>BMAC01000039.1:1809075-1864169 GCA_014905375.1 Phtheirospermum japonicum
CGACGTGTTTTTCAGGTACAAATGAAGATATCGAATGAAAGGGAAACGAGGAGGGGAATGAAAACTGTTGACGTTGGATTTTATGTTTTAATCTTGTTTTACGTTTTATCCACTATTGGAAACTTGGTTGTTTACATTATGATTATTTTCCACTGCGTATTTCTTGAATTGTTTTTAAAAAAAATAAATCGGGGGCATTACACGCAATATATCCCAAAATTACAATTGTTGAGAAAGAGAGAAAGATGGAGAAAGCGAGACGAAAGAAAAGAAGAAAAGAGAAAGAAAAAAAAGCCTACCTTCGTCGGTGCTGATTTCAGCACTGATTTAAAAATATATTTGACAGTCCTTTCTAAATTTTTGGTAAAAAAAAATAAACAAACTGCATAATGTAGTTTGCAATCTGGTAAGGTAGTATGTAATTTGATAATAATAGTATGAATTTTAAAATGTTATAGTATTTTTATTGAATTTTTAAATTTTAGTAGAGTTATAAATTTGACAATGGTAGTATGAATTTTAAAATCTAACAGAGTGTAATTTGATAATATTAGTATGAGTTTTAAACTATAATAGTTTGTAATCTTATTGATTTTGTGAAATTTTAGTATGAAATCCACAATATCAGTTTGAATTTCACATATAGTATGAAATTAAAATTTAAAACATTAAATTGTGAAAAAAAAAAAGGTATGAAAATTGCATGTAATAGTATGAATTTTGGTTGTATTAAATGTTGAATAAAGAAAAAGAAAATTGAAAGGAAAAAAAAATCATTAATAAGGGTAAAGTAGTATTCTTATGTAGTACTTTAGATTAAATGAGAAGATAATTGATTATATGGGAAGTTAATGTTTTCACTAGAGCATTTGGGACAAAACATTTACCTAATGGATCATATGGGAAATGCCCCTTTTTGTTTTGTTTTATTTTATAGTTAGGGTTAGAGGATGGGTGGGTGGACGGGCGGGTTGGGTAGCGGGCGGGTTGGACAAATGGGCATGGTAAAAAATGGTCTCATACTATGAGATCGGTCTCACCCAATTATTTGCCAAAAGATGCAAGGAAAGCCGTATAATTATGTATCTATTATTTATTAAAGATGCCTTTAATATACAACGATAAATACATAATTCTATAAATACATCGACGATGATGAATACTTAAAATGAACTATTTGAGCGATAAATGCATCTCACATATATACTAAACGAAAAACTTATATCTTATGTGTCTGCTTAGAAAGTTTCGAATTGACGTGTAATTTTCCGGTGGTTCGGTTGCTTACTTGACGAGTTTGGGAGGTTTTGGAGACTTAGTAAAATATAGAAATTCTAATATCTACCTAATTTATTATATTTTATTTTATTATAGTTTTCCTAATTTATTTTTTTCTTTTTTTTTATATTTGCCTAATTTAATAATTTATTTTATTATATTTCTCCTAATTCAATATTTCCTCTTATTCTTCTAATATTAATATATAAAAGTAATATATAATCAGAATTTTTTTTCTTATTTTAATTTAAAAAACAAATTACTTATAAGATAATATTAAATAAAAAAACTTAAAATCTAAATAAGTTGTATTTATAATAAACGTTAAAGTTTTTATTCTTATAATTTCAAATATATATAAATTACGAGCTGTTTATAATAATGTAAGTATGTAACTAATTTATTAACAATTACAATCTAAACATAAGAAATATAAATTTTAATAATAATAATTAACAATATTGACTAGACACCGGTAAAATACGACACATATTGATATTATTATATCTTCTGAGTTTTTATAAATATGTAATTAAAAATTATTATAAAATTAAATCTAAACATTAAAACATAAAAATATTTAATAATAATAATAATTAATCAATAGAAATTGGACATAGGTCGAGCGTTTGACAAGTTTTGAATTTATTTAAGTATTTAAATAAAAAACTATTAACGAACTTAATATAAACATTAAAATAAAAAAATTATTTAACAATAAAAAATAATAGTTAATAAATAGTAACAAAGGAACGGTAAAATACACGAGTTGAAGATACGATATCTTTTGATTTTTAAAATTTTGATTTAAAAACTCTCTAATGAATAAAAATATTTTTTATTTTTATTTTTTAATAAATCCCAAAAATAATAGTTAATAAATAGTAACAAAGGATCAGTAAAAGAGACAAGTTGAAGATACGATATATTTTAATTTTTTAATTTTAAATTTAAAAACTTTATAATAAATAAAAATATTTTTTATATTTATTTTTCAATAAATCCCGTTTAAAATACGATTTTTAAACTAAGTAATTCTATAAATATATCAACGTTTCCTTTGTTTAAAATTCCTGACATGTTGGCGCGAACCATTCAGCCTATGGGCTAAGCGGGCTAGCTCGCTAGCTCTATTTGGTTCTACCGAGCCTGTAGCTTCCTTCCCAGGCCCAGTCGCCCAGTTGTTCCTAATTCTTTTCAGTATGACGATAAATGAGCCCCCAATAACAAGCAGTTTTTCCCTCCTAAACTCATATCGGTGCCATCGCCGGTTGTCACTGCAAATTCCTTATCTCACAAAGGTAATTAGGTAACTGTTGTATTCTTTATTTCCTAATTATTAATTTGAACATGATTTAGAATTTAGTTTTTCCTCTGCTTCTCCAAGAATTGAAGAATAAAAAATTGAAGTTGATTTGAAGAGCTTTTTGATGTTTGTTGGAGAGAGTGAAGTAGAGAAAAGGGATAAATTGCTGAATCGTCCGTACATGCTAGGGTTTTTAGTTTTTAAATTCCATTTTCCTTGATTTTGAGCAAAACCGACACGGTTTTATATGTTGAGCCGATCCCGGTTCTCACCGATTTTGTGGCGGTTTGTCAGATTAATCGCGTTGTATTTCCGGTTCGACTACTCACCCGTCTCCTTCTTTGTTCACACACGAGACAAGACGCACAGTGATGGTGTCGCCGCACGGAGTTCAACTCGCGGCCCATTTAATCTCATCCTTTTACGGCGACTTATGTTCGGTGAATCTCTCTTTACCTTTGAGTTCATCTGTCCTTTTTTATTTATTTATTTAATTTAATTTAATATCTGTGTGTTGCAGAAAGTGTGCGAGTGTCTACTCCGCAGAGGAAACCTAACTCTGCTACAAATAATCCAATCGACGGAGCTAACCAGAGAGAATGTCATCAATTGCTTGCGCGTCTTGATACACCAAAACTGCATTCAAGCATTTTCTACTATAAAAGAGGGTAAATGAAGATTTATTCTTATCAAATGGGAAAAAAAAGGGAATTTAAAGGAAGTATTTTGTTTGATTGAATTGAGTATAATTGATTATGCAAAGGGCACGGATATTGGCACCCCGACTTTTATGACTTCGCCCCATGTTTTAAATTTTAGGATGATCCGATGAAATTTTCGAACATTGTGTTAATGTTTGGATGAAGTTTTAGAACACATTAAAAATGAACACATGTTCGGAACAAAATGCGAACATTAAACATGTGTTTGAAAATTTCATCTGAACACCCTGAAGTTTAAAACATGGCGTGAACTCATAAAATTTTGAGGTGCCAAAATCCGGCCCCTTTATGCAAATAAAGAGAACAGTTATTTTAAACTTTGACTATTTGAGAATTCAATTATGAGTAGTTGGGGAAAAGCAATGTCACTGAAACACATTTCTTCGACAATTGTTTCTGAAAATATCGATTTTTCTCTATATTCTCAAATCGGTTGCATGTGATTAAACCTGGTTCTTTCGGTCGAATTTAATAAACAGACAATGTATTGTATCACATATTAATAAATATTGATCACAACTTATATCTAAATGAAACATGCCATCAACTGATTCTAATTTAAATGATAATACTATTGGATTTTCAGGTTCTTTTGGTGAGGCAGCAAGGACTTTAACCCAGTATATGGCACTATTTGACAACATAATACACAAATTGAGGGCTCCAAAGTTTATGCAAATTGTATCAGAGGAGCTTGGCAAAGATGTAAGGATTTATCTCTGTATCGTCCTTTCATTTTTCAAGTTCTTGGTTTGTGGTTTTGTTGTGTATTTATACACTCGTGGTATTTTTTTTTCTTGAATTTGAAAGCAAGGGAAATTGATTGTCTATTTGTATAGTGTTTAGGAATATTTCAGGGGTTGGTTCAACACGGCAGGCTTTCGTTTAAACAAATTACTGAAAGGAGTGAGGATACAACAGGTATTATTTATAGACACCATTTCCCCTCATCTCCTCCTCCTCCTCCTCCTCATTTCCCATTTCTCTCTCAGAAATTAAAAAAAAAAAAAACAGGTATTATTTATAACTCACTGTTACTTTTAATATATACAACACATGGTTTATGAGTTTGGATTGCACTTTATATACCGCCAATCGATAGATTTCGTTTAGGACCCCTCAGGTTTCCAGAGTATATCTACAATTTCTAAATACATTATGTTGACATTTTAGCATCTCTGCAATGTTCTTGCAGGTCGTTCCGACATTCATGTTGTTCGGGAGAACTTCAATAAACTTTTGAACGCTCGATTCATTGAACGTTGCCCCGCCCCCGATCCATTTCTTGCACCACCCTCTGAAGACGAAAACGCTTCAAAGAAACGTGGCCCCAGGTCAAAGGTGGTTGCTTTGACAATATCAAATATACAATATGGAAGAATAATGACTTTTTTTCTCTCTGCTTTAACTAATTTATAACACCTATATGCTGACAACTTACAGTAGCATTACCTTTTGCTGTACATGATAACAGCTTGCTGAAAAACCACAGTCCACAGAGCAGCGTGCTTTGGAAGCTGCTGCTCCAATGGAGTCGATGAGATTTCTAATGGAAATGGATGATGTCAACGAGAAGGATGACGAGGAGAGTAGTAGCAAACCTGGGAAGAAGGTTAGAACTATTTTTTTTCTTCTTCTTTAAAGTTCCGTTCTGTGCGATGTTTGGGTTTTATTGATGTTTTTATTTGTTTATTGGATTGAGTAGCGCAAGCAAGGTCTTTTAAGGTTGGATGAAGATGTCTTAGATCCTGATAAAAAGAAGGAAGTTCTTTGGCGTGTTAATTTTGAGGAGTTTATGCGCCGCTTGAGAAATAAGGTTTGTTCTCATAATTACTTAAATAATACGGAACTGTAATACCTTCTTTGGCGTGTTTAATTTGTTGATTTTTCTCCTTGACTTTTTTAACTCGTTATGTATTTGTTATAGGCTTGTATTTCATATGTGAAAACAAAGATTAATGATGAAGCTGGCATTGTGCTGAGTGCAATTTTGGAATTAAGTGAACGGTCAGATACTCGGCCAAAAATCGAAAAAACTTGTAATAATCCCTTGTCTTTACATACTTGAGTGGAATTCTAGAGCTCTATTTGTCAATTATTGATTTTTTTTAATCACAATAAATATGCAAGTATAAATCCACTTTGCTGTTGCACTTGTTATTGCTGACTTATAAATTATTCTTTTCAGCTTACCTGTCCCTAAACGCTATATATGATGAGGTGATTAAAAAAGAGGGTGGTCTTGGAATGGACTTTGAACGTATCAGAGTTTCACTCGACCATCTTGGATGTGAAACCCTCTCAGTAGGGCTCGACGATAGTTATAGTATTGGTACTCATGTTTTTCTTTTTATTCTTTCTGCTATTTCGATCCAGTTGTCAGATGTTATTTAATGTACTCCACCGTTTACCCCTTTTCCGTCTGTGCAGATATAAAGGGTATCATTGAAATGGCTCAAAATGAAGAGGTTTGTTATTTTCCTCAACTCTCAGATGTTCTGTTTTGAAATTTATGTACTCCCTTCGTCACATAGTTATAGCACACTTTCCTTTTTTTTGTCCCAAATTATAGCACACTTTCCATATTTGTTTCATGCATTTACTTATGTGCCCATATTTAATGCACCTTGGTATCAACAATTAATGAATCATTAGTGTTAAAATGAAGGGTAATTGGAAAATGTAGGTAAAATTTAACTTTTCAACCATACTAACTACTTTTTCTTAATCTTTGTGAAAGTGAAAATGTGCTATTAATTTGGGACGGAGGGAGTATTCGGTATCATGATATATTTGCATCTTTAATTTAGGTGGAGTCTGTGGTATTGAAAAGATACGGGCGTGAGGCCTACAGGATTTACAGGTTATTGTTAAAGGCTGACCATTTTTGTGAGACTGATAAGGTAAACTCACTCTACCTTTTATTTTTTCCTTATTTCTTGAAATCAAACCAAAACATTTTTGCAAACTTCTTTATTTTAAGTTGGCCCAGTTTAGTTTAGTGTTGTTTTTTTTTTTGTTTTTTTTTTTTTGTTTTTTTTTTTAATTTGAAAATTGTAAGGTTCTTGATCAACATTTGACTTTTGTCTATATTTATATTCCTCATCCTAGTTTATGTCTTTTTTTTTTTTCCTAATGAACTTCACATGTTTGTTTATTGAAGCTTCTCATCATGTAATCATTGTTTGAAATAGTGTACCAACATATGGCATTGTTAACCAATTGTAAAGAGGTGCTGGTGTGATTGAAAAATAAAAAGAAAAATCGGCCCTTGATTATTTTGCATGAAATGTTTCTTCTCAATATCTGATTTATCTGCTCATCTCCAAAGATTTCAGATTCTACGTTTGTGGAGAAGAAAGATGCAATCAAGATCCTATACTCACTCTGGAAGGGCGAATACGTGCACATGGAGGTATTTCTATGACAAGTTATACAGAGAAGATCGTTTTTACCAAATATAATGCTATAAGTTTGTAACTTAATTGGAAATACGGACAATTTCAGATTGCTACGGCAACTGGAGGTGCTAGACAGATGCAGTTTCTGTTGTGGAAAGTAAACAAGCAGGCACTCTGGGAGCTATTTCTCGACGAGATGTACCATGCTGCTTTGAATTTGAGACTCAGAAATGCTCGCGTGGAAGAACAAGCAAAAGAGGTACTTTTTCTTTTTGGATTAAATTATGGGATTTGTTGAAATGAAAAAGAAAAAACAAAAGGTAAGCTGTTTTGTATTTTGTTCTGTAGGTTTCACAATTACCTAAAGAGAAGCTTGTAGGAGAACTGGCAAATAAATACGAAATGGTGCGCAGAGTCAGGGTTATTTTGGGAACTTCCTTGATCGATCTGGATGATGTCATCATGCTGTTTCATGATTTCTGAATAAAATCCGTTGCACTTTATTTATTGATTATTTTCTTAGTGAACAACTTTTTTTTTTTTTGCCTAAATTAATTAGTTTGTAGTATTACTTGAACTGGCAACATTACTAACAGGATGTATTTCATGTGCATAAAAGATGCTGTGACAGCATATGCAGCTTAAATTTTGAGTTTTTTCTAAATCAGATATAATGTGGTAATTTTAAAATGTTCCAATAAGTACACGTTGGATTTTGAGAATCCATTATATTATTCATGATTTGTGGTTTTTAGCGTTGGCTGCCTTTATTGTCTTCATGAATCAATTCCTGATGGATTGTATCTCTCGCGTGTCACATCACAGCTTATTTATTATCATATATATATATGTAATATTGATTTAACGAAACAACGGCTCTTGATGATACATCTTTTATTCTAATTGAGCATTTTTATTTAGTCTTGAATGGGGAAGATTCTAATTACTGTTATAATTAGCAGAAAAGAAGCATTGGATAAGCATGAGAAATGCGCCCCGTCAAAGAGGCGAAAATATCAAAATTGAGCTAAAAACTACTTTAAAAGTATATTAAACACTTGGATATAATATTTTGTTTTCAAATATACAAAATGTATTTTCTTGTGAACATCTCGTCATTTTTTCCCCATTTTAATATCTCACTTATTGTATCATTAATTTCGAAGAGGTATTTGTGAATTGAGATTGAAATAGAGATTCAAAGGTTATCACTTCAATTCATTTTGCATTGTTTCAAGAATAGGTTAATAGGAATAATCTAAGATCCACGTTGCATGTTGGGCCAATACAAAGTTTGAAATTTTCCCTTTAGACATTGGGCTATAGCCCAAGGTAGCTTATATGTGGCTCGGCCACTGATTTAGGCAATATATATCGCAAGTTTGAGCACATGATTCCTTTTCGATACATGATTTGGATGTTTGATTCCATTTTTATTACCACAGTTAAAATTTATATAAATGCTTAATCCATTCCAAAGTTATCCAGTTTTATGTGATTTTTGTTTTATGATATATTTTCTATAAATAAAATTGCAATTACATAATTTCTTAAAACCATTCTTACTGTAATAAAAGAAATCTTATAAATTTAAAATCTTACCGATTTAAATACTTCTTCCATAATGCTTATTAAAACCCATAACTCTTTCTTTTTTCTTTTTTTTTGGGTTTCGACTAGAATTGATGCAAAGAGAAAGAGCAAGAAAATGGGAGAAAAAGCAAGCAAAAGAAAAATAAAATTTTCACGGAGAAAGAGATTTCAATTATATGATTATAATAGAAAATAATTGAATTATCTTAAATAAAAATAAGTGTTAATTAGAGTCTCATATTATTGAGATAAAATTTAACTCAAAACGTAAGAAAATAAATAAAAATTGTATTGATGAAAAAAAATTAACTAAAAATAATTTTTTTAGAAAAATAGTATTTTTTTTGGCATTTTCTCTTTCAATAACTACATATCATTTTCTATTTCACTGCGCACACAAGATTGTCAAGTACATGAATTATTAATTTTCATATTATAATTTTATTGTTCTTGCAATGAAATAATAGATAGAACACCATTTCGAAACAAAGAGTTTTACCAAATTCAAAAGAAATCCCAATCAGACGGTAAAGGTGTGGTCCTTAATTACTCTCTCGACGATGAAGACAATTTATATGAAAAGACAGAAAAGTAGGCACCAAATGTTCGAAGACAATTAATTATGTGAAAATGACAGAAGTATAAGTGCTCAAATATAAAAGGGACCAAATGTATGGTTTGATTGCATTACATATCTGATTTACCCGAAGATACATACATGTAAGCAATGACGTAGCTACTTCGAGAAAAAGGTCGACCGGAGGGAATTTATTTTAAAACATTGCTTGATCGGAGACAAAGCTTTGTCCGGAGCGATTTTCTTTATTGTTAGTATTATTGTTTTTTCTTTTTTGATATATCTCTTTTTTTTTTATCTTAACATTATTCGATGATTTTTAAATTTTAACATTATTTCGAAGGTGAGGCAAATTATTATGTACATTCGATTGTATATTAAATCATACATTCAAATGAAAAGTACATCTTAAATAGATGTTCATTCTTGTTAAAATAAGTTTTTATATTTATTGTGATATATTTTCATTTATAGTATGATAAATGTGCATTTATAAACAAATAACAAGGATAAAGATGTTTATATTTATTGTGATTTGATAAATTTCATCTCTATTATGATAAAAGTTCATCTCTATTATAATAAATATCAATATACATATAAATGTATATATATGTTAACCATAAGAAATGTGATAAATATGAATTCTAATATGATATATGTACAGTTTTTTATAATGTAGATGAACATATAGGGTAATACGATCAATTATAATAATGTACATTTTATTGTATTAAATATTCTTTTTTGGGTGTACATAAAAATGACTGTGATGGTGTTTGGTGGACCGAGGTTGGGCTCCCCTATTTGAGGTGGTTGAGAAATGTTATAGAAGTGAAATGTATGTATTAATTAAAAATGTAACAAAAAATGTAAAGATTATATATAAGTGATTGGAGAATCTTTTTTCAGGGGCAGAGGAATGTCATTCAAACAAACTCTTGAATTATGTTTAGATATATTTTTATTCTCTCTCTCCGAAGTATGAGAAAAAGTGAAATATCAATAGAAAGTTAACATATTTAATTAAAAGAGATTAAGAAACTTAAATAACATTTATGTTAACGGAGTGAGTAATTGTCATTGTTTATTTATAGTTTTTGGCATTTTCTCTTCAACTTTCTGTGTTGAGGTATACATTGGGAAGCATAGTACAATTTGGCGGGCCAGTTCAATTGGGCCGGGCCAACTCGGTCAATTGGGCTTATTGGATTAGGTCATAAATGGCCCAGTTTATTTAGATTTATGATTTTATAGCTCAAGTCCGGTTAAAATTGGGCCGGATTTTTTCAGCCTATGAGCGGGCCCAAATTGTCGATTTAAATAGGGGTTACAGTATGAGGCATGGTACAATTGACCGACACGAATACGGCACAAAATAATAGTATTTGGGTTGATGCTTATTGGGTTCGGGTCTTATCAGGCTAGCACGATAAGGCACGTTAAGAAACAGGTTGATAACGGACTAACTCGATAAACATAATAAGGCCCGATAAGGCACAACAATATTTTAATTTCCCCCTTTTATATTCATGTACTCATTGTTAGCACTTGTGATCTTTAATTCATCACTAGTGCATTGTCATATTATAATATATTAAATGTATTTGAGAATTTGTATTGATAATTTTATACATATGTATTATATTTATTAAGAAAATCATATATTTTATTAATTAACGGACCTAATGTGCTTAACGGGACAGATTAAATAAACTTAGCATTTTTATTTATCGTGTTTATCGTACCGTGCCATGCTTTTTGTGTTTTTATAATATCGTGTTCAGGTAGATTATAGGCCTGATAAATTTATCGTCTCATATTCGTACCTATATTTATCACGTCGTTTTGTTAAATTGTATGTTGATGTAAAATAGAATAAGTAAAACAATAAGAAACGAGTAGGCACAAAGAACAAAAAAAAGAAAAAGAAGAAGCTCATCAACAATGAATTGAACCTTACACATATTATTATAACATAAAAGGTCATCTTAAACAAATACAACTTTATATAGAGACCAAGTATTATATAATGTCATTACTAAAATTAATCTTATATTATATGATAGTAAGAATTTTGGAAAAACTTGGGAGGCCGTGGCCCCCCAACGATGGACATAAATCCGCCCATGATCAAGCTGCGGGCAACTCCAAATATTTATAATTCTAATCTATTGTACATTCATAGGTATTGTCATGAAACCAAAGTCCATAATGTAATAATTGAAATTTTGAAACGAAACGTTTCCAACATGCAATAACTGTAGACAAATATGATGATCATATATACAATTCAAAGAACAAGGCAGAAGTGATAGGCATTATCTATCCCCTAGCTATTATGTAGCACCATATATATATTGGGTTTTCTCTTCAATTTCCACACATGTAAAACTAATCAACATTGAAAATGAATCAGTTTTTCTGGCTCTTTTATTTCTTATTTCTCCTCACGCTGTCGCACATGCAACAATCATTTGGGTTTGATAATCATCCAACATTACAAGATCATGTGAAATTTGATTCGCATATTTTATGGATATAATAAAAATGAGACTGCACAATTGAATAGTGTTAAATGATGTGATATGTGCTATACACAATTGAATAGTATCTTATTCATTGAAACTTTATAGTTAAGACCTCAGAGTTTGTAGTGACGCCATATCAGAGCCTTGGAGCATCTCCAAAAGGCAAGTTAAAAATTGTTCCTTAAAGTTAAAAAGGTGATGCAAAGCAATAGCTAACATTTTTTATTATATTTAATTTTAAATTTTGTTTCTATTCAATTTTATTTATTGTTAAAATAATACAATAATACATATTAGCTAAAATAGAAATCATGGTTGGAGTGATAATCCAATTACACACCAGCTATTACAGATTATTTAGCTACCTAAAAAGTTTAATATAATTAAAATTTAAAGAGTACGATTGGAAATGTTCTATGGATTCCTTAGAACTTGTTTACCGTAGAGTTCGCAATACCATATTGGTCGAATATTGAATACTCTCATTTATTGTAATATTCAAAGATTATTGTAAGATTCAAAAATTAAATACTCAAGTAAGAATCTCTTATACATAATCTATCTTATATTATTCTATTTATATATATATATAACTTATTACTATCAAATATAATATTACTCATTTTTAATATATAATTTAACATAAAATATAATATATTAATATACTAATATTCACTTATAAGATATGATTTGACATATATAATAAAAATTGTGCGTTTTCCATTCAATATTGAGTTGAGTACCGGTACATATAATCGTATGATCTTTTCTAAGGATAAGTTGGCTTAGATCTTTCACTGGTAAAATGGAAATTAATATCCTTCATAAAAGAAACGGACTGTGAACAGTTATTAATTTAAATTTTTACAAATCATTGATCAAAATAGAAATCATTTTCAGATATACTAAATACTTACCAATAAATTATTTATATATTCTTTTTATGTCATTGATGTTATAATTTATCAAAATTATTTAATTATTTTATAATATTTCTGAGTTTTTCTTTTCTCGTTTTTCAGATTTATTAACTAGTTATTGAAATGAAAAATGAAAATTTTATATTATTTATCTTAGTTTATACCATTTCATCATTTCATTTTTCAGATTTCCTAAATAGTTATTTAAAATTTATTTTATAATTTTCATATTTATTATTAAAAATGCTAAGTTGGAAAAACTAGGCACAAACTCCCAAATTTAAAACTAATTCCGTCCTAATTGGATTTTTCGCCGAATATATCCTTATATATCGGCCAAAATTGTTAATTATAGTACTAAAATGGATTAATTAATTTCCATTCTACAAAGCATACATTTTCTGAGTAGTAGTGCTTTCCATAACTACTTATTTTTCTATTTTTAATTTTAATGAAATCAAAGTTATTGTACTCAATCCATTATTCATCAAAAAGCTCATTAAAGCAGAACATTTTATTTCTTAGTTAGGTATGATTGCATCACTCCAAATTCCCCACATGTAAAACTACTAATAACTGAAAAGACATAAATACTCCACCTTTTCAGACGTACTTCACCTTCGTGGATTGGACATGACTAGAAGATACTTGTCCAATCCCTTTATTTATGTCAATTGATTTACAATTATTTATAATTAATTTTTAATCATTAATTTAATGATTCTTATCAAGTAAAGTAGGTACATTCACGGCACCTTCAAAATTCCCCATGAAATTTATATTATTATTATTATTAATAATAAGTTCCCCATGAGATTTATTATTATTATTATTATTTTGCATTTTTTTTTTCAAATCCCACATGTAAAGCTACCAGCTGCAAAAAGAAATAATTTTATTTTTTCGTAACACGTGTTTAACACTCGTGGAATTTTTTTCATATTCACCTAACTTGTGAAGTTGATCTTCCACTTCTTGGGTGAATTGAGTGCTATTAAAAAAATAGATATAATGTTATTATTTAGTGACACAACGTATGATAGAAAACTTCAAAATTAATTTCACAATTATATTTGAGTAAATAGATATAATGTTATTATTTAGTGACACAACGTATGATAAAAAAATTCAAAATTAATTTCACAATTATATAATTTTACACAAATGTAAGTAATATTAATTTCATAATTTTAAATTGGGCTGTTAAGAAAAAAATTTATAAACAAATTGATTTTGCCCGGAACCGCTTAAGTGGCATGCACATAATTAAAATTTCGGCATATAATGCGCATTTTAATATTCAAAATTAATCCATTACTATAATGTCCAAAACTGATTTTACCCAAATACAATATATCAATTTTAGTTCCATAATTTTAATTTGGACCCAATCTGAAGACAATTTTCATCAAGTAGTTATAAATGGCTGGAAAAAAATAGAGAAAAAGCCATGTAAGCCAAATACATGTTGATAAAATTTAGAATAATAAATATATTTAAAATTTGAAATATATATATAAATACAGACTTAATTTAATTTTTAAAAAACAAAATAAAAAGGAATAGGGAGATTTTGATGTTTATCTTCTTCAACCACTTGAAATAGTAGAAAAAAATATGTGGAAAAGGGGGTGGTGGTGTTGATGAATTGCATTTGAATGAAACTAGTTTTTGACATTGTCTATAATTGTTTGATTAATTTTAAAATTTTAAAATGTTGATATGGCATTATGTGTCGGAACTTCCAGCCAAAATTGAGTTTTTCAGTAAAATCTGTTTTCAAATTGACCTAAATTTAAAATATGAGACTACAATTGATTAATTATGTTTGACTAGGACAAATTTTGAAAGACCCTTACAGTTGTGAAACTAATTTTTAAATTCAACATATAATACACTAAAGTATTTATAAGTTAATTCAAATTAGCAGCATGATAAACTAAAATATGTATAAGCTAATTCAAATGAGCAGCATAATCGTTTTGACGTTTCAGGACGTGCAATTGAGAAAATAGTTTGTGATTTATGTTTTATTTGACCACACGTTTGAAAAATTGTTTTCAGCATCTACATTCAGGATTGAAGTATTTTAACTTGATTTTGCTTTTCAAAACAAGCCCAAACATGTTCAGGCATATATCAAATTCGTGCGATCCAAGATTTGAAAAACAGACAAACAGTTTTATCTGACCGAATAGGCATGCAATTTAGTATTTTATTTTATATTACTTTTTGATAATTACCGACTAAATAAAATGAACCGAAAAGCTGAATAAAGTAATTTTCCCCTATATATTAACCAAACTAGTGTTTAACCTAGGGTTGGCAAATTGGGTTACCGTGTCGTGTTCGTGTCGCACTATTGTATTTTTTTATTTTCTATCTTATTTGATCATAAATGTAACAATAAGTATAAATCTAACTTAATTTACAATTCTGTGTTTTTCGTATCGTGTTTCGTGTCATTTCGTGTTGTGTCATGCCTAATCGTGTCTTTGTCTCTGTAATCGTGTTTCTTATCGTGTCGTGTCAGCTATTGTCACCCCTAACTTAACCCGTGCGATGCACGAACGAATTGTGATATTTTATGTTAATTCAATCAATGTGAGTATAATAATATTGAATTATTAATATAACATAATAATCTATATGTGTTTGTGTGTGTATTTAGAAAAATCAAAGATAAATCGTTACATAATCGACAACGTGGGTTAGCTCAAGTTATAAGATTGTCCACTACATAAGACTAATATTATCGATTCCACTGACCTAAGAACATGTTTGAAAGTGATTTTTCTTTCTTTTTAAATGGATTGAGTTTTGGGTGTTTAACCCGTGCGATGCATGTGTCATCTATGTTGGACTCTGTGTTATAAGTGATAATATTTGTACAATTTAATATTATAATGATAAAATAAAATATATTTAATTTCTCAAATTATATCGACCAAATACTGAAAAGTCGGTAACAAACTTGTAACTAACTGACAAAAATATTGTATGTATTTACTAACAGTTTTAGATTATGATTGCAAATATTTATCGATAACAATTTTACCTATATTTTTAATTTTCATAATTTTTACTAACAACTTTTGTAGGTAAATTGATTTTGCTTGTAGTGGAACTTTGAAATAATCGAAGTTTAATCACCACACATCTGAATTCTATATTTACAAATTGAATATTTTTATATAAGTCTCATTTATCTATATTAAATATATTTTTGTGAATTAATACAATTTATTATTCACATTTCTTAAGTGGTATTTATAATATTTAGTTGTCATCTAGAATTATATTATATCATATTATTCAGTTCAAATTATGTACCTGTTTCGATTTTTCATAGTTGATAATTTTTAAATATTTGATTATACTCGTTCATCAAGTATTATGAAAGTAGAAGAGTTATTGAATTCATATCCACATAATGCATAAACCCTTCCAATTATAAAACTATTAAAATATACTCCATTCATTTATTTTTAATTGTCGTCTTTTAATTTATGTTAAAAAATAAGGAGAATAAAAATAAGTTACAAATTGTAGTTTTTTTAATCAGATGATAGTTGATTGAATATTTTTTTAAAATCATATTCCTTTATTACTTTTTTTATATGCTAATATATTAATTTATAGTTTCATTATTTTCAGATATAAGGAAATTCTTTTTTATCAATATAAAGATAAGGCCGTTCAGGAAAAAATTCTTCCTTTTTTTTTTCCAGCTAATCTATCTACTCAACAAATGATTGGCATTGTTGTTGTTTTTTTTCTTAACTTTTTAATATTTTTTTAAGAAATCTATATTTATTATTATTTATATTTTTTTCTTGTCTTTTATGTATATATTTTTGTATCACTCGATAATGTTTATATTGATAAATATATTTTTAATCAACATAAAATCAACTATCATATACCAGCCATCTCAACTCCTTTAATTATCTCAGTCAAGTAGATCTTAAATAAGAAAAATGAATCATGAAAATTGTTCGCAATAATAATAATAATAATAACCTGATTTAAGTTTGTGCTAATTTTATGATAAACACGTATTTCCAATATTACTTGTTATCACAGTAAAACAAATAGATTAACTCTTACTCTCATTATATTATAGATAAGGAAGATTTAAATCACAATTTAATAGTTTCAAAAGAAAATTCAATCCAAGTGATTTATTATTATTGTGAATATTTCGAATCAATTATGAAGATTGAAAAATAATGCAATGTATATATTGAGAACTTTAATAAGTAATAAAGAAAATTTAAATTCATATTTAATAGTCTCTAAAGTTTAATAATCACAATATAATAAAACATAAGATTCCCTATTTTTTACCTGGTCCGATCCGACGGATTGACCCGAAACCCGGCGAAACCATCACTACGTGATGCGTGTCGCTTTAATAGACTATTTCGTAGTCCGCCCGCTTTGGACCTGGCTACTTGGGCTGGCCAAGCATGAACCGCTGACCTGCGGCCCGAACAGGCTTCTAATTTGAGACTGAATTCCTTGTTATCCTCAGACCATTAACTATAGTAACCTTTTCAATCTGAATAACTTATTTAAACTCGAGGTGGGGTACAAAATAAGTACGCAACAACTCTTTTTATCGGTACTCATTGTTATAAAAAAATGCACATGTTCTTCTTCCTTTTTTTTTCTCTTTTAAAAAGTTCACTTTTTTCTACATAATTGAAAACTTATTGTCATTTTTTTTTATTCACGTGTATATCTCTAGCCCATGCAACCATATTAATAACATTAACTTTGTTATTTATTCATATATATTTTTTTCATTTCCTCTTTATAATATTTGAGAATTTAATAAGTTATAAACAAACATTATATATCACATGAACAAATATTATATTTTAAACATATCAATTCATATATTAAATTTCTTGGTGTTTTTTCACTTCGTCTTTATAATATTTGAAAGTATATATGAATTGATATGTTTGAAAGATAATACATTCATGTTCTTGAAAAAATATGAATGTTTGTTTATGACTTTTAAATGTAATTTATATGTTTACAAGTTATTTAATTTACTTATTTTTTAAGTTACAAAGTAAATATAGATTTATATTTTTATTATTTTTTGCCTGGGTCAACAATTGACTTGGTGACACGGTAGTTGACCTAGTGACCTGGTGACCCGTATGCGAGTTTGGGTCAATGTCCAGACCGAGTTTCAAAACATTGATAGGAACATTTATAGTTTAGAAACACACTTTTCGCGAAAAATATTGTATATACTATTTATAAAACATGTTTATTTTTATATATTTTTAAATATACATAAATATATGTTATAGATAAACTACAATATGGATTATCCTACTAAGAAAAGATGATAAAAACAATATAATGTAATATCTATCCCTAAAATGTAATGTAATTATTATAATCATAGCTAGATATTAATTAATTTAATATTTATATCAATGTATTTTAGAAACAAATATGTATATAGGAAATTATGGCTTTGGAGACATCCTTATACATCTCAAATCATTATCCATATTTGGTAAGTTATTAAATAATATCTATAACCATAAATATTTATTTAGTAATCAAGTTAATGATTTAAACTTTCCTTAAAATGTGTTACCCGATTTAGTAATACATTTTGGGTGAAAACTTGCAAACTAATATTTATAAAACGCTAGCCTTTTTATATATAGATAGATAGATAGATTGAAACGATTTCCCAGTTTATATTTTGGTTGACCCGATAATTCTAATTCAGTGTTGTCGAACGGAATGTGCATCCCAAGAATATTTGCCAACCCCAATTTCCATTTTTGGAAAACATTTTTATGGGCTATTGATTTATTTAAGAGAAAAGTTATTTTATTTTTCTCCCACCAATTTAATATTTTGTCTCCTAATCCTTTTTTTTTTATAAACGTATACTTTATCTTTTAAACTCTACATTTTTTTATACTTTATTTCCTTCAGTATTTTTTCGAAAGAATTAGTTGCCGAAAATTATTTACTGCTGAAACTTTTTCACAATTGAAGGGAAAAATCGTCCTTCCATAACAATTTTCCGGCAGACCATGAATAAAAAACATATGAAAGGACAATTTTTCCTTTCAAATGTGCAAAAAATTCTGCCGAAAACAATGTTCGACAATAATTTTTGCCCACAAAAAAATATTGAAGGAAGTCAGAGTTGAATAGCGAAAAAAAACAGAAGACAAACTGTCAATATAAGTGGAGTTTATGAGTGAATTTCTTTCATATTTATATAATTAGGGTGCACTTTAGTCTACCAACATGCAGTATATTTTTATTAGTATATAATAATTTCAGCTTTATTCAGCCACATGTGCTTATTTACATATATTTCACTATTAAAAATAAAAGATAATTGGGTGAAATCGATCTCATTATGAGACCATATGTTACCATTTTTTGAGATTGACTCGAATCCATCCGCCGCCCACCCAAACTCAGGAACTTGACTTGCCCCGCCTGCACAACCAATTGATCCATGCCTGCCCAATTTACATAAAACTACAGAAAACCTTTCATATCTCACAACAGACTGAAAATTTACTGTCGATCGGAAGGAAAATCAATCATACTAAAAACCGTTCATATCCACACAATCGCATCGGAAAAATCTTTCATATCCCACACAGAGTTCTGAAAATCTTCTGTGTAGAAACTCGATCGAAGAGAGGAGAAAAGCAACCACCAACGATTTTGGTAAACTACAGATAAGCAGTTGTTCAGCACCTCAATATTTTATTCTTTTTTTTCTTCTTTTCACTTTTCAACTACAACCCGCTGATACTCTCCAACCGGACTTGAATAACTTTTGTTTTAACTAACGAGATATTCTCACACAACTGCCAACTCCAAGGCCCCATACAAACTCATATTGAGTACGGCAACAACAAGGACACCTGAACAATGCAATCAATTTAGAATTGACGCCCTCAATTGAATCACAGAAGTACCAACAATTATGTTCTTGAGCCTAAATCAAATTGTGCCTAAAGACTTTAACCGAAACATAATTCGTGCAAGCAATGCAAATAAGTACTATTATCAACCAACTCTCGAATCATCATCACAAATATCACTTACTAGTCTGTTATCGGATCATCTAATAACAAGATGCTACCCTCCTCTTCCTTTTCTTTTCTTCTTCTTTTTTTTGTATTTTTTGTATTTTTTGTATTTTTTTTTCTTTTTTCTTTTGTTTTTATACTCCTAAAGTTTGTAAACTAAACATCATTCATCATCAGAAAACTCATCATGCATTGCCCCAGACCATTAACAAACTCATGAGCAAAAATTTCTACACCACACACATCATAGACCATTAACCCCACCCCACCCCCCACCCAAACTCAAACTTTAACTTGTCCTCAAGTAAGTATAAAACAATAATAATCAAATAAATATTCAATATGAGGGAACAGTAGGGGTAGAAATCACCCGAATAAATGGCGAGAAGGTTTCGGGTCTGAACGAATATTCATTATATTGTGTTTGATATTAAATCATGTATAAAAAGTTAATAATATTATATTTTTTAGTATTTAATTATTTAGATGTAAAAAATTATTGATTGAATATTTGATATTTGAATTTTAAAATAAATGAATATTCGATATTTGAGATATAAATTATTTATTTTGAACCGTAAAACAAACAAACCCTAAAATACTCAGGAATTGAGGGTGTATAAGAGCTTCAGGCAAAGTTGAAACATCAAAAGGCTATAATCAAACATGGCTTGCTGGAAATTGGAAACAACAAATAAATTATAGAAAATGACTACGATGCCTTCACGGTTCCATGTCCCCTACCTCCATGCATTTACATCCGTCCTAAATTATAAATCAAAAAAATAAATCGAAATCGATAAGTTGACTACAATAAGCAAGTTCTATAATCACTGTTCACGTGGATTATTATTGAATGATTGTTTTAATACTCCCTCCCAATTATATATTACATTTTTTGCAGATAGATTAAAAAATACTGTTGAGAAAGTAAATTATACAGTAAATTCCTATAATACTTTTATTTAATAATTATTAGATTTAATATTAAATAAGAAACTAAACTGTGTATTTGGGATGTCTTAAAAATAAATAATTTACTATATATTTGGTCGAAAAGAGTACAAATATAAACTTTTGATGGTCACGCCGTCAAATAAATGAAATTTTGATCTCACACGGTCCATACAATACAAATTGAATTGGAAGTAAAAAGATGAATAAATTGATTAAAAAGGATTGGATAATTATAAAATATTGAAGTAAGGAATGACATAGTAATAACCTGAGAAAGATAATAATAATAATAATAATAATAATAATAATAATAATAATAATAGCAGCTCATAAACACATGGAAAGACCTTATAGATGGAATTGTCCGTGCAATGGAGTTTTATATGGTAAGTTTTAGTAAGTAATAATGTGTGCAATAGAGTAAAGATAAACACTATTTTAAAATACAAGATTGAAGTCGCACAAAGTGTTGAAGGAAAAACACAATTAGTGTGCATTCGTCAATAGGTAACTGATGAAGGACAATTTAGGTATTTGTTATCTTTATGTATTATAGAAACATGTAATTGATACATTATATAAAGGGAGTCTTTGATGAATAAGAGAACCCTAATTTCTATTGTCTTCATTCGTCTCTCTCTTCTATGTCTTCTCCTTATGCTTTCCCTTTTACCCGGTATCAGCACGAAACTCTAACATATTGAGAGTGATCGAGAATAAGCCTTCATACCTTATACATAATCTCGTGGGTCAAGTTTCTAACTGCGTTATATGTTTGAGAAATGAGTTCTCGAGTTTCAACCATTGGATCGAACTCAAATTTTTACAAAACCCTCCAGACCTTTTGAATTACATTCTGAACAGTGGAGATTGGATTTGGAGATACGGGAAAATATATATAGATTTTCGAACAAAGCAGATTCTGCTTTCACAATTTTCTGTGCAGAGTTTCTCACGATAAAACCGTTGGATCATGCCAAATTTTGGATATGTTATTCCAAACATATACAGGTTCAATATGAACGGTAGAGATTTGAATATGATTTCTGAAGAATCCGGTAATGAATTTTGAACAGAGCTAATCCTGTTTCTCGGAGCTGAATTTTGGATATATTATTCAAAACACGTAGAGGTTGAATCTGTATGGTGGAGATCGGATATGAAGCTTTGTATAATCCGAAACCTAAAAACAGAATTAGGAAAGAATCATGACTTTCCTCCACGGTAACTCGAATTATCATATTATTTATTAAATACAACTAATAAATATTTGACAATATGTATATATGGCATGGTATGTATTATTGTGCATGTATATGTATATATGTTACCTATGATTATATGCATCTGATGTTATGTGCAATATTGACAAACATGAAATTTTACAATATTTTAATGATATTCGAATAGTACATAATATATTATTACTTATGCTTTTATATAATTTCTAAGAAATCGTAAATAAAGTTATTTACACGATTAGATGAGAGATTCATCATGATTTTACCAATATATTTATTTAATCATGAATTTCGATGAATTGATAGATTCGTGTATGTTGGTGATTCTCTTCAAGTTGATTTTATAAACTACTTTCAATGTATGCATTATTGATTGTATAATTTGAACATTTTCATGATAATTAAAGTTCATGAACGATAAAGAATTGTGTAAATAAGTCTTGTGATAAAGTATATTCCCATGATATCAAAGAAAGATTATGAAATACTTCAAATTCATTATCTAAAGAAATTGATTAAACTAACTCAATCTAAATACAATTTAATATACTCAAAAGAAATTGAGTACTACCATTATTCGCTTCATGCGGAAACTATAATAACTATAATTTCACAATAATATCACCCATCAACCCCTAATTGACAAAGAATCGTCAAACTTAGTCAAAGTCAATTCTCTTATGAACTTGAGAATTCATATTCACCCCAAATCTTATATTGGAAGTATATGTAGCTTCAAAATCTCAATAAATTGTGGGTGTACTCTAAATGAATATTTAGAGAATTTTATGAAACACTACTTCCAAGCCTAAGAGTTTAGTGAAAATAAATTGGTTTACTTGCTAAAAAAGGTCAATGACTTTGATATGTTGTGACTAAAAACATGTCTTACCATATGTGAAAAAGAAAGTCACTTTAAATGACAATAATAAATTGAGAGATACGATCTCACTCTATTTTTCTCCAATTGAGCAAACATACTTATGCACTTGTATAATATTAATTATGATAGTGAGTCATTAAGAGACATGATTATTATTCATAATACCAATGTTAGACCTCTCGATAAAGAGATTTCTTGAGGCTAATCATGATTGGTTTTAATAGTGAAAATAACATCAATGTAAAGAGGAAGAGACATGTTGATCCCTACCTATGTGGGAAGAATGAACCACAAGGTAAGATATGTAAGAGTTCGTGATATTTATTGGTCATAGAAGTCATGGAGGTTCCCCCAATAACCTTTCTTAGTCAATAGATATCATCTATTTTGATTGATGAAAGTATAATCAATCATTCACATTAGACTATTGTATTTGGTTTTAAAATTTATTTTGAGTTAGATTTATGTGATGTGGCCTGATTTAATTATTTTTGGCTTATTGATAAATTTTGTATTTCATTCTAAAGCATTGAATGTACTTGAGTTTATTTACCACACATTCACATAAAAGGTTCATGAGAATTTGTCGAGGAATAGACAATTAATCACTTAATTGATATTTATATGTGACAAAGTCTTGATGCCTGGTGACACATTGATTAAAGTCATAAAAGCTCATTATGGACCAAGAGCGAACGAACCTTGTTCAATTTGATGATATTCATGTTGATGATTATCATTAAGAATCACATTATGAGAATATAACTATACCTTTAATTCACGTTTTAGAGTTAATCTAGTAATTTTACTTTACGATTTTTTAATTATTGAATCATAAGATATGACCAACTAAGAACTTTTGGACACTGACTCATTTAAGTTTTGACACGACTGACATGGATTCTTTGGTCGTTGTGATATGATGGTCCATATTATAAGAAATTAACATGGACATCTTTTATTTTGAGTGAAACACAAAATGAGATAGAAATTTGATGCACAGTGTAGTGTCGAACTAATGTTGTTCAATTAAGCTAGTGCATTCTAAAGTACTAGGAGAACTACATACATTCATATCTCAAAGATACATCACTCATTTTTTTCAAAACTTGTTCATTAGCAAAATTGTATGATTAAGACCTGCATTTGCTAAAGATACAAAGTATAATATTTCATTCTTATAATTGATAATTGGTGATATATGTGGACATGACCATTCAAAATGCGGATCATTCAAGTACTTTATAATTTTGGTCGATGCTTTAGCATGTATTATCCATAAAAATGTTGCATTTGCAAAACTTCTAGCACATTTAGTATGATTGAGGACTCACCACTCTTATAAAGCACTCAAACTCATAATGCTAGAGAGTTTACATCAAAAGTACTTGATGTCTATTGCATTTTAATAAAGATCGATGTACTGGATCTTGTACCCTAATGTGCATATACAATAAGGTCTCAAAGAAGACACCGTCAAAAGGAATATAGATGGTGACTAAGATAATATTTATGCGCACTCATTTATCTTTGCACAGGGTTATGCAATATTGCATGCAACTCTTACTTATTCATTTATGAACCCCTGCTAACCACATATTTTGCGTACCAGTTGGTAACTGGATATAAGCCTGATAATTCATATCTACACATATTTGATTAAGCAGTATATGTGCCTATTGCGCTCCCACAGAGCATTCTATGGGTTTTCAAACATGGTTAAGTATTTATGTTGGATATGAATCTCCAACAATCATCCGCTAATTGAAATTTTTGACAGACAATCTCTTTATCGCTAAATTAGCGAATTTGTCACTCAAATGAGATAATCTTCCCGTCGTTAGGGGGAGATAAGAAAAATTATTAGATAATGGAATGACAGGAATAGTTTCATACTATGTCTCATTATGATCCCCGCATTTCAAAATATAACATGAAAGTAAAGTAAAGTGAACAATTGATCTTCAAAGTACAGAAAACTCAATTTCTAAAGTGACGAGATCATATACTCCTATATAACAGCTCCAAATGTGTCTGCAAGGTTAAAAGTCCCCATAAAGGGCACAATGTCACTAATTAAGACATTGCAACCATACTTAGTGGAGGTGTGGTTGAGGTCGTGACTCCCAAAAGGAACAGGGGGAGGTCACTTGGTTCGATCAATACTCGTCCAAAGAATAAGAGGGCATGTATGGCACAACTTTAATTAATCATCAATGAAGATAATGACTCTCATGAGATTATCTCTGATTATACTTATGTCCATGAATCATTACTGGAGGACGCTCCGATGTTTAATATGATTCCAGAGAATAAAGAAGTCTCAATGTACAATGTGAGTTTATATGAGTTGATGGAAAGATCTTCCACACACATTGATGATAGTATCGAACCACGCTCTATTGAAATGTCAATATTGAGCAAATTGACCTAATTCTAAAGAATCAATCCAGGTAGAATTAAATTCACTGACAACAAGACAGATGTTTGGTCTGATAGTGCTAACCTCACCAAGTGTAAAGCCTGTAGGACATAAACAAAGTTTTGTCAGAAATCGCAATGAGAAAAATAAAGTTATGAGATGAAAATCTATACTTGAAGCACAAAGTTTCTCAATACGCCCTGAAATTGACTACGGGGATATGTACTCTCCCATAATAGATGTTATAATTCCAAAGAACTAAGAGTGCAGCTTATACCTGTGGTTACATCATATCTCTATGAGGATCGTGATTTAGAGATATATATACGAAAGTGCTTGCTGACCTTTCATTGCCAAGGTAAGTGACTCTAAGCCACGGAGTGCATTTACAATTAAATTAAAACACTCACTTTATGGATTGAAACAAGTCAGACGGATGTGGTATAGCCGTCTAAGTGACTACTTGATTGAGGAAAGATAATCTATACCCTTGCGTATTTATAAAGAAAATAAGTTTTAAATTTGCGATTATAATTGTATATGTCGATGAAAGGAACATAATATACACTCTTAATGAAATAAGAGATATCACTAGTTATTTGAAATCTTAATTTGAGATAATGAACCATGGGAAAACTCGGTCATGTTAAGGCTTTAAACTAAAATCGAATATGTGGAATACTAAATTCTACAGTTTGAATATATTCAAAAGATGATCAGACAATTAAATATGGATAAGTGCAATATGTTAGCACTCTTATGATTGGTCAAAGTGAAGATATAAGGAAATATCAATTTCGTCAATGGAATGACGAAGAACTGGTGGGAGTTGAAATTCTCTACCTACGTACAATATGCGCATTATTGTACCATTACTAATACACTTGACCAAATATTAATTTCTCAAAATTATTATCTTGATTTAACTCAAGAAAGCAAAATGTCACTAGAATGGAATCAAAATGTAATTTGATACCTAAAAGAAACCATTGATGCGAGTTTATTTTTCCTATTCATAAATATAATTGGGATTGCAGATGGTCTTGTAATTCATATATAAAAAATTGAGTTTACTTCCTACTGTGAAACACCAAATAGTATCGTTGATGTTGGTTACTCATTCGATTCATGTAAAGAGATCATTATCATACATGTAGTAGTTCATGAGTATCTACGATAAATATTATGATCATTCATATATCTGATGGTAGTGGATTGAACTCTATCACTGAAGAAAATGTAATAATATGAGTAATATCACCACAACTCTTCTACAACCAACAACTATGCACTTTCTCAAGAATTAAGTAAATTGAAGAAGTTGAGACTTTCAAAGTTCTCTTGATAGATGTACATATCAGAGAGAGGTGTACACTTTAGGGGGAGTCTCAGCATAGGCAGCATAGGTGTGTTGTACTCTTTTTCCTTAAACCAAGTTTTATTTTTCCCATTGGGTTTTGTTACTTGGCAAGATTTTAACGAGGCAACAATAAAACACAATTTCACCCTTTGACTTGCCACAAGGGGGAGTGTTGAAGGAAAATCAGAATTAGTGTTCCTTCGTTAATAAGTAACTGATGAAGGACAATTTAAGTATTTGTTATTTTTATATATTATGAAAACATGTAATTGATATCCCATATAAATGGAGTCTTTGATGAATAAGAGAACCCCTAATTTTTACTGTCTTCCGTCGTCTCTCTTTTATATCTTCTCCTTATACTTTTTCTTTTACACAAAGTAAATATTTAATGAAATTAAAATTGTGCTGCTAATAAACTTAATGTTTTGAAATTTGAATTTAGTTCGTTTATTTTAACGAGTATTTTTAAATAAATTTGAACGAATTTTTATGAAATTAAAATTTAAATAGTTCGCGAGCAGCCTGGTTTATTTATAGCATGAAAAATATTACTGCGAGCGTTCTCCTTAGATTCTAAAGTTGAAACTTGATCTTTGACTTGATGAAATTAAAAATTTGGTGGCCGGAGACAAATATGGGAGAGCTCCAATCTTGAAATCAATAGTGTATTTGGTAGTTAGTTTAACTTTTTTTCTTTTTTATTATTATTTTTTTCTTGGGACGAAAAGGAAATTGCAGGAGAGTATTCGCTTTTAAATATTTGCCACATCAGCACACGTTAGGACCAGAATTGAAAAAAGTTAGGCAGGTTCCTTAATGTTGAAAGTGAAGCCGCAATTTCAACCTTCCACATCTCCGTCTCTGTACATTTGGTAATCTTTGTTTGTGTGAACATACTTTGATCTACCGATGATCCAACGATAGTGATTCGGGTTAAGGATGTAAAGTAGACTTGGCCCGAAATTGTCTTTTACGATAGTACGATTTTAACCGTAATCATCTATTTTATATTATTTTATTTTTATCTTGTTTTTTAATGTTATTTGAATGTTAGATAAAATATTTAATTATATATATAATGAACAGTATTATTTATAAATATAATACATTATATTATATTATATATATATAATAGAAAAGCACAAATAAAAGGAACTGACGATTCCACCTGTCGGCTCCAAACTTGTTCTGATTACAATTATGGAACTTACATTATCTGTTCAGAAATGGTAAATACATAATAAGTTTAGAATCCAAGTTTGTGTCATGAATACACAACTCAAATATCTACTAATATGATTATCGTCATTCAATAATTATATCCTCGTTTACCTTAGACTCAAGTAGCGAAGTTGTACATCAATAAGTAATAAAATTATTATTACCAATAATACTAAGATTACAATAATAAAACTGCTACAATCACTAATTTTTCAGAGATATGATAACCTACATAATTCGATTTTTGAATTATTAATTACGATTTCTAATTATAGCGTTGAACTCGTTTCCGCTTCCATTCTGGCAAGATGTAAAGTGTATCTGCGATTATCCAAAATTGGAATAATAATGATTACACACGCTACTTTCATTTCACGTAGTTAGTGAAATGTGTCCTATTTATTCGTTTTGTGGGAAAAGAGAAAAATTTAGGGGAAATTACAATTTACTACACTTTAATCATCAATATTGGAATAATAATGATTACACACGCTACTTTCATTTCACGTAGTTAGTGAAATGTGTCCTATTTATTCGTTTTGTGGGAAAAGAGAAAAATRTAGGGGAAATTACAATTTACTACACTTTAATCATCAATATTTGCCATATAATACATTGATTTTTGTTCTTCCCATTTAGGTTAATTATTGATCATATAATCATAAAATTTAGATTAGAGTGACCAAATTGCTCTTATCATAAAAATAATACAGTCATATATACCATATTTGACGATTTGTGTGGGAAAATACAAACTCCCACACTATTTACAAAATATTTTTGGAAAAAAAATTAACAAAACGTATGAAGTATGGAATACAAAAATATTATTAAAATAGTACGGAATTTTCAAAATACAGTATGAAATCCCAAGTATGGAATATCTCAAGTATGGAATTTGCAAAACGCAGAATGCAATCTCAAGTATGGAATTACTGCCGAACATTGACTACACAAAACACACAATAAAGTTTGTAATTATCTTGAACAACATAAACTATACAAAATAACAAAACACTCGCAGTCGCATTAGTACTCCATCCGATTGTACGACAGGAAAATAAATTAAAATCCAATTCTAACAGAAGCCACAAATATTTTTTTTGACTGCACTAACATAATTTTTTATTACAGTATGGATTACAACAATTCCATAATATGGTAAACAAAATAAATAATTTCATATTTATTGATTTTGTTGTTGAATTTTTTTTAGACTTACTGACGCTGCGTCAACTCTACACCCGAAACTGTCACCCAAATTTTATCATGTTTAGTACGGAATTGATCTTTACAGATTTTTTTTGGAACGGAATAAAACTGTCACCCAAACTGTCACCCAAATTTTATCATGTTTTGGGATATTTAATTTCCCTTAAAGAGTATATGGTCAATGCCCAAAAAATGTATGTCATTACATATGACGTAATGGGGTGGCCGGTGGGGTCACGATGATTTAATATGAGCCAGCTTTGAAATGGACAGCGTGTCGTGTAGTCGGTTTCGTCAGACCGAACTTAGGAGTTTTAAATTTAACCAACTTTGAACAGTCCTCAAAAGCCCAAAATGAAACATGAGGAATAAACATACCCAAACACATTAAACTAAAAATGTTGAAAAACTAATTATATTTCAAATGCACAGACATTAAAGAATGTTCAAACTAGGCACTCATACAGTCAACGTTTGACATTCCTGTTTTTCAAATTTTCCTATAAATACCCCTCCATCCCCCAACTATATTAGTTCACAAAGAGAGCCAAAATAAAAAACTGAACAACATCTCCAGAGAGAGAGAGAGAGAGAGAGAAAATGGAGTCATCACTGCAATTTTCTGTAGCTTTGAGTTTGGCAATGGCTGCTGGTTTTCTTTTATTGTTTATGGCGGTCAAGTTATTTTTTTCATGGTGGGTTTTGCCTTATTTGGCTTACAGAAAGCTCAAGGCAAATGGGTTTTCTGGGCCAAAACCTAGTTTCCCTTTTGGGAACTTGAGTGACATGAAAAGGCACAAGAAACCCTATTCTACCTCACCATCCTCATCTTTCAGCGTATCCAACGATATTCATTCCACTGCATTTCCCTACTTTGCTCGCTGGCAAAAATTGCACGGTTAGTAATATTATTATATATACTTGCATTGCATGTCTATTAACACACATTTCTTTCTTTGATTATCTTTGCATGCATGCATATATATATTTTCATGAAACATTTTCTCAAATGGTTACTAATTAAAATTGTTCGATTTTGGTTCGTTCAGGGAAAGTATTCATTTACTGGCTAGGCACGGAGCCATTCCTTTACATCGCGGACCCCGAGTTTCTACGGAATATGAATGCAGGCATAAGAGGTAGGAGTTGGGGTAAACCAACCGTTTTTAAACACGATAGAGAGCCAATGTTCGGCCAAGGCCTCGTAATGGTCGAAGACGAAGATTGGGTTCGACACAGACACATCATCACTCCTGCATTTTCTCCCGCCAACTTGAAGGTATATATATATATGAGGAAGAAGAAGAAAATTTGGTGGAATTATAATTTGCTTATTGATGAAAATTTGGTTGATCTAATCATAGGCAATGACGAGTTTAATGATCGAATCGACGACGGACATGGTTGACCGGTGGGCCGGCCTAATCAGCTCGGGCCATCCGGAAATCGACGTGGAGCGGGAAATCATCGGCACAGCGGGAGAGATAATCGCGAAGACGAGCTTCGGAATAAGCTACGAGAACGGGTGGAGAGTGCTGGAGAAGTTGAGGGACATGCAAGTCACACTCTTCCAATCCAACCGCTACGTGGGCGTGCCCTTGGGCAAATTCTTGAACCCTAAGCAAAACCTAAAAGCCAAAGCACTTGGCAAAGAGATCGACGAGCTCCTCGGGGCCATCATCACCGACCGCCAGAGCAATAGATGGCCGGAGCGGGAGCGGGACCTACTCGGCCTGCTGCTGGCGGAGGAAAGGAGGGCGTTGACCGCCAAGGAGCTGGTGGACGAGTGCAAGACTTTCTTCTTTGCTGGCCACGAGACGACGGCGTTGGCGCTGACGTGGACATTGCTCCTATTGGGCATGCACCCCGAGTGGCAAAACCAGCTGAGGGAGGAGATTAGGGAAGTGATTGGGGAGAGTGTTATTATTAATGAGTCCACCAAGCTTGTTGGACTAAAGAAGGTATGCTTTTGTTTTCTTGTGAAATTAATTATATCTGATTTTAGTGTAACTTGGATCTAACGGTTTATAATTTCCTAATCAAGTTTCCCATAAATTTCAAATTACCAAGTTCATTATAAATAAATATAGTTAAATTTCAAAAACCTATCCCCTAAAGATTTTAAGAATTTTTTTATTTTTTTTGCCACTTGAGCACAAGAGGACATTGAGTTGTGTTGATTCATCCGTAAAGGGATATATGTTCATTTTTCCTTTGTTCCATAATATTAACGACTTGTGTGTCTAATCCTCAAAAGTCCCTTTTCCGTACCCAGTACGGAGAGATATTGTAAATCCATGTTTGATACTCTACTTATATTAAAATCTGAAGAAAAAAAAGGTCCACGCGTTGGAGAAACTCAGTCAAACTCCTTGTGACACGTGCAACCCCGTCCCCCACTCGACTTGACTGTGTCTCATTCTCTCTCCTCGGTCCTCGATTTCACCGACCCACCACAACTTCAATTTAAATTTGGAATGATGTATATATAGCCCAACTGTCTTTTTTTGTAAAAAAAATTCTAGAAAGAAAAATTACGTAAAAAACATGAATATTTCAAAACCTCCCTTGAGACTTGATTTTATTGCATATAGGAAACATCTACCCTTTTCAATTAAGAGAGATTCGCACCAAAGAAAATCTGGATTAAAGTTCGTTAAACTTACTGAATTCGGGTTTTAAAATTTTAGATATCGAAAGTTTTGTGAATATTAAAAACTTTTTTATGAAATTTAGAATCATATACTTTTTGTCGTATATATCAAATTATATGTTATTACAGTATATTTAGTTGTATGAAATTAAATATAAATACAAATAAAAATATAGTAATAATAATAATTTATAATAGATATCAAACCATGTCACATATTATTGGATTTGTGTTGAAAACTCGAATGCTATAAGAAACTGGGATTCAAAATCTGAATCTGAGTACTAATTGATTTTCGAAAATCTCCAGGAGTCTAGACAAAAGTGTTTACTATCAATTTTTTGCTGACTCGTTATTTTCTTCCTCTTAGTTGTTCTAGCTAGTTGCCATGGGTACATGACTCGACCGAGTTTTGTCCAATTTTCTTGTACATTTCCAAAATAAAGAAAAAATGCAGTCTTTTCTCAAAGTTCAGTGCCTTTATTATGCAGATGGAATGGGTCATGAATGAGGTTTTACGTTTATACCCTCCGGCTCCCAACGTGCAAAGGCAAGCACGGCACGACATCCAAGTGGGCGACCTGGTAATCCCCAACGGCACCAACATGTGGATCGACGTCGTGTCCATGCATCACGACGAGAGCCTCTGGGGCAAAGATGTAAATGAGTTCAGACCAGAGAGGTTTAAAGACAGTATACATGGAGGGTGCAAACACAAGATGGGATTCTTGCCATTTGGATTTGGAGGGAGAATGTGTGTTGGCAAGAATTTGACCAACATGGAGTACAAGATTGTGTTAACCTTAATCCTCTCTAGGTTTTCATTCTCACTGTCACCTGATTATTGCCATGCACCTGCTATCGTGCTCTCCCTTAGGCCTATGCATGGCTTGCCACTCATTTTTAAGGCTATTTAAGTTTTTGAACCCTCATGTGATCGCCTTTTTCTTCTTCTTTTTTCGGCTCTGTTTATTGAGGGCGATAAGTTATATTTAAGTTGTTAATTGTAATGTTATAGGTTTGAGTTAATATAATCCCGGTATAAAGCTATTGTTATAACTAGGTTAATGTTATTTTATTTCCATAGGGAAATGGATGATGTATGAAATGATTATGTTGTAACTAGGCCTGAGGTGCTTTGTACTAATTGGATTATGTAATAAGAACATAAATCAAGTGTTCTTTGAATACTTATTGTGTATATGTACTTCTGATTGGTCCATTACAGGAAGGTGCAATGTAAGTACAGGGGGCAACCAAATATCAAGAGAGTATTTGAAAATTTGAAAAGTAAGGTTTTTTTTTTTTAGTTAGTAAATCTCAAAGGCATCTTTCGTAATTGATCCTTATAATTTATATCCAAAAACATCAGTTTCGAGCTGTGAAACTCTTATTCAGTCACCAAGTCGAAAGAACATTAATTTAAATCCAACTAAAATGGACAAGGAAGAAACTTTTCAGCTTCCTTCAAACAAAATTCAAATGCAGTGAATAGTTACTGAGCATCATTTTGATTTTTAATGTATTAACTACTACTAGGGGAAAAAAAAACTAGTAAGAAAATTATTATAGTTCTATAATCCCCAAGCTAGTTGTAGATCATCATTTTATTCCAATTGCCCTTCATCAGAAGTATGGTGAAGAACCTTAGAAAAGAGGTAGACTCGCAGGAAATCGAACATTCATCCATTGTTTCTCGTACGACACCACATGGGCCCATCCAATCTGCTCCAGCAAAGAAAGCTTTAGATCGTAAAGTTTCTTCTTGGGGGGCTGGCCATCCTCTTGGATCATGTCATTTAGCACCTGGTTAAACAAATCAAATGATATTAATTAATTAATTAATTATATAAATTGCGCATTATCAATGAGATACTATTTGACACCTAACTCTAATAACTCAACAAAACAAAAGTACCTTTAGTGCAGTTCCAAGTCGGCCTTTACGCCTCTCATGTATAACGAAGAGGGTTCCGTAACGTGCGGATTTCACGTCGACCCATTTTTTGAGTTCTTTGAAGTTTTCTTCAAACAAATCTGGTTTGGCACTAGACTCTGATTTGGCAGCTTTAGTTTCCTCTTTTTCCTCGACAATCTCACCCTCCTACCATAATCACCATTCACAGCAAAATTAGTTAGAAGATCGAGTGGCTAAAAATTATGTGCATGCACATAATAAATTTACAAGTTTTTGATCAAGTGAGTTGGATAAGAAAAAAGGTTTATGCATGTCAATTTTTATTAAGCTCCAGATTGACTGTGGGGGCCACACAAGGACGAATCCAGAAATCTTTTACAACAGGGGCCTAAATAATTACAATTATAAATTACATACAAAATTATTAGAGGGCACTCTGTTTTTGTTTTTTAAACATGATTAATATATTACAAATTTATTGACAAATGATTTTGTTCACCAACTACCAATAAATCACCAACAATTTTGCAATTTGCCGACGGGAATACTATAGGTATTTAAGAACATTTTAAGATTTTGTTGGTAAATATTTATTTGCAATCATTTTACCGACAATTTTATATACACTTCACAGTTTTCTTAAAATATTTAGCAACTTTTGTTAGTTTGTAGGTAGACTGATGTTTTTCTAGTAGTGTATTACTTTTTAAAAATAAATAATAAGGAAAAAAATACATAAAAAACGATTAGTGGGTTATTATTTTTATTTACCTAAAAATAGTTGTGGGGGCACTAGCCCCATATGCAATTATGTAGATCTCTGCCTATGGAGCAACAGGTTGATGGTTACAGATGAAGCACCAATATAATCATAAATTCCAGTGCATGCTAATTTAATATTACCTTCAATGATTCAATCTCTGCTAAAGCCAACCCTTTCTGATATAAAGCATCTGCCAATTGGTCACGCGTTGTATCCAATTTCTTCTTCTTTTTCTACGTTGTGAAGCAAATTGTCATTACAAAGTTCATCTCAAATAACATTACAAATTTGAAGGAAAAATTTGAAGCGTTATTTTTTAATGTTCAATAAATACTCACATCTGCATCCTCGTCATCAGGATCACTTTTAAGCGATAAAGATTTTGCCAACTCATCCGTTTCGATGCTTTCAATAACCTCGTCTGCAGCACTAATAATCTGCAAAATCCAGATTAATTAGAGAAATCATACACAAAAAGGACTATATGAACTAGGAAATATACAACATATTTAAATCTGATAGAAACGAGAACTCAAATACCAAAGACCTAGTGTTTGGACTACCTCTTTGTAATGATAAACCTTGTCTTCAACATTGTTCTGGGATATTAAGGCTTCCAAAATTTTAGCAAGCAATGGCGTGTATTTTGGGTACTCCGACTGCAAGTGCCAAAAGGTTGATGATTAAAAAGGAGTTCAACATTCAAATAATATGAAAACCATTGATTTACCAAAACTAAGCAAAATACATAGCAAGGCTAAGAGGATTTTATGCAACACAAATATGAGTAACAAAAAAGCATGGCTTAATATTGCTAGGAGCCTAGGGTTGATAAACTAGAAGCATTAAATGCAGGCAAGTTAACAGAATATTAGTTAAGAAAACCAGCTTGCACCAATACATACAGAAAATAAAAGAAAATTAAGGAACATAGATTAGAAAGTTAATGATGACTGATTGTATGTCAAAAGGCAACATATTATGTATTATTCCACATACAATCTTAAGCACCAAGATAGCACTTTTTCTCATTGAATATATGAGTAACAGATGCCTAAGAAGTAAAGTAGTGGAGAATGATTACCTTAAGTGAGGTCGATAACTTTTTCCAATCAGAACGTTCCTCATCAGTACTTTGTTTTAGGTTGGAGAGAACCTTAATTTTGGCATCTCGGACCTGGTTGGCAAGATAAGATCCAAAGCATTAACGAAAAATAAATTGAAACCCTCCAATAACAATGACTGAAATAATATTGAACCTAATAATATAACAAATCTGGTAAATATACCTCTTCCTCCAACTGTTCCTTCACACTCTTGGTGCAACTTGAAAAAGAGCCTTTACCTTTATCCTCATCGGGCTGACAAAGAAACAATACGCACAATGTTATAAAAATGGCATAGGCAAGTACACTGGTAAAGCTATATCATGCCTTTAAGAAAATCAGGAAGAAAAGTGAATCTATTACCTGTGCTGGGGGCACTATACATGATATGCTATAAGAGACGGGGTTCTTTTCAGGATTTTTGGCATCATTATTAACCCCAAATGAAACCTTTCCATATGAGATTGCCCCAACCAACACAGATCCTGCTGAAGTGCCCTGTAAGTAAGAAACAAAATAATGACATCTAACATTAATTGCCCCATTTTGCTGAGAAGGACGAAGAGATAGGATGAGAATCTTCTATTTGATAAGTGGAGATTTTAAGTGATGCAAAACCTTGGGAAGCTTGTCCTTTGCAGGAGGGGCCACGTAAAATGCTTCCTTTGATCTATCATCAGTAAAGATACAGTAACTTGATAAGAATCAACAGGGGACTAATTGATAAGAAAACTAAGGAAGGCTTAGAAAAAGTAATGAAATCAAAACATACCCAGGCATCAAAACTGAAGAACTAAAGTTGCTGTTACCCGTCACTGGGCCATCAGGTTGTGCATAAAAGCTCAATCGAATGGTGTCCTATAAATGGAACCACATTCTTGTCAAACAAATACTTCAAGAGGAATAATAATAATAATAATAATAATAATAATAATAATAATAATAATAATAATAATAATAATAATAATAATAATAATAATAATAATAATCCAATTCTGAAGGCAAAGGCCATTTAACATGAAGGTGTTCTGTCAAGATAACTCACCTTCTCTTCCAAGTTTTTCTCAATGAATAGCACCAATTGCTTCATCTTCTCCAAATACTGCACATTGTCATGCCTGAAACAAGCATAACCTAGATTATAATCAACGTAGTCAATCCCTTAAGCTATTACGCTTGGCAAATCATTCTGAGGCTTTGTTTGGTTAGCATTTGGGGGAAGTTTCTTCCCCTAGAAACTTCCCCCAATCACCTAACAAACACTACTTTTACGTCTCCCAATGCATTTCTTTTCTAATACACACATTTCCCAAAAACTTCTCCCAATCATCCTTCCCCCAAAACTTTCCCCAATCACCAACCAAACAAAGCCTCAATTTCTCCTTCCCTTCTGTCCTCACAGATCTTCAGTTTGAATTGCCACTCATAAAAGGCATATGGAGTAAACAGTTTACCACTTGAGGAACAGTGTTATCAGTACAATCACCTTAAGTAAAGCTGCAAAGTATATTCACCCTTGGGAAGTTTAGCAGCATCTGGATAAACATCACCCGTTGCATACACACGCTACATTTACAACATAAATGATTAACCAAGTTAAATTAACAAATAGAATTGTTCGTGATAATCTGAAAATAACTGGAGGCTTTTTGTGTACAAAGGAAATATGATAGAAAAACGAAACGACGGAGCACAAATGCATTATTCTAACTTGGAAGTGCAAACTAAGATTAGCAGTAGGAACTTTCAAAATATTATCAGCAAAACAAACTAATTACACTAATTGAAAAACAAGGCCACTCACCTTGTTCGCATCTGAAATCATATAGAACTGAGACTCAAATTTATTGTCATATATCCGATTGTTTAGTAAGGGGATATAAGGCTTTACTTCAGCACCATCTTCAAGTTTGAACTTGTAACTACAGCATCACAGAAAAAGCTCAGTCAAGTATTTTTATAAGCACAAATGGATGACCTTACTAAAGAAAACTCACGTTAATAAGAGTGCCAATATCAGTTTGCCAGAGGGCAGTTTGTCCCGCTCCGCTGAAAGTGTGCTCAGTTTAGCATCAACAGGGCGATAAGGGATTCTAACCTGCACGAGTTTTATCACTTTATGCATGAAGACATAAACAGTAGCACAGAACAGAAGCAGAACAAGAAAGACAAAAGAAATATCTATAACGTTGACAACTATGAAAATATTCAATTAAAGTCAGCTGATAACTCTCACCTTATTCAGCACCGCTGCTGGAGCAAGATTCTCCAATGAAAGAAGAGCCTCGGCATCAATACGGACAGGTGCTTCACTCCCATCAAGTACAACTTCGTCTTTGTTGATGCTGATGCCATGAAATGCAATCTGAAAATTTGCATTGAAGTCCAGGCAGAAGATAAATATTTCCAATGAATAACAGAGATCAAATTAATCACTAGAAATCTAATGCATCACCATTCCCTTGGGGATCACAACATGAAGTTGGGAGATGCTAAAGACAAAAGAAACAAAATTATCTTGATGATGATATCCAGCTGGCAGAAAAAAATGCTAGAAAATAGACCCATGAAACATATAATTGGCATAGCTGTTTTTCTCAAGGAAAAAAATGAACCCTACCTGTGGCTAGGCAAAGGGGTTCACAAGGACTTTAATTGCAAAAGAAGTTACACATAGAAGGAGGGCACCCACCTGATCTCCGAACTGATAACAGGCGAGGTTTTTTTTGTTTTGTTTTGTTTTGTTTTATTTGTTTTGTTTTTTCTTTCTTTCTCTTTCTTTTCTTTTTTTTTTCATTTTTTTTTTTTAGGAAAACTTAATCAGACTGGCTATAGATTTTCATTGATACTTCCTAACCTTATTTAACTGAAATACAATATAACATAAATATCTAGGTCTATAGATCCATGATTTGTGCAGAAAGTAAGAAAACATCACAGACAAGCAAATCCACAACACAACATGAGCTAATAATACTAAGATTGGCATAGGTTTCTATGATTCTGCAAAACAATTAGCTAATAATGAACAAAGGTTAAAGAATATGATATACATACACATACAATTATATATAGTATTCATGTGACATGCAAGAGTACAAAATTTGAGGGGAAGCATCTTCATTTATTAGCAGGAAATAAATATTACCTCAAAATCTACAACAGTTGTATCATGGCTTCCTACACCACTAGACCAGAACTGAGCAATTGCTAGTTCCATAGTTCGACCACCCTTAACCTCAAAGGAAAAACTTTTGGAAGAAGGAGACGAGAATGTGGCTACGGTTTCCCATTTAATGGGTCTTTGCAGAGGTGAGATCTGCATATCACAGGCATGTCAACAAACTCCAAAGAGTTTTTGCTTTAACATTAATGGAAAGAGAGAACAACACATTGGAAATAGGCCCAATCCAAACACCTGTACCTGAACAGAATCTACGAAAAATCTTCGAGCTGTACTGAAACCAGATGTTTTCATGGTCACCTCTACCCAGGTGGCACCAATTGGTACTTCGACAAATTTGCGTTCAATGTGGCCTACAATCAAATGGATAATTGAAATCACACCCTTTCAGTCACACTAAAGTTAGTTTTGAAATACATAGTAGAGAAAAATAGAAAGAAATGAAGGAAAATTGGAGTAGGGTAGATTTCAGAAGAGTAAAAGAGCAAGCCAACCTCCCCACTTGAGAAGTTAAAACATCAACCAAATTTTAATATATTTAGGAGTTGAAGAAACTGCTAATTGTCAAAGTAACACCAATCCCCTCTAACACAAGCAAAAAATACCACACAAAACAAAATAAGCCAGTAACAAGTAACAACTAACAAGTAAGATATGGGGTCTAACTTCTCAAATGTCATTTGAGTATGATACATACCTGGTACAAATGACAGCCCTTGGAATAGACTCATCGGAGGTCGACTTTTCACGGACTGAGGTTTTGTGATAGTGATAGGAATTCTGAAGAGAGGACCACGCCAGGGCGATTTACAGTCCAATGCATAGACTTCAAAATAGTGTAGACCATCGCTGAGTGTGGTTGGATCCACAATTATGCTGGAAAACGAAGGGCAAGCCGTGCACTCATTACAAACTATGAACAAGTCAAGTAATATCAGGATGATTTTAAAGTTTAAACGCAACTAGGTGATAGAGCCACATCAAACATATCATACACAAGAAATCTTACAAGATAAGCAGAAAAAACATATATTGACAAAGTGCATGCTGTTTGCTGTAATTAACGAAACAACGCTTTTATCTCTCAGTAGCTGAAACATTCCAAGTGGTCATACAGAAACAGAATACACCCATGGGCTGGTGGCTTTGGCATTATAAGTCATACTGAGTCAATCTTGATATGCAATCACATGATCTAGATAGAGAAATACTGGGAATTTAAATTTTGAATGGAGATTCTCATTCCATTGTTCTAATGAATAATAAGGAACAGATCAAGGGTCAAATGAAATTCAACAGAGTGTTCCTATTCTTTTTTTTTTTTTTAATGCTTGCAGTCACCTGATTTATCACTTTCAAATTGTGACGTTAGTAACTGAAACGATTAACAGGTATAACAGTGAATTCTGCACAAGTCAATAGGTGCTATGTGGTTGATCATTGACATTTATGCAAGCACTTAATAATTTCAAGTATTTTGTAGCAAGTGTATGCCAGAAAATCATCTGACTATTTAAAAACTTCCTGTCTAGTAGTAAATAACTGAAAGGAGGCCTTCCCCAATAAAAATAATGATAATAATAAATTTATAAAAACACAAATAAATAACTGAAAGGAGGGCAGAATGAGAGGTGCTAACTAACTTGAAGTTTTGACCATTATGAGTTAGGAGAAGATACTCAGGAGCTCTAACCACTGGTTCTCCAGTAGAATGTAACTTTACACAGTCTTCAAAAGGAACAAGTTGGTCTAGATTGCTTGCATCATCATGGAACTTTGGTTCCACTTTCACCGTCCACTAAGAGAACAAAGTTATCACAACTCAACCATAATAAATGAACATACTAATAAATAAACACTGTTATCATCCTCCAAAAGAAGCCACAGTTCACAAATATAAAATTAGGTCATAAAAGTGAATATACCCAAAATCAAGCTAAATTCTCTGATAAAATATTTTTAAAAAAAATGATTTTTCATAAATATATACCTGCAGAAATCAATTCCTTAAATATTATTAAAGAAAAAAGAAGATATCACTAAGGATTGACCATATAGTTGACTGCTTCATGTAGAGAAAATTAACCATGCTCAGCAGATCTAAAGCATGCATCAAGAGACCAAGATATCTTTTATAGCCAAAACTGGGGAAGAGAAGAGGGAGCAGTGACAAATACCCCTCACGGAGAATGGGAAGCCTCTGTAACCAATAAAGGCTCTCTGTCATGTGCCATTCAGTTCTGATAGTAAGCCTGATCTAATTGAAACACTTCGGATACTACTAAAAGGTGATGGTAGGTGGAAAAAGCACCCAATCATTGTTCAATAATTAGTAGCCAATTCCAAAGATTAGTCATGCAACATGGAATGCTTGTTAGTACAAACATGCATGTGTTGACTTAACTAATATAACTTGTTCACCAGCTATTAAAATTAAGGGTCAACTGACCAGGTAGAACAAACATATATAAATACAGGATCACAGAAATACTTTTCAAGACCTCAAGCACATTTTGTAAATAAACATTAAAGGCTCACATGAGATGTTCAAAACGAAAAGACGAGGAAATCATATAGGGGAAATTATACATGCCATAGATGTGTACATAAGTTCTCCCATGGGCCATGGCAACGATCTTAACTACTGAGTACATAAAAACCTTATTAGGAACTTCCCCTATAACACTTTCTTACCTCTGTTGATTTTTTACATAAATCAGCCTCCCTGAGGTAGATGCCTCGTGAAGTAGGAGCTGCATACAAAAGAAAATCTTAAAGACAATTGTACATGATAGCATAGGCAACGCGACCACAGAACAAGAAACCTACAACAATGATTAAATAATAAAACAATAATACTCAAAAAAAAATGAACTGCCAAGTACTTGAATCATGTTCACAATAGAGTTCTTTGTGTAACCAAGCTATGAATTGTAATATTAAACAAGGTTTTTCAAGTGTTACGGGAAATACGCAGAGGAAAGTTTCCCCACCTGACTTCCCAGATTGATTGATCTTCACTTGATACCAAACAGATGGCACATCACGTGACTTTTGAATGTAATCATAAGCCCTGCCATCCAATCATGAAAAAATCCCTAATCACAGCGGGCTCAATTAATTATTGCAGGTAAAGAACAGAAGCTCTAAGTAGTAAATCTAACTTGTCAACTTGCATCAATCCTTGTCCAGCTGTTAGTTTATCCTCAGGAGAACCACCCACAGGAACAGATGTATTCTCCAGAGCCTCCCGTACACTATAAGGACTTACAGGAACCCCTTCAGCCTGAAAACTTTATACGTTCATATCCCAAGGCAACAAAAAAAGGTAGCCAAAATGGAACCATAATAAGAATGGATTGTTTATAAACACAAAATAACCTTCATCCCACTAACAAGAAGAGCGACCCCTCCGCAAGCACACGGAGATGACATCGATGTTCCATTCATAAACATACGACGTTGAAGTGTCCATGTCGGAACAGGAGCCATGGCACCACCAGCAGCACTAATACTGACTCCAAGATCTCCATCAGCTGTCGGTCCTCGACTAGACCTACACCACTTCCAGATAATGAGTTAATAACAAATACTAAACAGACCAGCTGACTTCAAAGAGATTATCATGCAAAAATCTTTAAAACCTCAGCAGTAGATAGCAATTCAAAATACGGTAACATAGACGGAGATGAGAATCAATATACCAGGTATATTCAAGACCTTCCGGAGGAGCTTCAACCAAGGTGTGGGCCCCCGCAGCCATTGCAGGGGAAACATATGCTCCAACTCCTATTATACTAGATGTCGTACCACCGGGTGCACCCACAGTGCTCAATGCCGGCCCATTATTACCAGCACTACTAATGAAGATCAGCCGATGCTTGTTGACTACCTAAATATCCAAAGAAGTGAAATAATGTGTGCGAGGACATGCCCAGTGTAATGTAACAGTAGTCTAAATTAAACAGATTGAATAACTTACCTCATTTACTAAGTCAACAAAGCGACCATAATCGGGAAGCAAAGTGGGTTCCCCATAACTCATGTTTATAAGATCACATTTGTGCTGCACATCATAACAGGAAATCAATATCCTAAGATTTGAAAAAAGATAAAACAGAAGCATTATATAAAAAGATAAATGCTGAGATAACAAAATCAACACTAGAAACAAGTTTAAAACAGTAGGCATTGCAATATAAATATCACAAATGGGCTACTTTGTGTTGTGCTGTAAATAGCAATAAAAGCTGTAATTTCTTCAATTAGCATAATTAGGTGAGTCAAAATTACCTCCACCGCCGCAATCAGTGCTCGAACCAAGCCTGTCCCTGTTTCCATCGAACCTAAGCGTGAATCTCCAATTTTGCATGAAATCAACTGAGCTCCAGGGGCAACTCCATTTAACAGAGGCTCCTGAATGATGATAATGTGAGGTAAAAATGCAAATACATGTCTGAAAATAGCTTCATGATTTATTGTATTTATACTAGATTACCTTTGGGTGGTAAGCAGATGTGATACCAGCAACATGAGTGCCATGAGGAGAACTGTCTGTAACAATACTCAAAACATTGCCTTCATTGTATACATTAAGGACACACGTGCATGCATCTAATTTGCTGAAGATGCCATACTTGCGTTCAATCCTACAATGACAGTCGTTAGATTAATCTAATTTGCGGAAGGAAACTAGTGAAATGCTAGTTAAAGTGTTGCCGGCTTGATACTTATTCAAGACAATGGATCCAAAGGAGGTGAAATGATGACCAACAGTAAAGCAATTAGCAAGGATATCTATAGATTGAAATAGAGAGTGTGTGTACTTATACACAGTAATAAGGTCAGGCTTCCAAGTTCATCAACATATGCAACACCGAAGATATGAAAATGGGCACCAGCACACAAAATAGAGCAAAACCAACATCTTTAATTCACAAAAAAAAAAAAATGAAACGAAACAAACAAACTTTGCATTTCATCCCAACAACAAATTGAGATCTAAAATTAATATGCATGATCCTTCTAAGTTGTAGCCATTACAACTGTGGATGTTGAACTATCAGTATTTTCTGTTTTTAGAACTATTTCCATCAATTTACTAATATATATATTTTAAGGGGAAGTGGCATCTTACCGACTGTGCTTCTTAGTCATCAGATTTGCCAACAGACACTGGAGATCCAATAATACAATCTAAAGCATAATTTAATTAGCACCATATAAAATGGAGTTATCCAATATTATTTGTTATTTATGGTAATTAGGACTCCAAACTGGTGGAGACTAAAACCTGCACACTTGCCTTCTTCAGAATCAGATCAGCGAGCATTTCTTAAAGACAAATTAAACTTGTGCAACAAATTAAGATTCATATAAAGATGCATAATGGCAGCTGTAGCACCTAAATTTCAAGTATTATCAGACAAGATAATGAAAATATCAGAAAGAAGTTGAATGATTACCCAAAAAACCTCAAGAAGTTAACTTGATTTTTATTCATCCACAGCAATAGACCAAGACACTAACACGCAAATTGGAGTATAGCGTGTTTGTGTGGGTGAAGGTCTTCTCCAGTTGATTTGCTTCACATTCAGAGCCACTCAATTAAGGAATAGCATATTCTATTACATGATACTAATTGTTAACATGTTTCCAATAGTAATTCATCCAATATTTCAATGATGCATGAACACAGCCTCATATAAATATAACAGGCATGCTAAAGAAAATTATTTGGAGAGCCTAAACTACCTATAATTAGTAAGAGGAACAAAGTCAGCAAGCTTCCCGCATCCTGATTCATCATCGAGACTCTGCGTGTCAAGTGCAGCCCTCCAAACTTCTCCATCATGCCACACAACAGCATCTATAACAGGTCCTTTATCATCATAGCTCTAAAAAGATACAAGCATGATTAAACTTTACACAAGCAATACAATATTGATCACAGATGGAAATAGACAAGATTTGAGGAATAAAGACATTTACATCAGCCTGCTTGCGTAGAAGATCAACTCTACTCTGGAGATCTTCCTTTTTCCTTTTCAAGTTTGTATCATCAACCTTTGTGTGTCTCTACAAGTCAAGTAAAATAATGGACAAGCAAAAATTAAAAAATCTTATAGAGAATCTTTTAGATGGAATAAAATGAAATGATGGAGCAAATGAAGATAAACACATTATAGTTTCAGTATTTAAGGGAGACATTCATAAACTCTTAAAATCCTAATGGTCACCAAATGCATGGAGCAATTAAAATTGTGAAAGCAGCAACAGCAAAGACAAGCAAAACATCGACGAAAGATAAACTAGAAAATGCATAGTACATGAATGTGTACCTAAAATGTAAAAAAAGGAACATTAAGATTATGCTAATTTACATTCTTCGAATGTATTTCAATAATGTTCACCTAAGAGTTTGAACTTGGCATATGATACTGTGTACAATTAATTAATGACGCACACCCGTTAGGCATGTCCCCTAAAACTAAATTATAAATAAATAAATAAATAGAAAACCCTAAAAAACTAAACAAACTACAAAAAAACACTAAAAAAAATAATAAAATAGAAAGCCTAAAAAGCCGTAAAAACCCTAAAAAGTTTTAAAAAAAAAATTAAAAAACTGAAAAACCCTAGAAAAGATAAACTACGTAAAACTGAAAAACCAAGTTTTGGGCCCTACCTAACGGAATGTACTCTATGAGGCAAGTGTACACCAGTTTTTGATTTAGTTAACAGGATGGCCAGATTTATTAACTACCTTGTCAAATTCATCAAGCTGCTTTACAGCCTCAGCTATTGCTTCCTGATTTTTTTCATCCCACCTTTTCTTCCTCTCTTTCTGCAGACAAGCAGCAATCAGGAAAAAGGGATGTAGAAAGTTAGAATATTGATGCGATAAAGGAATATTATAGGTCAAACTCTTGTGTAGCATACTATCAACATTAAAGGTAATTTCACGGATAATCACTATGGTTTTTACCTTCAATCGGTCAGTAAGTGTATTCGTAAAAAGCTCATAAACCAATTTACAACCAACATGCCATTCTCCAGAAGGGTTTTTCCATGATGAGTTTACAACCAAAGAATTCCCTGAAATTTGTCACATTCACGCGGAAAAGTATTGATCGAATAAATTTCCAATATACCAACTTTGACAAATTAAGTCGAAGTTATGCATAAATGAAGGTACATGTGAATCAAGAATACACACCAGAGGTCCCACGAATGCACCCATTATCATCTGCCTTCACAATGGTTGACGTATCAATGTCTCCACTCCCAGTACTATGAAAGGTAAAATATCAGATGAACAGTTCAACATTTTAAATGAAAAGTCCTAAATTTCAAATCCCCCAACATGTTTGACTAAAACACTTATAACAATAAATTTCAAATCCCTCCTAAACTTTGGTTCATTATCAGTGGATTTTGAACCTTTAGTAAAACCTAGTCCTTTGAAATCCATCATTCTACTTCTTAAATACAATTTATATGCAAGGTCATACACACTCTCTCCCTCTCTCTCACACACACACAAACACATACTAAACATGTTTCACACCAACATACACTACACATATTTTCACACACACAAGCACACACCATACATTTCACACACAAAAGAAGCTTTCTACTGAGATGTATAACTTTATATTTTTCTATTATTTATTAGGAAACAATTGAGAAAAAAAATTATCACTAGAGCTTAGCTCAAGTGGTATCGACCACCTTTCTTTGGGAGGTCAGAAGATCGAGTCCCCTTGTGTGCATGCATGTGTGTGTTTATTTGTAGGCCAGTTAAAAATTAAGAGAGGGAGGGAGAGAGAGATTAATTTTTTTGTAATTGATTTGAAATCTTCCACATTACGCTCAAACAAGAAATGAACATGAATGGATTTCAAATTCCTCAATCCAAATGGAGCCTGAGCTCCAATTGTCACGCACACAGTGAAAGAGGGAGTATTATTTCATGCCAGAACAGGATCCAACAAATGACACACACACACACACACACAAAAAAAAAAAAAAAAAAAACATTTTGTACATTACATGCTTTATCGCATAAACACTAACGTGCACAAGTCATAAACGAATATACCACAAAATTCACACAAGTCACTATACCCTCCATTATTTTCCCATAGGAGTTCACTTCCACTTACTAAAAAAATTCACATACCAATCAAGAACATCTAAAATTTTCGGCTTCCCGTCTGAAGTCACCGTCAGTCCAGCAGCCGCGGGATCCACACCAGAATCTAACAGCATGGACAACAAACACACAAAATAGACTAACAATTAAAACATGTCTTTTACAATTGCAAGTAATTCCAAACGACGAGAAACATAAGCTGTTCAGTTTTTTCAAATAAAAGAAAAAAAAACAGACCAAAAATGGCAATAACTACGCCGCGCCCATCGTACTCGGGGTGCGCTTCGACGAAGCGATCGGCCGCGATTTCTTTCTTCGGCATGAGCGAAGCTAAAAACGTCGACTCGTTCAGCTTGAAGTTGCGCAAAGCCCCATTGCCTTCGCCAGATTGCATCGCCCCAGCACTGAAACTATTACTACTGCTACAGCAAAGCTTGGAATTAGTGTCAGCGCAGTTTCTCTCTCTAGCTTTGACGGGGCTTCTCAGCGCAGTGATAATGAGAGGTAGAGAGAGAAAGGATGAGTGACAGTGCGGTGATTGGAAATTGATGACACTGAAATTGTGATTATTTGTAAATAGTTGGCTCTGCATTGTGACTGTAATGGCAATTAATTAATTACCTGCGTAGGGGTACTTTTGGTACTTAACGAGGTGTGGGCGTGGGATTCCGGTGAGGTTGGCGCAAAGGGGACTATGGCGATGGCGGTGTGGGTTAGAATTCTCAGTGTTGGTTGGTTTGAATTACCTTATCTATCCTTGAGTGGGAAATTATTGACTAATTTGGACCCATGTAAGATACTGGAATGAACTTGGGCCGTAAAGGTTGTAGAGGTACCATTCCACGTTCGATGATTTAAGGCGATGTTTACTATGAAATTACAAAATATTCACATGGTCCCACGAATAGATTTTCTGCCATGGTAGAAACATGATCGGGTAATAATACTTTTAAGGGTGTGTTTGTAAATTCGGGTCGTACAAGGTATTCATAAGATAAGATAATATAATATTTTGTTTGTTCTACCAGATTGCGTTTGTGCTGAGGATATGGTTGGTATTCATAAGCAGCGTTTGTATTGAGTGATTGCCTGGGATAAATTGTGAAAGTGCAAATAAACCCTCGTGGGAAGAATTACTTGTTTTCTGCACATGAAATAGTAAACTCATTTGACCATCACTGCAAATCGACCGAAATGCGATCTGCCCACCAATATCAATAACTGGGTTTTCATCAATTGAGTTTGATCTGACGCACATAATACCAGGCGAGATCCCACGCACACAATATAGGATTACGGCAACAGGTAAATCGATTAAATTGAATTAATATGGAGATCAAACCTCAACATTGCCATAAGTAAATCAATATGTGTAATTACCGAACTTCGTACACATCCGTAGTTTACAACTGGTGCTACTATTTCAAACAACAAATCATTTGTATAGAAAAAAGTGACTAAATGATTATTACATTACAAGATCTATTGTAAAGCTCTCTACGAGTTAAGATACACCCCTCCACTCCTCGTACATGGCCGTCGCGAACGTATATCTCCTGTTTGTCCACTCTTCCGACGATTGAATCTGGTCTACGTAATCTTCGGGGTTCCCATTTACATCTCTAGCACCGGTTTCGTACTCCTCAACAAGAAGCTCAATTGGGTCTACAACCATAGTTGTACGAATGAAATTATGGAGTAAACAACATGACAAAATCATTCGATTATGGGTGACAATGTTGTAAAATGATGGACTCCTTAGGACAGTCCATCTCTTATTCAGTATGTCGAATGACCTCTCAATAGCATTGTGAGCCTTTGAATGACGTAAGTTGTAGAGTTCTTTGTAATTTTAAGGGCCCTCAGCACCACTACCCCACTCATCTAAATGATACCTAACACCCCTATATGGTGCAAGAAGATCTGGAGCATTCGTGTAACCACAGTCACACAGATAATATTGTCCTGGAATTATTCAAAATATCGATTAATATGCACTAATATTTTAAATCATAAGTATACGGAATAGAGTTTAACGCCATTGGAAATATATAAAATGGTTATGGTTAATTGTGGTATTTTTCTCGTGTTTTTTATTAGGGTTTAGTGTTGTTTATAATAGTTTTGAGTCGAGTTTTGTTAGGTTATTAGGTTGTTTTCTTGTTTTATTATTTTTCGTGTTTTTTTAATTTTATTCTTGATTTGGTTAAATGGGTTCAATTAATTTGTTGACCGGTGTAATTCTTCCTATATTCTGACAAGAAAGCGAAAAAGAAGGTGAAATCGGCCATTAGCCTCACCTTGGCTCGAACCAAAGCGAGTCAGGGCACACCAAGACGTGACAGGATGCGTCAAAACCCGCGCCATGAACTAGCTCCAAAACGCCAAAACTTTATGAAATGGTCGTCAAGACGTGTCAGGACGTGCCAACCCTCGCCCAGGAACCTTGACGCAAGCCAAGTCTCGCCCGCCCATGCCGGCCAGCCCGCGTGCGCCTGCCTGCCTATGAAGCCCCCGCGTGCGCCAACGCCCGCAAGCGCTCACAAGCCGCCCGCGCCAGCCTTCGCCAGCGCCCAGCAATGCCTGTCGACGCTGCCTGCCCATCCACACCATCCCTGTCGAGCCAAGCCTCGCCCAGCGCCCACACCTGCGCGCGCCAACAGCCGACACCCGCGCGCGCCCACGCCCTAGGCCGAGACAAACCTTGCCAATGTGGATTATTTTCGGGTCAACCTTGGTCAAACATAGGAAACCCAAACTTTTAAGGCTTATTTGACCCATTTAACCCCACTTAAAACCTAGTATAAATAGCACATCTCTCATTAGCTCCAAAGAAAATCTCCCATTCTCCCAACTCATGCATGGGTTGGATCTAGTTTCTCACTAGTTCTTAGATTTTATTTTCAAGCTTTTTCTTTGATTTGTAAGATCAAGAAGAGTTCAAGCCATCACTTGGATTTAATTTGGACTGTAATTTCATCAAGTTTTTTATTCTCTTTCTTAATTCAAGTAAGTTGTTCTTAATTTCTTCATTGTTCTTCAATTTCTGCATTTTGTCTTAGCTCTTAGATTTGTTGTTAAATTTATGATTTGGTTTATAGAATCTAAGTGAGTGACACACTTTGATCATAGATCAAGTCCTTGATCGTTTTTATTTTAAGTATTTCCTATGCTTTATTTTAGTTTTTATTTTCATGCATGATTTAACTTTGATTCCTAGATCTACTCTTTGTTTCTAGTTATTTTTCAAAAATATTTTAACTTTCACGTCAACTTTTATTGCTCTTTCTATTGGTGCTTTAGATTTTCATTGATTTGCATTATTTAAATTTCATGATCATGCATGCATAGTTGTACCTTAGGTTTTCATGATTGTACTTTGTTGTTTCTTTGCTTTTTTGATTATTGCTTGCAATTTCAATATGGCATACGCATAAGGCATTCGAAATACTTTACTTGTACTTACACTTGCTTTTACTTTGCTCGTTTTCTTATTTTTCTCTTAGTTTTATAAAGCTAAAACTCATTGATTCGTACAATCACTTGAATTCCAATAATACTAAGCCACATGAACCCCTTATATCTTTTACACCACTAAAAATTATACTTCAAAATGGCACTGTTACGACTCGGCTTGGTTAAGGTGTTTCGATTTGCTTGTAGTTTCTTTGAGTTTTTAGCTTTCTTTTGTATTTGACGTTTTTCTTGAGTGTATCCAAGGTCGTAGAACTCTTGGGAACGATTTGGCTCCTTACATCTCGAACCCCGAGTGATTAAGGCATTTAAGACATCCCTTGGCTACTACTCAAGACATGGAGAATAATCTTCCCAATACCGGGCCGTTTCTTACTCCCAACGGGAAATCTCCATGGGTCCATGATCCTCAAAGCTCTATTAATTCCGAGCCCGTTGTTCTTGATGAGCCATCCACACCACTTGACAAGCACGGACCTTCAAATACCAATCCCACGGGCCCACCCAACCATGCTTTAGGAAATCAAAGGAGTGGTTTCACCACTCATGGACATGGGCCTACCCCAAGGTAACGCACACATTTTCAATCCTTATGGCAATGGGGGTTACATTCCTAATATTGGAGGGCATGGTGCAAACCATGTTGTCAATGGTGTTAACGGAAATGGTCAACCCAACATGGGAGTGCATGGTGTAAACCATGTTGGGTATAGCGGCTTTATGGATATGAATGGTCCGTATGGAGGTTATGGTGTCCCCAATCAATTTTTGAATATGTATAATGGAGGCTTTGTTAGTCTGAATGGGAATGTTGGTGGCCAAATTCCGAATCTTGGCCCGTATGGAGGTCCTCATGCTTATAATTTCAATCATGCTCCGAATGGAAATCTTAATGGTAATGGTGGAGGTCCGAGTTATGGAGGTGCCGAAAATAATGTTCAAGAGGGCACTCCCGATCCATTTGCGTTGTTTGGAGGTGTGGGCCCCAATGCCTAAAATGCTCATCCCGTCATCTTGTGTATCCCTTCCTCCCGAGGTTATGGGTATTGATATACGATTGCTCGATTTTACTCGGCTTTCGATATTTCCAGGGTTTGCTAAAGAGGATCTTCTCCAATCCTTTGACAATTCTTGTGGCAAGTCTCGAGTTTTCATCGTCCGAATATAATGAGTTTAGAGCATCTTCAACTCCGATGCTTTTCGCATGCTCTTCAAGATAAGGCCTTGTCATGGTTCATGAGTATTCCTTCCAACTGGATTCATACATGGGACGAGCTTTCAGCGATATCTTTTGACCATTATTATTCCGATGAAAAGACAGTCGAGTTAAGGATCAAGATTATCTCGTTTAAACAAATGAAAAATGAGTCGTTTCACTCGGCTTGAGCTCGTTTCCAAGATCTTCTCACGAGTTGTCTCGTATAGCAAATGAGCTATTAATCCAAACTTTCTATGAGGCGTTGGACCCGCATTTCCAATATATGGTGGATACGTCGGCGGGGGGAAATATGAAAGATCAACCTCCTCAAGTGGTTCACAAGATTTTCACCACTTTAGCCAAAAATTCCCAACAAAAATCTTCTCGAGCGATGTATTCTAGTGCTAATGAAGTGAGTTAAGCTTCTTCCCCTTTGGGAGCTTGAGTTGGAAAATAAATTGGCGGCTATGGAGGCTCAAATTGCTAAGTTATCCTTAGCAAGCCTGGATCCTCCGTGTGCATCGTGTTGAATATTCGGTCATGATACCACGTCTTGTCCTTCAAATCCCTCTTTCTATATGTCGGTGCCCCAATCAGAGGAAGTATGTGGGGTTCAAGGGTATCAAACGGGACTCGGTTTTGATATGCCATCTTTTGCTCGTCTACTGTATCACAATCCTCCTTATCATCCTAGCAACCGCATGCGTCCAAATTTAGTTATGCCAATTCAAATGCGAATGTTAATCCTCATGTGAGTCCGTCTCGTCTGCCTATTCCGGTGAATACTCCTACTCCACCTTCCGGTCCGAATCTCTTGATCATTATGCAACAAATGCAAGCATTTTTCGTTAAGTTGGCTTCGTTCGATGTTAGGTTCAATGCTCTTGAGGCTACGAAAAATGGGTTAAACACTAAAATGGGGCAACTAGAAAGTGATGTGAATATGCTAAAACAAGCTAATGAGAAAGGAAAATTTCCAAGCCAACCTTCGCAAGCTCATGCGGTCACGATCTTTAGGAGGAGGTGGTTTCTATTCCAAATGTTCTTACTCCTCCCGATTCTACCCCCGTGGGTCCTATTTTGACAAAGGAACTTCCCGATGGCCTCCACAAGTCTTCAAACGCCTGCAAACCACAAACTTCTAAGACCCCTATGCCCTATCCATCACGGCTACAAAATGCTAAGAAGGACGAACATTTTCAAAAGCTCTATGATCTATTGTCCTAAACATCACTCTTTCCTTGTTAGACTCCATCTGGGATATGCCCGCTTATTCCAAGTTCTTCAAGGAGCTTTCCTCCAAGAAGCTTGTGAGCGCTACGAATGAGAGAGTTTATCTATCCAAGGAGACAAGTGTGGTTTGTGACCCGTCTCTCTTGGCTCTTAAGAAGGTAGATCTCGACTCATTTTGTATTGATATCACACTTGGGAATGGTAAAGTCACTACGGGTATGCTTGATTCCGGGGTGGGTATTAATTTGATGCCGTTTTCGATATACGAACAATTGGAACTTCCTCCTTTACAAGAGACACGCATTTGCTAAATTAGCCGATCGGTTAATTAGATACCCAAAGGGGATGGTCAAGGATGTTCTTATACAAGTTGGAGGGATTGTGGTTTCGATAGATTTCGTGGTGTTGAATGTTGGTATGGTGAAGGATGATGGCGACGAACACACTATCTTACGAGGCAGCCCATTCATGGATACAACTCAATATTTGATAAACGTTGGGAAGAAAAATCTTACTTTATCCGTAGCGGGTGAATCGGTCACGTTTTCTATATCTAACTTGTCATCTATTCCATCAAGCGTCTTTTATGCGTATTGCTTACATGTTGACGTGATTCGAGAGTTAGATGAACAAGTTGATATGGAGGAAGAGAGCAAAGAGGAGAAGTTTGACTCGGGAGTTTGTGTTAAGAGTCATTGTGAGGGAAACGAGACCCTTGTTCATAACGACGATTCAGTTGTGCTTCAATGTGCAAAAGGTTTGTGTGAGAAAGACTGTATATGTGTCGTTGAGGGCAACGATGAAATTTTAGAGTGGGAGGTGAAGAAAATTGATGATAAGTTGGAAGTTGAACCCATTGAAAAGTTTTAAGATTATCTTGATTGAATCATTGAATTGCTCGAATTAATCCCCAATGAGGTCGAGAGGAGGCACAAGACCGAGTTTAAGCCTCTTCCACCTCACCTCAAGTATCTTTATTTGGAAGAAGAGGAGAGCAAACCGGTTGAGCTTGAGCATGAAGCTTTTTGGGCGATAAGAGCCGCGAATATGGATTTGAAGGAGGCCGGGTTAGAGAGAATGTTGCGAGTGGAGGAGTTAGACAAGTTCCGGAACGTTCAATATGAGAATGCTTGTATCTACAAGGAAATAGCAAAGCGAATCCATGACGAGAGGATAGTCCCAAAATATCTTGAGGTTGGTATGCCCGTCTTGTTATACAACTCCCGTTTGGCCTCATATCCTGGCAAGTTGAAATCTAAGTGGATGAGGCCATATACAATTGAAGAAGTCAACCCAAGTGGGACGGTGACTTTAATCGACCCCAAGACTCAAGAACGATTCCAAGTCAATGCCCATCGAGTCAAACCATATCGTCACGATTTTCTCTTTCCACCCGACAAGAAAGTTCTTGCTTTAGTGGATCCTCTCGTCTCAACTTCACCATAATCAAGAAGGGAGTTCGTCAAGCTAATTACGTAAAACAAGCGCTTCTTGGGAGGCAACCCATGTCCTTTTCGTTTATTTCTTTAATTTTTATATTTCTTTCTTTCTTACTTTCTTAGTATATAAAAACCCAAAAAGATTCGAAAAATTGAAAAAAAATAAAGAAAATTGTGTTGTCATTTGGTTCTTTTTAGCCCTTGGTTTTGTTTTGTTTTGATTCATGTGCATATTTTCTTGTATTTTTTATTTTGTGTGATTTTCTTTTATAGTGTATTATTTTCCGACTCCAACCTTGGTCGATTTGATAAGTTAGTAGCATTCATGGAGTCGGGAGAAACAAGCCATGCTTGGTTTTCGCTTGGATTGCTTGGATGCTTAAGTGGATCCCACCGAGTTCGACCTAAAACTCGCTCGGTTAATGAAGCTTCTATCTCACCCTCATTTTTACTTATTTTTCATTAAAATACAATGAGGGTATTGCATCGTTTAAGTGTGGGGTGGGTAGGTGGTTAGGGTCTGGGTTTTACAAAGCATGATCTGTCTTTCTTAACTCGAGCCTTGGCGAAGTGACGCTTACTAATTGCGCATTTATATGGTTGAGTCATTCTTGTGTCTTGTGTGAGTTTATTAAATTGTTAAGCAATCACCACATGCTTAGAAGTTTGAATAGTTTACTTGTCGAGTTTTTACATGTATATGACCTCTTGTGTAAGGAGTTGAATTTTGTGCTTCGTCCAAAACCCGCCTATATGTACATACTCAACATTTACTTGTGAAAAGATTGCAAAATTCTAAAAGCTCTTTTGATTTTGTCTTCCAAAACCCGGTGCAAACTAATGAGTAGCACTACAAGAAATCTGACGTTTAATGACGATTTTTTTTTTCCACGCATAAAAATTCGTCATAGTATGTTAAACAATGGTGACGTTTTTTGATTTCGTCATAGAAAAATACCCTTCTATGACAACATTTATTGTTGTCACAATTGTTTACCGATTTCGTCACGAATACTTATATTTGATGACGTTTAAATGTATTTTGTCACAATTTTGGGATGATAAAAAAAAAAATGGTTCGGAAAACCCATTTTATGACAAACATATAATAAAGTGTGACGAGATTTAGGTGTCACTATAAGTTTCTAGTTGTGACGGAATCATTTTTGTCACTAATGTTCCCTTGAAGAATGGTGACGATATTTGTTGTCACAACAAGTTTCTTTTCATGACAA
>BMAC01000039.1:1875279-1907155 GCA_014905375.1 Phtheirospermum japonicum
TGGGTGAGCTAGCATGTTGTCTGTCACTTGATCTTTCCCCCTTTTTTTGGATTGACTTCATATTTTTTTTTATTTTTTTTATTGTTCCTGGAACAAAATCAAAGTCAGGTGCAATTTATTTAAAATGAGATAAACAAGGATAATGAGGAAAAATACCAAAAATTCAAGGCAAAATCAGATTCCTTCGCAGCCGGCTTGATTATAAGCAATGAATCTCCAAAGCGTGCTTCAAAAACATGCATTCAGGAGACGACAACAACATATTTTGTAACATTGTAAGAGGTATTTGCAGTTTTGAAACATAATTTTATAAAATTTATAATTATTAGACTAAACATAATTAGTATGTGCAGGTAATTAACTTATAAGACTCGTACTGCTACGGATATCCCAGGGGAGGGTACCCCTGTTGTGGGTATCCCTGTGCGGGATATGCCTCTTTCGGATACTCTGCGGCGGGTAACCTGCGCACCACACAATCCATAAACAAATTGGTCAATCCCATACTCGAATAAATTCACAATTTAAAAAAAAAAAAAGGAAAATAAAAATCCAACTTGTCCGGAGTAGGAGGGCACACCGTGGTGGTTTTTTTTTTTTTTTTTTTGCAATCTCATCAATGGTATTTCTAAACTCAAGAAAACATTTACACAAGTTTGGCTACTTAGTAACGGAATGTATTGCAAATTCGACCGATATATTCGATTTGAATCTCGAGCTAGCAATTACCAAGTATAAATCAAGCTTTAACATTTTCAATAATAAGAATATGTATTAACCAAAACTGTATACTTTTTAACGATGAAAAGTAATTCATAATTCGTACTTTTTAACAAATATGCATACTTCGGTTTAAGTGTGTCTCATCCACATATCAAATCAACTTATGCCATTTAAAATCACACTCTTATTATGTTCTACTTTTCGAAGAGTTTTACTGTCATTATTATTATTTAATTGGATAATTATATATATTAATATATATATATATATATATATATATATATATATATTATATATATATATATATATATATATATAGGGTTGGGTTCAAATGAGAACCCGTCATTATATGTGAACCTAGGGACTCATCTTGACCATTAGATTGGATAATCTTGATGGTTGAGATCATGACATGTCAGCATGGTAATAATGTAAAAAAATGCATTAATTAATTAAAAATGGTATTTTGGACATATATCAACGTTTACAAAGAGCACTACATTGTTCTTTAGAAAGCACAATAGATTAAGAAAAAGCCGTCCGCCTGTTTCAACCACCGCTGCCTGCTTCAACATGTAATATTAATATTTTTAAATTTTATGTTCAATTTCAGTTCCATATTTGAGTTTTTGTTTTTTCATTGAATTCATTATGATTAGTTTTTCATTATGTTTGAATTAGGGATTAGGGTTTGAAATTATGTTTTAAGATTTTAGGTTCTGGATTAGAGTTTGAAATTAGAGTAAAACTCTTCGAAAAGTAGAACATAATAAGAGTGTGATTTTAAATGGCATAAGTTGATTTGATATGTGGATGAGACACACTTAAACCGAAGTATGCATATTTGTTAAAAAGTACGAATTATGAATTACTTTTCATCGTTAAAAAGTATACAGTTTTGGTTAATAAATATTCTTATTATTGAAAACGTTAAAGCTTGATTTATACTTGGTAATTGCTAGCTCGAGATTCAAATCGAATATATCGGTCGAATTTACAATACATTCCGTTTCTAAGTAGCCAAACTTGTGTAAATGTTTCTTGAGTTTAGAAATACCATTGATGAGACTGCCTTAAAAAAAAAACCGGTGTGCCTCCTACTCCGGGCAAGTTGGATTTTTATTTTCCCTTTATTTTTTTTTTAAATTGTGAATTTATTCGAGTATGGGATTGACCAATTTGTTTATGGATTGTGTGGTGCGCAGGTTACCCGCCGCATAGTATCCGAAAGAGGCATATCCGCCGCAGGGATACCCACAACAGGGGTACCCTCCCCTGGGATATCCGTAGCAGTACGAGTCTAATAAGTTATTCACCTGCACATACTAATTATGTTTAGTCTAATAATTACAAGTTTTATAAAATCATATTTCAAAACTGCAAATACCTCTTACAATGTTACAAATATATGCTGTTGTTGTCTCCTGAATGCATGTTTTTGAAGCATGCTTCGGAGATTCATTGCTTATAATCAAGCCGGCTGCGAAGAAATCTGATTTTGCCTTGCATTTTTGGTATTTTTCCTCATTATCCTTGTTTATCTCATTTTAAATAAATTGCACCTAACTTTGATTTTGTTCCGGGAACAATAAAAAAATAAAAAATATATCAATTCAATCCAAAAAAAGGGGGAAAGATCAAGTGACAGACAACATGCTAGGTCACCCAATCAGAGCAATGGGGGTGGAGAAGGAATTGCTACGAGCCGGTACCGGCCCGAAACTTATCGCAGGTCAAAACTTCACCGTTCACTGCACCGACTTCGGCAAGAATGGCGATCTCGCCGAAAAGTTCCAGAGCACCAAAGATCTAGGACAGAAGCATTTCTCTTTCCAAATCGGCAAGACAATGTTATTAAAGGGTGGGATGAAGTTAGGAATGCAAGTCGGAGAAGTTTATTTTAAACTTCAGATCCTTGTTTCGAATGTTCCAAATATATTAATTCTAGTTGTCTGTTTGAAAAACTAATTTGGTTTGTGTTCTGGGTATTTCAAAGTAATATTTTGGCTAGTTGTTAGTGTCTTGGTATATGTTCGGAATGGTCGAAGAAATATTTTGAAATATTCTTATCATTTATATTGTAATGATAAATGCATCTTTTCTTTCATTTTTCATCTTATGATACTTTCCCTTACAAGAATAATGACAAATTAATGCACATATTCAAGACCATTTATGTCGTCATGAAAGTAAACAATCAAATCGTGTTTACTCAATTTTACAACTCTAAGCGTCATATAAGTATTTCAAATTTGTCACTTTAATATATAATGACAACTTGTTTCATCACATAATACTTTGAACTTGTCACTTAAACTAAATCATCTGTGATGATTGGCTCGTCACCGTACAAACTCATCTAATGACAATGGATTTTATCACTATATGTACCCGTCATATCATCATCGAACATATATCTTTTGTGATGATAATAAAATTCGTCATATATTGCTAATTTTTTCGTGACAAATAATTTCATCAGTTTTAATAGTAAATGGTGACACAATGGTTTGTCATTGTAAGTATAGATGTTCAGTGACGGTCAATATTGCGTCACTATAAAACAGATCTATCGTGACGAATTACATTATATTTGGAAATTGTTTAATACATATTATGACAATACGAGCGTCATAATAACTCAATAAAAATTGTCACCGTAGTTATATTTGTCACGGAAAATCAAATGTTTTGCTGACAAATTAAGTGTTCGTCATTGAAAATAGTAACATACGGTGACAAAACCAATCTTTTGATGACAATTTTTCAATCCCTTACGTGACGAATTCAGCTTCACCAAATACAAACACCTATGATGACAATTTACATCAGCGTCATCCAAAACTTACATTTAGTGACGCGCTTGAAAAAATTGTCACTTTCACCAATGGTGACAGCAATACTATGAGAACCGCTGTGATGCTCAATTTTCATCACCGTTTCTCTTCAGTGAAGAAAAATTAGACTTTTAGTGACGAAACGTATCGTCATCGAACATCAAATTTCTTGTAGTGTAGCCTTATGTGAATTATCGACTTTGCTTGCATTTTTATGGAAATTGCAATAAGTTGGTTTGACCTTGCTCGTACATGATTGAATTTGAAAATGACCTCGAGGCACATATATCACCTTTATTCCGGCCATATCCATATATATAAGCTACTTAAATATCACAAATGAGCTCCCTTGAGCCTATGCCCCATTTCTTGTTAGCCGAGCTCGATTTTAGCTCTTATATCTTCATAAATCGTGAGGTGAAGTTATGTTGTTAGTTGACTAGAAATGTGTGGGATATCATTGTAGGTTTCGGGTTTGAGTTATTTATATATAAAAAAAAGGAGAACAACAAACAAACTCCAACACAAATCACGAAAACTGATAAAGCGTGCGTTTAAGTGAAAAACCTAATGTTTAAAAAGGTTATTAAAAAGAAGCGAATTCAAAAAGTTTATAAGTATTGTGAAATAAAAGTTGAAAAAGAGTGTGTGTGTACGAAAGGGTTTTGAATGAAATTTGGGTAATTTGGGAAGGGTGAAGCGGTCATAAGTTTCGAGTTCTATAAATTAGGGTTTCGTGTGTTATTGATCACGTTTGGTCGTGTGTTAGCCACTATATCCATATATTTCATACCTTACCATAGAGCCAACATTACAACCCAAAATAAAGACATCTTTCGATTCTTGTTTGGTCATGTACAATGGGTAATTTTGAGTTTCTGATTTGTTAAATCTTGACAAGGTGCGTGTATTGTCCGATTTAGTGTATACACGTCCCATATAAAAAAAACACACTTGAGTGAATTGAGCGAACACCCTCAAAATTCCATTTGCGAGGAAGTCATCGATTTGGTTTTCATTTGAGAAAGAGTAATACGAGCAATGCTTGTCGATAACGAGTTTATGTTGATACTTTCATCATATTAATTAGGATAAGCACAAGGATTTTTCTTTTTGCATAATGTTCATTGCATGTGCATTCTCGATTCTTTTCGTTGCTCGAGGACGAACAAACCGATAAATGTGGGGTGGTTGTTTTGCATGTAATTGTGTTGTTTTTCTTGTGTTTTTAATTAGGGTTTAGTGTTGTTTATAGTGGTTTTGAGTCAAGTTTTGTTAGCTTATTAGGTTGTTTTCTTGTTTTTCGTATTTCCTTTTGATTTTATTCTTGATGTGGTTAAATGAGTTCAATTAATTTGTGGATGGGTGTAATTCTCGCTAGATTCTAACAAGAAAGCAAAAAAGAAGGTGAAATTAGCCCTTGGCCTCACATTGGCTTGAACCAAAGCGAGTCTGAGCACGCCAAGACGTGCCAGGATGCGTCAAAATCTGCTCCACGAAATAGCTCCATATCGCCAAAACTTTCTGGAATGGTCGTCAAGACGTGTCAGGACGTGCCAACCCTCGCCCAGAAACCTTGATGCACGCCTTGACGCAAGCCAAGGCTCGCCCGCCCGCGCGCCAGTGCTCGCCAGCGCCCAGCAACGCCTGCCGACGCTGCTTGCCCATCCACGCCATCCCTGCCGAGCCAAGCCTCGCCCAGCGCCCATGCGCTAGGCCGAGCCAAACCAAGCCAAACCTTGTCAATGTGCACCATTTCGGGTCAACCTTGGTCAAACATGGGAAATTCAAGCTTTTAAGGCTTATTTGACCCATTTACCCCCATTTAAAACCTAGAACATTAACAGATACTTCGCCTTTGCAATTTCGATAACGGGGTTTCTGCCTAAGCGACACCTGAACTTGAACATATGTTCCGTCCAGTTCACCTAAACAGCCCTACGTATTTATTCAGAACCAAAATAACACGTGTTATGAATAGTTTATTTGTTGTGGAGTGAGAGTTTGACTATAATGCCGGTACTTTGTAAGTGTTTTATATTATATGGAAATTACCTTAAATCATTTCTAGTTAATATCGGTGCAACCTTCATTGATCTCTTCTGGTAACACGACTAGTATCGGATGCAACCTTAAAATCGCATCCAGGACAAGGTAGAAGTGCTTGCTAATAGTCTGTTCGGACCTAAAAAAGACATGTTTGACAACACGATTTTTTTGATGATGGGCTAGTACAGACAAAAATAAAGCAACTTTTTTGCTAACTAGTATATCACGGGAGGGCAGTAAACCCCCGAGATTCTCTAAGAGATAACACAACCTACCGAACGCATTCCTATCCATCTGAATTTGTTCGATACAAGTCGTGTCACTTATGTCTACGAGTCTGCTTAAGTGTGAAATCTGAAGTGGTGGTCTGTCAACGAGTCATTCTTGTACATTGTCAAATGATCGATGGGGCGCAACAAAAGTTTTTTGATAGAAATATAAAAGCATCAGAAATATCTTTATCATTTTTAATAGGTTCTCAATAATCAGGTCCACCTCAATCCCATCTTCATTAAAATCCATGTCTCGTAATATCTTATTTATGTTGATTGGTGATTTGGGAAAACATGATAAATTCAATATTAGGTACTGTTGACAATGCCACAATGAAGAGAAGTCTAATCTAAAAGACAAAGGTTAAAGTGCAGGTTCCTTTCCATATAAAATCTGGGTAAATAATATATGCTTGTGTAGCCAAAAGAAAACTGTCGTTTACATCTTTGTTCTTCCCAAAAAACAGAACAATGTAATAATCTTTCATCAGAGCTACATTTACATACCTCGTTGGGCAGAGATAACAAACACACACAATCAGATTTCATATCAAAATCTCAGATAATCATGTTTCCTAAAAGGACATAACGATCATGTTACAAGTCAAATCAGGATACCCTGCTCATACAATCTCACATATGTAAAAAAAATTAGAGAAAAATATTTTTTACCTCCTGAACTATGACCATTTTGACACTTTACCTCCTAAACTTTTTTTTGGTGCAAAGTACCTCCTAAACTGTGCGAATTTTGCACTTAACCTCCTGAACTCCCATTTTTGGTGGAAATTCTAGCCGAATCTCACTCGTGTGATATGCACGCTAATATATAAGAGGTAAAATTGACTTTCCATCTCCTACTCATGACTCCCGCTCAAAACAATGGTACGTGAGCACTCGTGTGACCTGTTAAGATAATGTTCACATTAATATATGTATACACGTAGGATTTGGAACCTACGTAGTGCTCACGTGCCATTATTTTGAGCGGGAGTCATGAGTAGGAGATGGAAAGTCAATTTTACCCCTTATATGTTAGCGTGCATGTCGCACAAGTGAGATCCAACTAGAATCTCCACCAAAAATGGGAGTTCAGGAGGTTAAGTGCAAAATTCGCACAGTTTAGGAGGTAATTTGCATGAAAAAAAAGTTTAGGAGGCAAAGTGTCAAAATGGTCATAGTTCAGGAGGTAAAAAATATTTTTCTCAAAAAATTATTACAAACTTATTCCCCTAAAGAGCATAACCATCCTACGAGATTGGGTAGATTCATCATACCCACAGAATCAAACACACATATAATATTCCTCGTCACATTCATGTTTCTCAAAACACAGTAATGAACCAAGCACTACATTGGGTAGATTAATCATGATTTCAACACTTTCAAATGATACACTAACACATTCACATACCTTATTTCTAATACAAACTTATTTATATAATAAAGAACATAACCAACCAGGCAGATTATGTAGATTCATCATACTCACAGAAGCAATTCACACTACCATTATTTCCGTCACAATCATGTTTTTCAAGACACAGTAATGAACAAACTAGTTTGGGTAGATTAATCAAAGTTTCGGCAGTTTCAAATGACATGCTCACACAACCACATACCTAATTTCTACATATCATGAACACATAAATGAAATTGTAAGGATTCAGGCTTCATGCCAATTAACAGAATCATATCCAAATATTTTCTCATATCAATATGTTGCTGAAATTAACATAAACAAAATAATTGATTAATGGATTTCAACATACCTGGATGTATCGTTAAAATTTCATAATCCCTTCAGCCCAGATTTAAACCGTAGCCCAATTACAAACCAACTGCACCCCCTTCAAATACACTGCTATTTAATTTAGAAATACGGCCGAGAATCTAAGATAGAAGCGAGTGACTAATTTAGACAAAACAGTTCGTACACACTGAACGAGCAAATCAAATGAGGTTTTGTTCAAGATAAATTGAATTCTTACTGCGGTGAGAAAGAAAAAAAAAACGTCGACATGCGACAGATGAATATGTGTGAAGCTAGGGTTCCCTCCGTGTGTGAAGATGTATTTATCATGGCCCTCTCATAAACAATCCATCATTTGAGGGCAAGTTCGTCAAATCACCAGCTTTCTCAGGGGCAGTGGGATAATTTGACATTTCTCAAAAAACGGGATAGTGGTATCCGAGGGTGAGGGGCGGGACCGATTTATCATACCAGGGTTTGATATGTTTCGGGCCCGTATAAATTTTCCGGGCTTGTGACCGGGTTCTCAAATGCCTGACTGGGTGGGATTTCCCACCCAATCCTATCCGATCCGAGTTTGCAAGCACACCCTAAATAAATTATTTTAAATTAATATTTCGATTATTTAATATCTTATTAAATAAATAAAATTTTCATTAGGTGATTATTTATTTTATTTATTTGTATATCCCAATTTAAATATTAAGGATCACACTTTTTTGATAATCAAAATTATAATTTTATGAAAATTGAGTAAATGATAAACAATTAATTAATTAGATACAGAGCATATATGAGAGTTACCATATTTTCAATATAGGGTCAATTCCCATATAAACCATTAGTGAAATATTTTTTCCCAAATAGGCCATTGAAATTTCAACTTCCCATTTAATCCAAAAGCTATATAAGAGTACTAAATCACCCTTTATACCTATTTTATTTTGTTCTTCGAAAATTCAGAACTACCCGTGTAAAATTCAGAACTACTCATGTACATTCAAAAATACTCGTGTAAATTCAGAACTACTCGTGTAAATTCAAAACTACTCGTGTAAATTTCAGAACTACTCCTGTAAATTCAGAACTACTCATGTAAATTCAAAACTACTCGTGTAAAACACAAAACTACTCGTGTAAATTGACGAACCACTCATGTAAATTCAGAACTACTCGTGTAAACTTCAGAACTATTCTTCAAAAATTCAGAACTACTCGTGTAAATTCTAAACTACTCATGTAAATTTCAGGACTACTCGTGTAAATTCAGAACTACTCGTGTAAATTTTGAAAAATTACACACTACTTTGCATAGTTTTTGAGAAATTACATACTACTTTGCATAAATTGCATACTACTTCACAAAAATTTTGAAAAATTACAAACTACCTTGCATAAATTGCATACTACTTCACAAAATTCTTGGAAGATTACAAACTACTTTCCCCGATTTTTTAAAAAATACATACTATTTTGAGAAAAAAAAAATTTGGGTTAAAGTAATGTAAAGTGTATATTGATTTCAGTGACGAATGCAACAAAGATGTGCTAGTTGCGTTGATAAGCTTTCATTATTGTAGCCTCGATGCCAAGATCAAAATGAATCTCGGTATAATTATAAAATCTATTTAATCTCATTTTAAAGATGTTTCTGATTTCTGGGCAGTATTTGAATTGAATAATTGCATAACTGATTAATCGATATTCTGCAGAGGCCCAAGTTGTGGAAATGCCTGCTGAAGCTAAAAAGAAACCAGCAACAGAAAAGTACAGTTTTGAACCCTCTACTAAATCTTTATTATATTTGATGTGTGAAATATACTGACATTGCAATGTGTGTTAACAAGCAGAAAGAGGATTAGGAAAACTGAACCAAATACCAAAAAATGGAAATCAGCCAAGGATCCGAATAAGCCAAACTCAAAATCTTTTCAAAAAAAAAAAAAACTCTTTAAAAATTAATTTCTCTGTATTTTCTTCATCAACCCACTTCGAAACCCATAAAACACCACCCGCCCGCCATGGCCTCACCATTAACAAGCCCTTCACTCTCCTCCAACTTCCTCGGCATCCAACTCTTCCTTTCCAATTTCCCTCCCAACCCCAAAACACTCCCCAAAAAATTCATAATCCCACAATCCATTTTCAACAAGAACCCTAACAAATCAACCATCGTCCCAAATCACGCAGCTCGGCCGCYGTCCATTCGGCGTCGTCCACCGCTGCTACTCCACCGCCGACGGCGAATCCTTCGACTGTAAATCCATCTACAAGCACTCCCCCTCCTCCGACCGCCGCTGCCTCGAGACGGAGCCCAAGATCCTCCACCTCCTCTCCGGCTGCCCCAGCATCCTCCGCCTCCACAATGCCTACGAGGACGACGACTGCGTCCACATCGTCATCGATCTGTTCGACCACCTCTCCTCCGGCGCCCGTTTCTCCAAATCTGATGCCGCCGCCGTCCTGACGCAGTTGATGGCGGCCGTCACGTACTGCCACCGCCTGGGCGTGGCGCACAGGGAAGGAGTACGAGGAGTTCCCAATGTTTATAGGGAAGGAGGATGTGGTGTTCAAAAGGAGCGTACGAATTAGGTTATATGAGATTTATAATTTAATGTTTTTGAGTGGTGAGGTATTTTTGACATTTTATATTATAATTTTGATTTAATGAGAAGAATTTGACTTAAATGGGAAGGAAATAATGTTAAAGGATCATTTGGAAATTGAGTATGATCTAAATATATTATATGAGAATTATCCCTTAAATATATTAAGTTTGAGGTCTATTTAGGTGGGACATAGCGAGTGATATTTTTGTATGGATGATAAAATTTTAATTTTGTATTACTTTGTTAGGCTAATACACTTTAGATTTACATTTGATTTACCTTTTCTAAAAAGTTCAGAAGGATCAATTAAGATGTAACTACAAGCAGGAGTAATATATCCAACATTTGGTATCAAACATAGAACTTATTGCTTGGCAAATCATGGAGTAAGACCAGTGTTCTAAAAGTTGGTAAAAGGCGGGTGCCTAAGCACGCCTAGGCATGAGGCGTGGAAAAAACGTCTCGCCTAGTGCCTAGGCGTGTGAAAAGGCGGTCAATTTGTTTTGTTAACCGTCTAGGCGTGTGTCTAGGCGTGAAAGGTGCACGCCTTTTAGATGAGTAACCTGATTTATTTTTTTTTTTATTTTAAATTTAGTCAAATATTACAAAATCTATAATGATATTAAAAAATAATCAAATAATTAATATTTCGCAAAAACTATTGTAGGAGCGTCTTACGCAGACGATTATACTTTTTCAGTAAAATATTACATTTTATTGTGAAATTCATACTTTTCAAAAAAATTATGAATAATTGTTTTGAAATATGATTTTATATATTAAAAGTATAACTTATGATTTGAAAAGTATGATCATCTTACATGAGGTCGTGGATAGTCATTGATTTTGTATATATAATTAGTATTTTGCCAACTATTTCGAAAAATATATAGACAAATTTGTTAAATATATATTTTTTTTATTATAAAAATATAATAAATAAAATAATAAATATTTTGAAAACGTCTTTTCACGCCCGAGTTCGCCCAACACGCTTAGACTTTCAAAACTTGAGACTTGACATTGCCGCCTTACCACCCCTTTTTAAAGACCTTATAATCAATTACAATACTCAGATATAAGAAATATTTTCCTAATCACCTCCACTGACTTGAATAACTATAAGAAATATTTTCCTAATCACCTCTAACGACTTGAATAACTATCATCGAATCTGGTTCAAGGATTATTGATGCCTGGTATAACTCATTCAAAATCCAACTTAGGGCTTTGTGAAATCTCACAGCTTCAACAATACTTGTATTCTTGGGCGGACGCACACAGTAGATTTGCCATAACGCTACACATAAAAAATTTAAAAAAAAATAAAAAATTGGCATTACAACAAATTATAATTGAAACCTTTCCTGAAAATAAATAAATTTCTACTCCCCCCCATTTTTTATTAAATATCATTTTAGAATTTGTGTCTAAAATTAATGAACATGTAAATTTAACTAAAAGACCCTTAATTAATTAATAATATTCCTAATTAAACTCTCTTACCTCTTTTCTAATAATTATCTTATTAACATAAATGTAGTTTGTTTCTTTAAATGAGTAAGGATGAAGTCAGAAAAAAAGGATAAAAAATCTAAAATCACAATTAATTTGAAGCAAAACTTAACTTCTAAATCGACACTTAATATGAATCGGAGGGAGTTTTAAGATAAATCATAATTGAAACCTTTCAAAATGGAAAAATTCTCAAGCCTTTAATGCATAATGAGAAAACGAGTAAATTAAGCCAAGTGAAACAACAGAAATAAACACTCTCCCAATCGATAAGTTCAACTTAAGGCTAATTTCAAAAGAGGAAGAAAGAAAACACACAATTTTGTGGACATAGTTTTGTCAAAAAGATAACAAAAACATGTTCATGCTATATGAAAATGTGTTCTAATTAACTTCCACAAAACTTATATCCAAAAATTTCACTCAACTAACATAACAGAAATAGACGAACTCTACTTCTTCTTCTCACCACCTGCGGCAGCCCTGCACCAATCGAAATATCCAATGAGCCAAGTGATACAGAAAGTGAAGCCAAGTAAAATTTAATTATTGCCAAGATGGAACAGTAAAAACGATTGAAATCAAGTTTATCATTACCTCATCTTACGGAGTGCACTAGACATCTCCTCTCTCTTCTTCTTTGCTCTCTTGTGTGTGCCCAATTTTCTCTTGGCGACCTTCAAAGCACGCTTGTCCTTTCCGACTTTAAGAAGCTCGGTTATCCTCTTCTCATACGGTGCAAACCCAGCAACCTCCCTAATAAGGCTCCTCGCGAAATGCACTCTCTTGCTTGTTTTCTGTATAAGTTGTTACAAAAAGCAGAACTAAATATGAGTAATAACTACTTACTCGAAAAAGACTTTAAAGTTCCAAGTTTCGGAGTTGTAATAAGAAATTTTCAAAAGTTAAAAGGAGATATTAAGGTTGTGGGTGCTTGTTACAAGAATTTTACAGAATTCCCTTTAATTTCATTTTTTAGCCCTAACAAGCAATTGCTTGTGGTTTTGTTTTTCTGAAGAATCACTATTCACACATAATTAAGTTTCCAATCAGTCGCATCAAATTTTAATTTACTCGAAAAATCATTATATGCTATCACCATTACACAATCATATCAAAAATACCTTAATCACTGTCTTAATTTTCAAATCACTAATCACGCCCAACAAATGTTTTAAAAATAAAAAATATATATGTCAACTATCATCATTACATTTCAGAATTTTACTCTCATTATCGAAACAATTTTTCAAAAAATATATAGAGAGAAGTGAAAGGTAAACTAATCACACCTTTGTCATTCTAACCTAAGCTTGCAAAACGTGTAAGTGTACTCATCATCTATAGTCGTTACAGAGCAAAAATCCACAATTAAAAACCCACGAGTAACAAACAAATGTGTGCATGCAAACAAAGTTCCAGACTCGTTCACCATTAGAAAAAAACAAAAAGTGGAAGAAATCTGATATGTTAAACAAAAAAATAAAAATAAAAAGTCCGTCTGATCACAAAATATAATGATCTAAAAACTACACAAAAGCATTTCAACTTACTCCTTTCCTATCTGAAGGGCGGGGCGCTAATTCCTTAGGGGTAACAACATGCCCTCGCTTCAACCCCACAAATAGCCCACTGTTTGGCTGCTTTGGAGCCATTACCTACACCCCCACAAAAGAATTAATAAATATATATATACACATACAACCTCAATGCAGCTCATTTCCCGAAATTAATTCTATATTAAGATCTGACATAAGCAAGTAGTTTAACCTAATATTTTATGACCTACTCTAGAGCAATTGTTACAGCAATGGTTTATATGATAAAACCCCAACAAGTTTTGCACATATTTCTCGGTAAAAGCTAAAAAAAATACCTACAAAGATCGCTACTTGTTGGGACAAGCTCAAGAAAACCCGATAATACAAATATGGTTCATATAATTGTACGAATATACAAGTGGTGGCCGGTGGGCTTACCTTTCCGTTCTATCTGTGTGTCGCCTGCTGCAAAAATCAGGGTGAAACGAATTAGGGTTTTCGAGAGTGTCTTTTTATTAGCTTTTATTAATTTGTTAGATTTTATAATTTTTTTGTTTGGGCTGGCAAGTTTTGGTATTCAGCCTCTCGGTTGGCCCAGCTTTGCTCACATGGCCCAGGCTCAGTTTGTTGGCAGATTATTGGGTATACGGTATACAAGTGTATGTTTACAATATAGGGTGCGTCTTGGAATGAGTATCTAATTATATGATAATATTCATTTTTTGTCCGGTTAAGATTTTATTTGTTGTAACACTTAATTTTAAATGAGATTTATTAAAAGATAAATATAAAAAATAATGTGAGAATTATAATATTTTTAAATCTAAAAATTAAAACTCAGAGATGTCGTATTTTCAACTCATACATTGTACCGATATTTAATCATTACTTATTAATTATTGATTCGTTTTTATTTTTTTATGTATTTAAAAAAATTCAAAAAATTTCATATTCTCACCCTGTGTCACATTGTAATGGAAAATAAATTATTATTTATTAATTATTATTATTATTATTATATAGTTTATATTTTTATATTTAAATTGAACTCATTAATAATATTTAGTTCTATGCTTAGATTATTGCAAAGAACTCGTAACTTACGTATATTTTATATTTAAAATTCTAAAAATAAAATTATTTAACTTTTATTATAAATATAACTCATTTAGACTATTTCATAATTAAGTTTTTGTTTTTGTAATTAACGTTATCTTATATGTAATTTGTCTTTTAATTAAGATAACTAGTTTTTAGATTTTCATTCATAATTATATATGACTTTTTTATATTTTTATATTACGGGAATAAAAGGAAAATATTGAATTAGGCAAAATATGATAAAAAAAATATTAAATTAGGCAAAGTATAATAAAATAAAAATATTAAATTAGGCAAAATGAAAGAAAGTATATTAAATTAAGTTTATATTGTAATTTCTATATTTTAGTAAGCCTATAAACCTCCAAAAAATTAGTAAGTCAGCTTTCGAACCAATAGAAAATGACATGTCAACTTCATAGACAGACACGTATGGTATGTATTTTTTCGTTTAGTATATAGGTCAGATATTTCATATATATATATATATATGAACACGTATCATACATCAAAATATTTATATTCATTATGATAAAAGGCTGATAAACACGTAATACAAAACTCTTTGTTGTATTAAATGTCAATTTTTGAGTGTGTGGTACACTCGGATTTATATATAATGACTGCAATTTATTTACAAGTCAATTTAACCCTAATCACAAGTATATCTTTTTTCTTAAGAGAGAGACTACAATACTTTCAAAAATATTTTCTAATTCTCGACTAAAATTAAAAAGTTCAAAATAAAAAAAATTAGCAACTTTAATTAGTGCATTTGTCGCGTACTATATACAATATATTTTTTTAGATAAAATATTTTTGCAATATACCTAGAACTAATTACTCAAAATAAAAATAAGACGAATCGATATCAATGTTGTGAAAAGTGCTCAACGCAATATTTTTTTAGAGAGAATTTTGTGTACATTATACTTAGTACTAATTATTCGAAAGGAGATAAATTTGGATGGGCCACAATATTTTACCAATATTGTGAAAAGTGCTAGTCGCTAATTTGACATGAAAAATAAATTTTTTGAATGGGAAAAGAATTTCCATATACTTGAAGGTATAAATTCCTTGATACCTAGCCAACTTGAACTCGACACAATTTATCCAAAGATGTAGTAGTGACAATATTTTTTAGGTACTAGTTTTGTATATTCTGAACATAATCCCGAAATTGACCCATATCTCACATTCTATCAGGCCGCGTTTGTTTTAGGGGATTGGACCGGATACGTTGGGATATCCTAACATATCACTCGTTTGTTTGCCAAGATAGAAGCCCGGGAAATTATCCTCAGCCCGGGTCCCAATTCACTCGTCCCGCCCTGACCGTTGTGATACAACTACCTAAGTTGTCCCTAGTGTGAAATGACCCTAATGTCCTCCTTCTCCTAGATTTATGTCCAACATTTCCTCCCTCCACCGTTTAATTACGAAATGAGGAAATATAAAAAGCACAATTCACTCTTGTGTACGAACCCTAAATCACCGCTGACTGAGGTCGTGAAATTCTTTTGATCTTGAGGACGAAAATGTACCTCTCAAACATCCATCCAATTAAAATCAAATATTTGTCGACTTGTTTCTGTTGATTCAATAGACATTTTTTTTGTGCCCACACGTCTAAGATCTCCTGGGGATTTGATGTTGGTTATCAAAAATTGTTTTAGGGTTGGTTTTAATATGATGAGATCCGAAAATGAATGCGTATTGTCCGTGTGTATTTGGAGAAGTAGTGCAATTTTTTTCTTTTTTTTTTACACAACTATGAAAATCCCCCTGATTCCGTGGGTTAACAGATCTAAGGCTATTTATTTTTTTAATTGAGTGTTCAAATGGAGTGTATTTCATGTGCACCAACCTTTTGATCCACTATCCCTCATTTACGCGGGTGAACAAATCTGAGGTTCTAGTCCGTAGGGAGCTATTGGGCAGCAACAGACACATATCAGTGTTATTCTTCTGCCAAGTTCGTGTTAACCAACTTCATTTTTTTTGATATGATTGACTGGTAATGCGAATTTTTTCTACCTAAAATATACTTGCAAACTGTAACTAGTTGTGCACTGAGATATCATGTACTACAGTGTATTCACGTCATGTGATATGTGTCTTTTATATTTAGTTTTTGAACTTACGTATTTAATGAAACATGAACTTGCGTTTATTTTCGTTGGTTGATTCGTACATTTGTTATGAATTTTGTATATGTTTCGAGTCATGTTTGAGTCATTTTGTTATATTTCTCGGGTTGAGATTGGGCTATTTTGCATAATTTTGCATTTTACAGCTTTTACTTAACTTTCCGATTTTACAATCGATAGTTGGTCCTTTTAAGATGACTTCTGTGTTTTCTCATGCAACTAGAGCGCTAGGCGAGCCATGGATTTCAAGAAGATAAAGCTCATAAACCGTTACGAGAATCGAGAGACAAAGGTGGGAAAGTTAGCACGAAGAAGTAGCCACAAAGACACTCATCCGGTCGGATGAATCTGACATCTGACCGAATTGACCCACTAAATCATGTCCGGTCGGATGTCCCGCCCGAATTGGTCTACTGGACTCACATCCGGTCGGATTCTTCAGACCATCCTGCCAGACGCGAGCGCTTCAAACTTGGAATTTCAAAAGATCTTTCAGTTACCAGGCTAAAAAAAGAGGGGGTTGGAGGCTACAAAAAGGCTAAGAACCTAACCTATCACTCATCATTGAGACGTGACCTAACACTAGAGCCCTCATGGCAATTTCTATACGAGGGAAAGATCGGGGTTGGTAGCTTACCGTTCATCCCCAAAGAACGCAGCAACTCAGAGTTCGTGACAAACTTTTGGGTTCGTAGCATAAAAGTTAGTCTCTTCGGAATCGCTCGAGTTAGTATAACATTCATCCTTCAAGACAATCATTCGTTTGTTTTGAATTAGTATTCTCTTAAACTCTATTTTCATTTTGTAGCCGTTAATCTATTGGTTGGATATTTCTTGTTTGGATATTTAGTGTTGGAACTACTTGGTTTGTTTTGAATTCTTTGTTGAATGAGATTACTTGATTTCGTTTGCTTAATTAGATTGATCCATCTTTCTTGCATTTCTATAGTTCTTAGATTGATAGTTGTTCTTGATAAAAAAAGTATAATTCGTCAATGCTTTCTAGGTGTTCGATAATATGCTTAAATGACAACTATTAGTTAAATCTTCTTGTTAAGTTCTTGAATAGTTTATAAATTAGTTTTTAAATTCGTCGTGAGTTTCGTCTTTACAAAGAGGTTGACACCCTCATTGCAAGAGTAGTATTAAACTATAGATTACTTATCATTTTCAAAAACCCTTTTGTTCGCGTGTTTAGATTTATAATTTTTGAATTGTGATATAATAAACACCGTCGACTCCGTATTTCCACTCCTTGAGAATTCGACTCGGTTTAACTTGCCAGTCTACAGTGACCCCGTTCTCTTGCGGGCGAACTTGCTTTCAAAACGTAGACACGCATTGTTTAACTTATTTTAATTTTGAAAGAGCAATTTAGTTCGACTCATTGGTAAGTAGTGTATAGTTGGTTGTAGTGGGTAACAAGACTTGAACTCTGACATCTCTTTATCTGATTATTGTAAATTAAGTTGACTTATGGACTGTAATGATGATGAAGTGGCGTTAGGCCTGATCATTGAGGAACTAATGAACTCGATAAAAATATTTATGTTGTTGGTATGCCTTTATCGAATAAGATTTCTAGAATTTCATCGCAAGCGTCATCGAACACTGGATGAAGGTCAACGTGAGCGAGCTGTTGACAGAATACTGTATCAAATTAAGAATTTACACGGAATAATAAATGTGATCGGTAGGACATGTGTAGAGCAACTACGAATGGATAGGAATGCCTTCGCTAGGTTGTGTTATCTACTCGAGAACCTTGGTGGTTTAGTCTCGTCCCGAAATCTTTTAGTTAGCGAACAAGTTGCTATATTTCTCTCGGTGTCAGCCATCATAAAAAAATGTTACTATTAAATATGATTTCAAAAGGTCTGGTCAGACTATTTCCATCGGGTTCTTGATGCTGTGTTAAGGTTATACCTCATTATAGCTATTGAACCAAGCGCAATCGATGAGACTTGTACCGATATCAATTGGAAATGGTTCAAGGTATTACACGACCTATTAATATGGACATAAATTTCTAAGTTCTTACCTTATGAGACAGGTTGTAGCGAATCATTATGTGCTCATTAATATATCTCTTAAATATGTAGGGGTGCTTAGGCGCATTGGACGGTATGTGTGTCCAGGTTCAAGTGTCGTTTAGGAATAAACCACGTTATCCCAACCGGAGAGGGCAAGTTTTTGTTAATGTTCTCGGGGTGTGCGATCGCACGAATATATTTTCATTCTAACTGGGTGGGAAGGTTCAGCTGCTGATAGTCGTGTCCTTCGTGACGCGATCAGTAGGTCGAACGGGTTAAAAATACCAACTGGTAATATAACGCATACACACGGCAAGTCTCGCTTATTATAGGTATATACAATTAATAGTATTGACAACACGAGCTTCAATATTTTTATTAAAATTACACCTTATCAAGCATTCATTTACATGAAACTATTATCTATGTGACTGTGATTACAACAATGGTTCTGGATTTCTCACACCTTATAGAGGTGTGAGATATCATTTGGATGAGTGGTCAACCGATCCTCGAGGCCTTGTAAGGCTTGAAACTCAGTGGAGAGGTCTTTCGGCATACTAAAGATGAGATGGGCATTCTCCGGAGTCCTGCATTCTTTAGCATCCAAACTCAAAATAAAATCATCATGGCATGTTACCTATAACATAATTTTATTCGAGACACAATGGATGTAGACCCAATAGAGCATCGAGTACCTGAGTATGATACAACTGATAGGTATAGTGAACCTGCCCTAGACGATCATATAAACCAGGCTGAACCTACCAGAAGTGGAAAGATTGGAGAGATTCATTTGCAAACTCGATGTACAATGATTATAGTGATGGAGCATGACTTAATTCTATGATAATTTCAACTTTTGAAGTAATTGTGCTTTTATATGTAATAAGATTTTTGTGTAGTTTTTTGGAATCTTGATCATGTAATGGACTTGTATTGGAGGATTGTACTTAGAGGAAGTCGGTTATCAATCGAGTTTTTTCTTACACTAAGTATTGAATATATGTAAGCATGACGAGGACTTTTGTACGAGTTTTGAATTAGTTTGTAAATAGCTGGAATACCACTAACTCTTTGGCCAGCATTGCAAAGTCCAATTTGGGACACTTTAGTAGGCATGTTTGGAGTGTAGAAGAAGAGAAAGTGCTCGTCGATGATTTGAAAGACCTTGTTTTGCGAGGATGGAAAGCAGACAATGGGTTCAAGGTCGACTACACTATGATTCTTGAGAAGCATATAGTGCAACACTTTCCAGGATCTGACATTAAAGTTGAGCCACTTATCAGTTCTAAGATACACGTTTGGAAGAAGCAATATGGGTCCCTAACTATGATGTAAGGATGATCAGGTTTTGGTTGGAACGACACGACAAACAATATTACCGTACGGGAGGATGCCGTCTAGGACGACTATATCAAGGTAAACTTCACGTCTAAAGAAATGAATTGAAATTTCCGAGTTATCTATTTCTTTACTGATCTTGATCTTTCAAAATATCCCAAAACAGCTTGATCCCGCTGCAAAGTCAATGAGATACAAGAGTTGGCCATTTTTTAAGGAATTGATAGAAATATTCGGGAATGACAGAGCAACTGGTGTCCATGCCCAAGGTTTCTACGAGGCAGTTAATGAGGTTGTTAGGCCAACTCGAGATACTGAAGAAGGGAACACACCAGAAGCGAGTCACGAATCGGTAACTGATGTGATAGGTGTAGAAAATGGTTCGGCAACTCACGGAGAGAATGGCCCTAATGTACGGAAGTACAAGTCCATAAAAAGAAAGTCATATGAAGCATTGAAAGATCGCTTCTATGGGTTGATGGTGTCATTTTGCTCTAATACAAATGCTTGTCTTGGGGTTTTGTGTGAACGAATTGGATTTCACCAAGATGCAAAACAACAACACAAAGCTATATTTGATACATTAAATCAAATGCAGTTTCTCAGTATTGAGGACAAGCTGGCTGTCTCAAAAAAAATATGCAGGACCAATGAGGACCTGGATCTTTTCTTTAGCATTTTTGAAGAGTACAAGGAGGTCATTGTGAAAATGATACTTGAGGGTCATATGTGATGTATCCAAGGCGCAACATCTGATAATTTTGATATCTATGTTTTCATAGTACTCTTTATTTAGCAATATTAGTATGTTTGGCTAATTAATTCAAGTGGACTGTTATGATAATCTAAGACTTGATTTTATGGGTTTATGGTTCGTATGAAAAACTTATAATGTTGTTTGTACGTTTAATATGCCCATGAGGCTAGAAATTTATTAAGGTTTGTGTTTATTTTAATCCATATAAATTACTTCCGCGCATTTAATATTCCCTGTATTTGTAGTGTCATTTTCTCAACAGGGTCTAATGATGTGCAGGGATACAATTAATCTTATACAGTGTAACCGCTCCAAATGAAGAGTGTGTTGTGGTATTAGTGTTAATTATTTGTGGTTGACTTATACTGTGGATTAAAGTGCATTCATTATTCTTTCTCTTGGCAATTGGAATGGATGGATGTGTGAGTAATTAATGAGAGGTGATGTGTGGAGTATTTGAGCAGACAAACTTAAAAGTAGTTGAATGCTCTTCAATGTTGAGATCGGTTAAGTTACAGTCTTATCCAACAATTAAATAAGTTCCATTTATGAATGAAATGTTCGGTTATATAAAGGAACACTATAAACTTTCCCTCATTCGTGTTCTGCAACAAACGGTACCAAACATTAGCAAAGGGTGGGGTATATGTTTTATTTTTTTTGGAAAGTTACACATCTCTAGCTAAAACTGGACACTTCTACCCAATTGTGGCTTGATTTGCTGCGTTTGTTTTTTACTACATTACTTGCATCACCATTTATAAATAAACATATGTCGTGCTTATTAAAATTTGAAGTTTTAATCATGGTTATTTTGCATGGCAGGGAACATGGTGCTCACAAGAAATCAACGTGTTCGCAATATATGGCGTGGTGTCAACTGGAGCGAAGAGGAGGAACAAGCTTGCTAAGAGATATTTTTCGAGCTTTTCTTGAACGAGACATGCTTGCATGATCCCAATGTCTTCAATGGGATCTGGTCTCAGTTAGCTGCCGATTTATCACAAGAAATGAACCGTGAGTTTACGTTGGACAAGGTTTGGTCAAAGATACACATGCTATGTACCCATTTCAATATTTTCCAGGATTACGGGAACCGACCTAGTGTATATTATGATAGAAGGTCGGGGAAGGTGATTGTGCTTGCAGTCTATTACGACCACACAGGCCAGGTATGCATGTTTTAGCATTATACATCATTTTTTATATTACTAGATGAGTATTGTGTCATTCATTGTATAACTATATTTTCAATAAACTACAAATCTGATGTAGGAGAGTGACATCCAACGCTACTTCATAATCCATGGATTTCCACTCTTCCGCCAGTACAGTGATGTCTTTGTCAGAAGAAATGCTGTTGCGATTGATTTTGGTGATGATCCGGAGGTTGATCAACCGGGTGCCACCTGGAATAACCCTGTGTACATTGATGAGTCTGAATCTAAACCCGATGACCCATACTGGGATGCATCCAGTGATGACGTAGAGGTATTGGGTCTTGGACCCTTTGCTCATGATGTGAATTTGGCCGGTGGTCTCATCCCACCCTATTCTCCACCGCCTTCGACTGACGACATTGGTGGTGGGGATAACACTTCAATTGTCACTGATTAATGGCATGGGGTCATTTTATATATTGTTAGTACTATTTTTATGTAAGCTTCTCAGTAGTTCTACTATTATATTTTCTAATTATGTGTTGATCATTAGGCGTACGTGTTCGTAATATCGAACTAGGGTTAGTATGCTTCTTGCAAGAGTAGTAGTGCTAAGCTCTTAACTTTTCGTGGTGTAATCTGTTCCTTATGGTGATACTCGAGTCAACATAGTATTGCTTGCGTATGTCCGGAAACTTCACCTTCCGGGCATCAATTTTCAGTATTATTAAGCACAATTGCCTCGTGAATATGTTTGTTTAGTAATAATGTTATATGAAAGGAAGACTGGAGGAATCATGAACATAAATAAAGTAAACAAATAAAAATCAAAAATACTATCTTCGCATTATATGAATTTGGAGAACACATCCTAAAAGAAGATAATACTACAGAAAAATAATAATAAGTAGCGGATATCTTTGGACATGCTCTAACATTGCATAAGATTTTGGAAATGGAGTAATTCTAAAGTTGGAAAATTGTCCCAGCAAGGGTAAATGCAAGTTTACATGAGTACAATCAAAGTATACACATTCATTGAGTCTTAAGGGATTAAAATACGATACACAAATTATACATTGTTCGAGCCTCTACATGGTGAGGTGCTTATACCACGTGGTACGTGCTGGAGGTGCTATGGAGTACGAGTACCAGAGATGCATGATATACTGTTGTTATTGGAAAATGTTGGAGCCTGATTCACTGAATCTTCCGAGTAGCAATCACCATGTTTGGCTGATGTGTGCCATTACTGTGTATAATTTAATGGAGAAGGCATCTCAGAAGAATCCAATATAATAACCTTCCCTTTGCTAGACGGGATGGTAGATTTTTTGTTCTTTCTTCCCGCTCTTGGTACATCATCTTTGGTGAGGTCTATGATTGGATTACTAGGTTCAGTTAGGGCATCGTACATTCCTCGAAAGAGCTTTTGAAGTTCAGGCCGATTAGGGTCCCCATACATTTGATACGCCAACGCAAATGGTTCTGCCTGACGAAGTCGGTATTATTATAAATCAAAGGGAAATTATTACTCTCTCCAAAAGAGATAAAAAAAATCAATACATGTACAATGATCAAGACTTCTACTTGTTTAGAAAGACAAATGTACCCAAATGACTAGTTACTCAAAGGCCTATATTTTGTACGTATAAGGATACCTGTAAAAATCTCTCCGAAAAGTTGTCCCTTTTTAGAGTCACGAAAAGAATCTCTCTTTCTCACGGGTTCATGCCCATATTCAAGGTAAGATTGAATATATTCTGATAACTTCTTGATGCAAGCCCAACCTGTGTTATGTAGAGTTGGGGATATACATATATATATATATAGGGTTGGGTTCCGGTGAGAATGGGTCCGTGGGTGAGAAATGAGAATAAATCCTAACCATTATATCTAATCTAATCTAATGGATTAGATTTAATCAAACAAATTTAAAACCTAAAAAACGCAAGACGGGAGCTTTTATACTCATCTGCACGCAAGAACACGCAAATCAATCTCCTGCTCAAATTCATCAAAACCTGCTCGATTCATCAAAACCTGCTCATTTCATCAAAACATAAAAAGTGCAAATAAACGGGAGCTTTTATACTCATGTGCACGCAAGAACACGCAAATCAATCTCCTGCTCGATTCACCAGGTAATTTATCCGTATAATCAATCATTTTCCTCGAAAAACCAGGTTTATTCCTTCAATCTAAAAATTCAATCCTATTCCTTTCAATCCTGTTCGGAATTAGGGTTGGGCCAGAGTAGTAGAGATCAAAGTGACAATCCTGTTCGATTTTGGAGGAAATTCCTATTCGATTTTGGTCCCTTACTCGTTTGATTTTTTTTCAATTTTGTGCTTGTTGTCGTCTGATGTGATATGCTTGTCGTCTGATGCAAGCGTGACTTGTTTTTGCACAATTAAGTGTCAGCTTGTGCACATTAATGTGTTCCATTGTGCACGCCCATTCAGTAGCAAAATGGTATTTGCACGTGTTATAATTAAAATGATATGCGCTTGTTGTCGTCTGATGTGATGTGTTTGTTGTCTGATGCAAGTGTGACTTGTTTATGCACAATTAAGTGTCAGTTTGTGCAAATCAATATGTTCGCTTGTGCACTGTCATGCGGTAGCAAATAGTTTTTGCACGTGTTATGATTAACAAATTCTGCGCGTGTTGTCGTCTAATTTAGTTGTCTTCTGATGCAAGTGTGATGTGTTTGTGAATAAGTAAGTATCAGTTTGAGCACATTAATGTGTTCGCTTGTGCATGGTCGTGCAGTGGCAAGTGTTTTTTGCACGTGTTACGATTAAAAAAAATTGCGCATGTCATCGTCGTCTGTTCCAAGTGTGATGCGGTTTGTGCACAAGTATCAGTTTGTGCACAAGTAAGTGTCAGTATGTGCACAGTAATGTGTTCACTTGTGCACGATCATACAGTAGCTATGATGTTTGTACATGTTATAATTAAGAAATCTTGTGCGTGTTATCGTCTGATATTATTGTAGTTGATGCAAGTGTGATGTGACTTGTGCACAAGTAATTGTTAGTATGTGCACAGCAATGTGTTCACTTGTGCACGATCGTGCAGTAGCAATGGTGTTTGCACATGTTYTGATTAAAAAGTCTTYTGGGTGTTGTCGTCTGATGTCCTTGTCGTCTGATGCAAGTGTGATGTGATCTTTMCACAAGTAGGTATCAGTGTGTGCACAGTAATGTGTTCACTTGTGCACGATCATACAGTAGTTATGGTGTTTTGCACATGTTATGAAGTTTTAAATTATTTTTRTGTCGTGTTATCTGTGGCGTGTACTGTTTTATGCACTGATTCAATGGGAGATTTCGCAGGTGATGTTGAATGTTCTTCCCATAATTGTGAGCCTATTCGACAAACTATGGTGATGACACCTAACTCTACAAAATATTGGGTTCCGATATGTGAAGATGCCATTAAACCTTATATTAGTCAGAAATTCAAAAGCTTGGATGACATTATACCATTTTACAAGTCTTACGTATCGGTGGTTGGTTTTGATGTCCGTCGTAGCAAAAAAATAACATCGGGTGATAATGTAATTATTTGGAAGTATCTARTGTGGTTCTTGCACATTTATGTTTCAATATGTGCACAATAATGCATTAAYTTGTGCACAATGTGTGCAATGTAGTTTAACATTCCTAAGTCAGCTGTCYTTTGATGTTATTTCAGTTAATGTAGGTGTAATGTGGTTTGTGCACAATTGTGCATTGAGATATACACAATTGTGACACTGATAATGTACAATAGTGAATGACAAGATGCACAATTGTCACTACTTGAATTTTTTTTGTCATAATATTATAATATTATTTATGATTMATTTGATATCAATTATTATTGTAATAATCACTTATTTGCACATTATAATTTGCAGGTGGACAAAAAAGGGARCAATTCATCAAGACCCACCCCTTAATTTTATTTTTCTTGATTTATCAAACAGTTTCATAATTTGAGAAATTGTTGTTTGAAAAGGCAAATGATTTTTTGTCATATAATTTTTATAGATCAATGTTTTATACTTACTATGATTGTTGTACCTAGTTCTTGAAGTGTTTAAATTGTTCACATTTCACTATTTTTATTAATTGCRGATCATCTTATCCGGTCCTTGTAGTCATCGACGCTCAGTTGTGGTATCTGGCATGAGACTACTGCTGTGAAATGTCTCATGCACAATAATGCATTAAGTTATGTACAATCATGCAGTAAGATATGCACGATAATACAATAACTTTGCAAAACCAAATGCAACTTTTGAAAATAAAAAACAAAAAACTAAATCTATCAATGGTATATGCACAATTATACAGTAAGTTATGCACAATTATGATGTAAAATATGCACAACCATAAATTAAAGATGCGAAAATATTATTCAGAAATTAAAGTTATGCCAGGAACATTATTCAAAAATTAAAGATGCAAACACAACTTCTCCATCAGATCAGAATGCATAAAATCAAGTACAAAACTTATCCATGTTACCAAAAATTAGTCACGAGTAAGTTTGTGCAACTAAGGGGACAACATACTGCCCAATTATCAATTCCAACACAACATGATATAACAACATTGAAGTAATTATACTTTGAAAATAAAATCATTACAAAAAACCCAACAACTCTATATTAAGTCAAATTACAATACCAATATTTACATTAATTCAAACTAGAAAATTAGAATTGATAAGTATTTTCAAATTAAAAACCTAACTCAAGGGAATAATTTTCCGCGTGCAAATTATTTCTTTAAATCAGCCTCTTGTTCATTTTTTCAGCCTTGTACATTGAGAGATACTCCTTCACGATTTGTACGTTTACATTTTTCAGCTCGTTTGTCTCTTCGCATACCAAGGATTGACAATACTTCTTACGAATACAATTTTTTTATCTCATACCTTAATTCCACACACCCAGTTGGCTTTCAATACAGCACCCATATATGACTCCAAGTGCCTCATGGTGAAATAACCTTCAATARACATTTTCTACCCCTYTTGTGCATATCATCTCCAAAAATTATGTTTCAKTTTTTGCAACCACATRGGCATAGTTTGACAAATATGTYATTTTATAAATAATTCTCTTAGCACTAGAAAAATAATTTACTTATAAATTCAACAACACAATAATGACCAGAAAATACACGTATACAAACTGTGGTGTTTGCACATTGACATATATTATTTTGCACATTAATAAGTATTATATTGCACATTAATATTTTGCTGCATACACACGAAATATATACAAAAGTGTTATGCCAAACCATAAAATTGGACTACAGAAATATGAATTTATATAAAATCATGTCTTATCACAGACATATCATGCTAATGGAAAGTGCATAATAGTATACTAGATTTTGCACACTAATTATGAATTTCATGCACATTAATCATAAAGTAGATCAAATAAATAGAATCTAAACTGACTACACATTTAATCACATCCATATCAGAGAATTAAAAATAAAACAAATTATAGTTTCTAAGTAATAAAAAAAATAATATCACTAGCATCATCGTTGTGAAACCAACCACATAAACAAGAAACTTAACCAATGCAACTAAACATCCATTGATAATCAACTTGTACCTATAAATGATTTGAAAACTACAAGAGTGCAGCAAAAGGCCCAAAACAAGGGGATAAATGCATAAATGAAACAGAATTCAAAAGGCATAAATGAAACAGAAATAAGCTATGCCAGTAATCAAGTTCTGCTATTATCTAAAACAATGAGTTTCTCAAACTTTGCGCAGACACCGGAAATGTCYAAGTRTGCTTCACTCTCGGCATGGTTAGTATATTTATTCACTTTTCGTTTCTTTGGTGCCTGATTTAATTTAAGTGTAATAAAAAGAAATTGAGTATTTTTCTCTGATTTGGCATTTAATTTACCTGATGTGCAAAAACTGACACTGAGTTGTGCAGAAAACAAATCAGACAGCAACCACATCAGACGATGACAAGCATATATTTTTTTAAGACTTCACGACACGTGCAAAACACCATTAGGCTTGGACATGCACAAGGTAACAAGCTGATGTGCAAAAACTGACACTGAGTTGTGCAGAAAACAAATCAGACAGCAACCACATCAGACGACGACAAGCATATATTTTTTTTAAAACTTCACGACACGTGCAAAACACCATTAGGCTCGGACGTGCACAAGGTAACAAGCTGATGTGCAAAAACTGACACTGAGTTGTGCAGAAAACAAATCAGACAGCAACCACATCAGACGACGACAAGCATATATTTTTTTAAGACTCCACGACACGTGCAAAACACCATTAGGCTCGGACGTGCACAAGGTAACAAGCTGATGTGCAAAAACTGACACTGAGTTGTGCAGAAAACAAATCAGACAGCAACCACATCAGACGACGACAAGCATATATTTTTAAATAATGATTACTCTCTACACTATGTGAAAACTACACACGACACGTGCATAAACACGCAAATACTAGGCCATTAGGCTCGAACGTGCACAAGGTAACAAGATGATGTGCAAAAACTGACATTGAGTTGTGCAGAAAACAAATCAGACAGCAACCAAAACTGAAAGTCGACAAGTAGAAAATAAAAACTGATAGTTGACAAGTAGAAAATTAGAAAAATAAATTTTTCTTTGAATCGTATGAAATAGAGAGTGCATCGAGAAGATTTTAGAACTAAAAGTAGAAAAATAGAACTGAAAAAATACCTGATTCATCTTCAATCAAAGCCATAGGTGCAACCGAAAACTCACGACTAAATTGTCGAGTTCAGAGAAATCAGACCTAATTGAAAACGGAAGGGCCTCAAAAATCTAAACAGCAAGAATCGATTTTTTATCTCCCTGAAATTAAGGCTAATCCTTTTCAGTTGCAGGGCGCTTTTGATCGGATTTTTCTGTTTGTTTGGAAAAGAGAAATCGCAACTGTGTTCTCGGTTTTCTCGGATTATTGGAAAAGAGGAACGGATTTCTCGGATTTCTGATTTCTGTGTTTATTGGAAAAGAGGGACGGCCGTTTCGAGATTAGGGATGCCTGTTAATTTGTTAAATTTAGAGCCAATAGATTAGATTATTTATAATGGCTAAGATTCATTCTCATTTCTCACCTAAGTATCCATTCTCACATGATCCTATACCATATATATATATATATATATATATATATATGGGTAGGTTCAAATGAGAACCATGTCATTATATGCGAACCTGCGAACTAGTGCTTTTATTATACAATCCTAATACTTTTAATCAAATAAGGAAATACACAAAAATTATGATTCGTTCATTTAATTAGATTTAAGGCCCATAATTGACCCTTGGTTGACATATAAGGACATGGTTCTCATTTGAACCTAATCATATATATATATATATATATATATATATATATATATATATATATATATATATATTATATATATATATTCACAACTTTCTTCAAGAACTACAGTGATCCACCACCACATGGAAAAAATAAATAAAATATATCCAAAATATTTGAATTATAGTCAATTCAAATCACAGTATTACAGCTTCCCTGTTATGAAGAACATTTAACCCTTACATATAACAAATTGTTTGCTAAGCACTAGTACATAATTCCATAGTTAATTAAAAATCATGGTCTACATTGGAGTAGCATAAAAAGTAATAGGATCACACGACAAACACTAAAACACCTACACTAACATGTAAACCAAAATAGTATAGAAGTTAAAACAAATCATTATACTTCCAGTCCCAAATCATGTAGTTGGTCTTCAATGACCCAGGAGCCATAAACAGATAATTGCAAATGTGACCAGCCATGCGATCCGACTATTGCGAACAACTATATTTGCACGATCTTTTATTCCATGTGACTCGATTGTACAAGCATTTAATCCCTCACGCAATTCGTCTATTACGCGTGTGATAGCCTCCTCCGGCGGTTGATCAATTCACAAAAGAAATGTACATTCTTGGCATGTTTAAGATATAATAGGTTTAATTATCAGATATCATGGTGCTCAATCAAGTATAATCTCGTGACGTTACCCTTCTGGTTGGGCACGAAATAAACCGACGATCTGGATTTCTCTACGTCCGAGAGACTTGAACTCGCAAGGGTAGGTCACAATAGCATTCGGTGGAGAGCTCCTGATTACACATCCAGCATCGAAAGACATGGCTACATGAGCTTGAGAAAGATGAACCACGTGACGTGCTCATCATTCCCTTTGATATAGGTAACAAATTAGTTAAGTTATTACGACATAAACGGACCAAACACATAACTCAAGGTACAAGGCACCACAGATTAATTGTATCACAAAATATTCGCATTCGATTACGTAATTCAATAAGTATAGACAAATTGATAACCCAACGTTATAGTCTCTTTAACAACCCGTGGTAAGTGTTCATCCACAAATATCAAAATTTCCCAAGTAGAGCCCAGAGCTTTCATCTTCACTAACCATAAACAACAACAACAAAAAAAAGATACAAGCATGAATCTTATGTGGCTAGTATATTACAGTTCACAATTCTCAAATTAATTGCAGGATTCGCATTCTTGGATATTTATGCTTCAATAATTCATCGTATAAAATTAGCCATAGGGTATGAAACTACAATTGTAAATAATAATTATGTAATACGAGATAACACATACATGTTAATAGATTGTTACTAACCCCGGGTAATCGAACCTAGCACTCAGTAATAAAAATGAAATAAAATTGTGGTTTGTAATATGAGTTTCTTCGCTAAATTCATTGTGTTTGTTTTTCCCCCCGAATCGGCTGAAGAAGATGAGTAGAGATTTTTTTTTTATTAAATATATCAGAGGGCTTCATGGTAATTTCATATGTTGACAGCTGGTAATCATCCATTTGACTAAGCAAACAAACGGTAAATGCACAAGTCATGTCAAAAGACCAATCAACGCAAACAAACGGTAGATGTAGTTGTATGAACACTACTATCCTTTCACATTTGATTAATTTGTCCAATCACGTCCCACGAAACAAACGTGACCTCATTCTATCAGGACAAAGGTGTCAATTTTTTATGTCCAAGATCATGACAAAGTAAAATAAAGGCATAGAGCAAAAGGTAAAGTGAAATAATAATTTTGAAAAAAAAAAATATCCTAGACAAAATTCAGAACCATATAGTTCAGGGGTTAGTATATTTATCTTAAAGGGATTTTTTTTAACCCCAAATGTATGTAATTTTTTACACATTGCCCTCCGAAATATTTTTTATTCCATTTTGCCCCCTGATGTACAATAATTCTCGACGTTACCCCCTAAATTTTATTTCCGACGGAATATTCCTTCTAGATTCCATCAATGTGTAGCTGGAGGGCAAAGTGCAAAAATCTTATAGTTTTGAGGGCAAAGTGCAAAAAATCTTATAATTTGGGGGGCAAATTAAAATAATATAAATATTGAGTTTTTGTCTTAAAATTTTATATTTGAAAAATATATATAATTTTTATATTATACTCTCACACACACAAAGTTGTCAATACAATTGCAATTTAAAAAAAAAATCAAAAAACCACACATAAATCTCCAATTAATATTATAATTTTCTAAATATAAATATTGTCAATACATCTTTTATATTATTAAATATGAAACACATGACTAAGTATCATGTAAATTATTAGGTTATGTAACATAATGATATATTATTATGTATTCTGATTGAACGAAATAAAATAAAAGTGTATTTCGTATATGCATTATAATATTATGATACGAAAAATAAAATTATCATCTGATATTATTATTTGTATAAAAAGTGTGATTGAATACTATATTAATCACGAGTACATTATTATATAAGATTGTATCACCATATTACTTAGAGAAAAAGTGCAAAAACGATTTTATTATTTGCGTCCAAGTTCAATCTCTCTCTCTCTCTCTCTCTCTCTCTCTCTCTCTATATATATATATATATATATATATATATATATATATATATATAT
>BMAC01000039.1:1909726-1939952 GCA_014905375.1 Phtheirospermum japonicum
GCTAAAACTAAAAATTAGAATTCCACTCATGTTGTTGAGAAATATCGATCATTCCCTTGTGTTGTGTAATGTTAGTTGTTTACTTGACGGTCATATTGTATAGGCTAATATTTCTCAAGGAAGCAATGCAAGTGAATTGTTGTTAATCCTTAGAATGACTGTCACACCATCCAATTCGAGGTTCCCTTTCAAGTTCCAACGATGACAATTTCCTCTGATCGTGTCATATGCTATGATGATCAACAAAATTCAAGGACAATATCTCTCTCACGTTGGAATTTTCCTGAAGAAGCCTGTTTTCAGCCATGGTCAGTTATACGTTGCTATATCAAGGGTGACCAATCGTATAGGTTTACAAATATTGATCGACGATGATGAGAATAAACATGTTAACAAAACTACAAATGTTGTGTATAAGGAAATTTATCATAATTTGTAAAGTATATTTCGTCTAATAACAATCCTTTTATGAATTAGGTTATATCATTTTGAATACTATTCGATCTTTAAATAATATTTAGATGATTTATATATAGGGAGCAGTTATGGTAAAACCATCTCTGGTGTGAGAACCAGTGATGGTTCTTTACCGAAATATACATACACACAGAGAGATATATATAATTTAAATATACATATATACAATTACTTATTTAAATATTTTAATACATTTTAAATAATTCTTTTTATTTTAAATAAAATAAAATAAAAAATTATCGTGCCACGCACGGGTACAATACTAGTTATAATTATATTACATAATTTTTAATTATATATCTTTTTATGATTATATATATATATATATATATATATAATATAATCGTGAAATGATATCATAGTAATTAGTATTATAGTTAAAAAAAATATTATTAAAAACTATCTTATTAAAAAGATATAGACTTATAATATATATATATATATATATATATATATATATATATATATAAAAGATATAAATTCTATTTTTTTAATAAAAATAATACTTTTACATAAAAACTCAATATTAATATTATTTTAATTTATCATTCAAATTTATAAGATTTATGCACTTTGCCCATCAAACTTTAAAATTTTTGTACTTTACCCCCATCTGCCCGTCGATGGAATGTAGAAGGAATATTACGCCGAAAAAAAATTTGGGCACGGATATACGCACCCCAAAATATTATTAGTATACCCAATTGATAAGAACACCCCAAAAAAAATTCAAAATACATTTTTTTTACTAAATCAACCCCACAAATACCCCATTTTACCCAAATAATAAAAATAAATAAAAATAAAATAAAAGTAATCAAAAAGGAAAATAAAAAGAAAAATATGGAGAAAGAGAAAGAAGCCGGCGGGAGAAGGAAGAAGAACGGAGAAGAAGAACAGGAAGGAAAAGAGGGAAAAGAATTAGAGGAAATTTTTTGTGTTCGACTCCGATTCTACGAACCAAGGCCATATGTTGGCCGATGATTACGAACATATTGACGACTCTGATTTCTACTCATTGGATTATTGAAACCTTTCTCTTTGTTCAGTTCTTGACGAGTGAAATGGGAATTAGGTAAAGGGTAGAGAAAGAGTTTCGGGCCGGGCTATTAATTTAATTAATTCTATTCTTGAATAGAAAAAAAGAAGAAGATTAAATTTGAAGATGTTGCAGAGGGCTGCAAGCAATGCATATTCATGGTGGTGGGCTAGCCATATTCGGACAGAGCAATCCAAATGGCTCGAGCAGTGCCTTCAAGGTATTATCTGAATTTCCTTGTTAATTGAGTTTTTGTTTTGTTTTGTTTTGTTTTCTGGGGATTGAGATTAATTGAATTTATCTCAATTATTTTGTTTTATAATATATATAATATGTATATATAATTGCAGAAATCTTATTTTTTTCAATTTTAATTATATATTGCGATAAGGTTATTTTAATCTTTCCATTTATGACTATTTTTGTTTAAAATATTTTAGGGTCAACTAATAATATTATGGGGTGCGTCGCGTCAAAAAAATTTATGGGACAATATTGAAAACTATTGTAAATCAAAAGACAAATTGGTACCAAAAATACTTTGCGTAGAAATGTGTAAAAAACCTCCCTATCCTAAAATAAATTGATCGAGCTTTCCTAAGAAGCAAATAAACAAACAAATTATCAATTTCCCTCAAAATAAATAAATAAATAAATAAATTATCGATCAATGAATGCAGCATGAGGAACACGAGGACTCTCTCTCTCTTTCTCGAACAATCGGTCATCGTTCACGTTTTTCTTTTTCTTTCTTTCTTTTTTTCTTTTTTTATTTATTAATAATCCAACAGTAAATAATCAGTTGATTGGGAGAGACAGTTGACTTGCACAGGAAAATTTACTGAAATTTATCTTTCCATCTCCCTTCCAATTCAATCAATATTCTTCTGCAACACAACTCAGCAACGATTAAAAGCGCATCCGTAATATTACAAAGGTACACTAATTTTTCATGTCCCTTTATTGCTTGTTTTGTGCCCCCAAGCAAGCAACAAAGCCACTGAACCTTCGTGAAATTCCCAGAACCCCGGGCTTTTTTCTCGGGCCTTTGATGCTTTAAAATCCTCTCTTTCTTGGATCAGTTTCCGATTCTGGTAATTGGATTCCTTTTTTTAATTTGTTCTTTGTTATTTATTTTTTCCGCCCTTGATGATGGTCTTCATCAGCTATTGAGTCAAGTTGGCTAGTAAAATTCTTGCGTGGTGAAGCTTTTTTTTTTTTTTCCTTACTCTGTAGTAATTTTCGTTTCTTTCTGTTTAATTTTATAGTTTTTGGTAAATTTTATCTATAGACTAGTTCGTGGACAGTGAAGCATTTTCCATTCTTTAAGAATTCTTGAATTTGTCTATTCCATTTTCAGAGGTGTCGGTTATTTATTTCATCCATATTACTGTTGTCAGTGTCAATTTTGGCACTTTATGAAAAATCCCATCTCCTATTTTCCAATTTACTGTTCTATAGTTCCTGGACAGTGAAGCATTTTTATATTCTGTAATAATTCTTGTATTTGTATATTCCATTTTCAGAGGTGCTGGTTATTTATTCCATCCATATTTTTGTTGTCAGTGCCAATTTTGGCACTTTATGAAAAACCCCATCTCCCATTGTCCAATTTCTTGTTCTAAGTTACCATTCCATTAGTAAATACAATCCAAAAAATAATGCTTCGATATTAGTACCCAAAAAATGTCGATCATCTGCGGCCTGCCCCTCCTCGAGTGCGTATACTGCCTCGCCTGCGCCCGATGGGCCTGGAAACGCTGCCTCCACACTGCGGGCCACGACAGCGAGACGTGGGGCCTGGCCACCCCCGACGAGTTCGAGCCCGTCCCCCGCCTCTGCCGCTACATCCTAGCCGTCTACGAGGACGATCTCCGTCACCCTCTCTGGGAGCCTCCCCGTGGCTATGGAATTGACCCCGACTGCCTGATCCTCAAAAAGAACTACGAGGACACGCACGGCCTGGCCCCACCTTACATACTGTACCTCGATCACGCCCACGCCGACATAGTCCTCGCTATCAGGGGCCTTAATCTGGCTAAGGAGAGCGATTACGCAGTTTTGCTCGATAACAAGCTGGGGAAGAGGAAGTTCGATGGAGGGTACGTACATAACGGGCTCTTGAAGGCGGCCGGGTGCGTTTTGAACGCGGAGTGTGATGTTTTGAGGGAGTTGGTTGAGAAGTATAGGGATTATACGTTGACTTTCACGGGGCATTCGCTGGGGTCGGGTGTGGCGGCGTTGTTGACTTTGGTGGTGGTGCAGAATCGGGATAGGTTGGGGAATATTGATCGGAGGAGGGTGAGGTGCTATGCGATTGCACCGGCAAGGTGTATGTCGCTTAATTTGGCAGTTCGGTATGCTGATGTCATCAATTCTGTTGTTCTTCAGGCGAGTTCTTGTTGCGTAGTTTGTGTGTGTGTGTGTGTTCTTTTGGAAGGATTTACCATTAATTTTTGGTTACATTAGGAGAGGTTTATAACTTTGGGATAATTACGGAAAATACCTAAGTTTTGGGTTTATTACCAAAAAAAGAAAAAAACAGAGGTTTTTGAAAATTACAACTGACGTGAAAATATTAGTTTTCACCCCACATTTTTTATTTTTATTTTTGTAATTTTCAAAAAGTTTACTTAAAACCCAGTGGTTTTTGAAAATCACAAAAAATACCTTGAGGTTTGCTTCTGTGTTCCTGTTGTAAAATATTACAGTTGGCCCCTCACAATAAAGACAGGATCAAATCATATATATATATATATATATATATATATATATATTTGTAATTTATAAAACTTTTGGGTTTTCTTGTAAATATATTAAAACTCGGCGTTTTGTAATTATCCATATATGACTTGTGAATTGAAAATTACAGAAGCATCTTTTTACTGTGTTGGAACTTCGGCTTGTAGGTCATGGTATAAATGTAATCTAATTGTTATATGTATCCATAAATAAAGGAACATCGAGTTCAGTTATATATAAGCTATTGGAGTATATAATCAACATATTATGTTATTCATAATATCGACAAAAGTAAAACTCTTGAGTGGAAAATCGGACAATGGATTCTACATGCGTATTCTAAAGATAAAGAATACTACATGAAATATGAGACATTAGCTGGATGAGCATCTTACTGAAATACGGCATACAGGTTGATATTTTTTTCAGATTAAAAAAGGAATATGTTATTTACTGAACAGGATGATTTTTTGCCCCGAACAGCGACCCCTTTGGAAGATGTCTTCAAGTCTCTTTTCTGGTAAAATGAATTTGTTCGGTTTTATTTCAGTATTTATATACATCTTTCTTAATTTCAGTTTAAGGAATTTTTTTTTATATACACGTTTACATACTGTACAGTTTGCCTTGCATACTATGCCTACGGTGCGTCAGAGATACATTCATATCGGAAGATAAATTGCTTAAAGATCCGAGAAGGTTATATGCACCTGGTCGCCTTTATCACATCGTAGAGAGAAAACCATTCAGGTAGATGAACAACATTATTCACCCACTCACATATTTAATCACCAATCACATCTGATAATTATTTACTATTTCCATATCAAATCAACTTTCATCATTACATTTTATCCTTGTATCCAATCACATTCTCAAAAAAGAAAAATCACTGTTCTCTAGCAAGATTTAAATAAAAATGAAAGGGAAGGAAGAAAAAAATCAAAATGAACCCATATGAGCTCCCTTCATTTAACTCGAAAAGTAGATATGTTCCTGTTCCAATTTCTTGTGTTGAAATTAAATTTTGACTAGTTATTGGTTTTCATGTTAAAAAATGAAATTATGCTTGGTACGTTGTCTGGATTTCCGTGTTTGGAAATGAAATTATGTTTGTTAAGTTGTTTGAATTTTCATTTTTCGACATAAATTTGCGTGATTACTATATGTTTTCATATAGATTCGCATGATTGTAATGGAATTTTTTTTGGTAAGTTGTCTTTCCTACTTCCATGAAAAAGTGAAAACCAAAAATGATAATTTCCAATAAGAACTCGCAAATACAAACACAATTACATTTTCCAAAATAGTTGTTAGTTGGAAAAAAGGGATTTGGAAACATATCCATACATGGTCTTAAGTCCTCGAGAATTTTAGTACATTAGTATAATTATTATCAATCATCTCGTAATTACCAAAATAACCTTTGTCTATAGATGCGGAAGGTTCCCTCCCGTCGTAAAGACAGCAGTGCCGGTGGATGGAAGATTTGAGCGTATAGTTCTCTCTTGTAACGCGACTTCGGATCATGCCATTATTTGGATAGAAAGAGAAGCCGAAAGAGCTCTCGAAGTAAGTTGTCTTTCTTTCTTAAGGGAGTGTTTGCAAATACTTAAAAAGGAAAAGGAAAAAAAGGAAGGTTTTTCTGCTGTTGATTTTGCTTCTGGCTTGACTTTTATACACAAACAAGCACTTTTACAACTTATTCATCAAATTTCTCAACTTTTAACTTCCATTTGCAAAGACACTTGATCCTCATCCACTTATCGCTTCTGCTACAAATTACAATAAATCATTTTCTCTGAAGCATAAAAAATAAAATTATTGCTCCTTTTGAACCTATTATATTCGAAATAAATACAGTTGATGCAAGAGAAAGATCACACTTTGGAGATCCCTGCAAAGCAAAGGATGGAGCGACAAGAGTCGTTGGTCAAAGAACACAACGAGGAGTACAGAGCTGCTCTACGTAGGGCTGTCACTTTAGCTGTTCCGCACGCCTTTTCGCCTTCTCAGTACGGAACGTTTGATGAGAAAGACGACGAAGATTCGCAGCAATCGGTAGGAGATTGTTCCACAGGATCATCGGCCAAGAGCAGGAGTCGAGAAAGTTGGGACGAATTGATCGAGCGTCTTTTTGAGAGGGATGAGTCTGGTAATATGGTGCTTAAAAAACCACTTATTGTTAATTGATGATGTAATTCATTCGTTCGAAATGTAGTCATTTTTTTCATTTGATTGTGTTGTATTCTTTTATTTACACGTTTATAAGGGTATATAGGCTTTAATATTGTTGTATCATTAAAGGGTTACATATGGATGTATAAAATGGATTTATTGGAATTGTTTGGTGATTGTCATATGCTTTTGAGTTAATGATTATTAATTTATTTATGTGAAATGGGATGAATTTGAATCCTGTTGTGTAACGGCATTAGCTGAAACTATTGAATCAGTGATGCTAGTATTTGAGAACATTGTTCTAATTTGTGAATTGAAGCGGGTTCAAATTCAAAATATTTGTCAACTACTGCTAGTGTCATATTTAACCTTACATAATGATGAGCTATACAAATTGTAAGAGGTTGAGAATCAGGATAACCTAAGATGAAATATGTTTTGTAAGTTGTATAAATTTTTATGACTGAAAATGGGAAAAGTTGTTTGAATTTCTTATTTTTAACTTAGGTTTGCTTGTTTGTAGTATATTTTAGATTATATGAAAAGTTGTTTGGTAAATTATATGAATTTTCTATTTCATATATTTTTATTTTTACTAGCCGATTAAATATTTTTTTATTAATATATATATAACTGAAAAATGATCCGTCATGTTTTTCTTTCATTTTTCATAAATTAAAAGTATTTGTGAATAGCGTCCTTTTTTTTTTTTAATTGGCGGGATGCAATTCACAAAATCGTCCGGATTCAATTTTTCAAAATTTTTTAAATATGTTACATTTTGCTAATTTTATATTTATTTTTGTATTATTTATTTAATTATCCCTGACCTATCAATTTGCACAAATCCACACAACCAAATAAACTCAAATGAAAATAAAGTAATAAATAAATAAATAATATTTGGGGTACAAAATTGAAAAGCTAAAAAGAAAAAAGGCCTGAAGCGTAAATATTAGGTGCTATTTGCACTTGCTCAGTCATTCCAATTTGGTAATTTACTAGGGCACCCATGTTTCAATCCACAGATTTTGAAAACCAAAAACGCCTAACGGCTATAGGCAATCTCCTCAATTATTCTTGTAATTCATATACGCTCCCCCACACGCACAACACATACTGCCATCTTTTTCACCGATTTTCAGCTCCACAGATTCTAGTTTCATGGCTCCCGTCACAGTAGAGCCCAATGGTGTAAAATCAAAAAGATGTTCCAATCCACCCACAAAAGTACGAATCATCGGGAAAATTAGGGATTTAACGGGCAGAGAATCTGAAAACCAGGGCCTTGTTTCGAATCCATGGATTACCGTTAAAAAATCGAAGGAAGATGGCTCATCTGAAAAATCGACAGTCTTTTTCGAGAGTCAATCCACCAGGTAATTTATTATGCTGCTTGTATTATTTTTTGTTTCTGTGATTTTGTGAAAGGGGATTTGAGGAATTTCAAAATTAAATCTTGTTGATTTATCGGGCTCGAGCCCGCATTTTCTTGGTTTATGTATTTCTTTTTTCCCATTTCTGTTATTGTTTCAAGAGTTTTCGTTGAATATTGAGTTTTAACAGGGGTTTTATATTTAAATTAGGAATCAAATCTTGTGGTGGCTGTAATTGAAGTAGGCTTGATGGGATTTTAGGTTGTCCTTGTAGTGTGTGTTTAGATTTTTAGATGATCCGATAGGATTTATGAATACTCTTCACTATAAGATTCTAAGCAGAAATTTCTGAAAAAAATATTTTTGTTAAAGAAAAATGTAGCACGAATGAAAAGGTTTTTGGACCTCCTTTTGGTTATTGTTCTAATATGCTATTTGGGTTTGTAGGAAAAGAAGTACTTGGTTTATATTCAATTTGGGTGCTAGGTTATCATTTCACATTATGAATTGAATCTCAGTTTTATTTTCTTTCCCGGTTGTGTATTAGTCGAAAGGACGGGTATGAGCTGGACTATTGCTATGAACAACGCGAAGAAATTAATCATATATATTCAAGAGAGATACAACCTATTGTTTCAGAGGTCTTTAATGGACGAAATGCATCTGTTATTGCCCTAGGGGCAAAAGGAAGTGGCAAAACTTACACCACCCAGGTTCTACTTTTCTCTATACAAAATTTCATTTTTTCCATAATTAATGGTGAACATAACATATATTTACACCTAACATTCTATTTCATTGAAGGGATCTCAAGAGAAACCTGGTTTAGCAGTAATCGCAATGTCCGAAATCCTTGCAAAAGCGAAGGAATTTGGGAGGTCTGTTTCTGTATCCATGTATGAGATTACACAAGAACACGTGAAAGATCTTTTGAATCCAGACTATCCTACTATTCAAGTACTTGAAGATGCTCACGGCAAAATCAACCTTAAAGGACTTTCTCTGGTAAGAATTATGCTTTTTTTTTTTTTTTGCACATTTAAATCTATTTTGAATGATATTAATGCTGGTTCTCTATTGTAAATTTCAGGTACCGGTGAAATCTATTTCAGAATTTCATAATATATACTTTAATCGGGACAATTTGCAGAATACTCAAAAATTACCAATCGATCAGCCACGCAACAAGGGCTTGATGGTGCATGTATCATCTGAAGATGACAAACCGAAAGCCAAGCTGGCGAACAAGATTAACTTTGTTGATTTAGCAGGTCCTAATTTTGGAAGTCTTCAATTGCATACTTATATCCTATTCATCTTTCTAATGAATTCACAATGCCATCTTAACAGGCTATGAGGATCCTAGAAAAAGTGGCAGAGATGCGATTTCTGTTGCTGAGAGTAACAGGAAAAACAAGTTGCTATACGCATTGCTAAATGTTGTTAACGCCATTAATAGCAATGAGACGCGGGTGCCATTTCGGGAAAGTAAACTCACTCGTATCCTACAAGACTCACTTGGCGGCACAAGTCATGTTTTGCTGCTCGCTTGCTTGGTATGGCTTGTGGAGCATTACAAGTGTTTGCATTAATCAATTGTGTACAAGTAAAGAAGTAAAGTTTATTCTATATTTTTTCTACTTCTAATTTTCTTATTTTTATTGGATGTAGAACCCTTGCTTTTGCCAAGACTCTCTTAGTTTTATAAGTTTAGTTTCTCGGACATGTCGAAGCGTCAAGCAAGTGTTGACCGACTCTACCAATAGAAGTCAAACTTCAGCCAAAGTGAAGGTGCTTTCCTCATTAGAAAGTGGAAAAGCATTGTCTGCTTCCGTGGGTGCGAAAAAGCAGATTGGCAATAGTCGGGTCTTGTCAGCGAAGAAAGCTAGTTCCGCTGTGAAGGGAAGGTAAAACCATTTTTATGGGGGAAAAAAAAACTATTGTTTGGAGTAGATTATTAAGCTGCAAACTTTTTATTGATATTTCTATTTTTTTATTTTTTTTTGGTTAAAGGAAACTCTTTGATGAAGTAAAGAGGTTCAATCATAATAAAACTCAGGTATTATTATGTCTTTAGTTAAGAATCTTTTTCCTCAACATTTCTCCTTTTCTATTATTTGTTTATTATCTCTGCATATGATACTAAATTATATTTACTCCTCAAAAAATCGTATATATTTTGTTAACTAAGAATTAATTAAAATGCAGTTGAGTTGCCAGTCGGAAGATACTTCAACCCTGAAGTCCAAAATTCTTCCGGATCTTTCTTTGGTTGTTGCACCATTTTCGTTGGAGGAGGTATGCGAGTTCTAAAGAAAATTCTTATAGTAATAGTGTCTTTTTGAAGGATACAGTCAATAACTTCGTACAATGCAGGAGGCCCCTCAAGTTGTATCTAATTCAGAATGCAACCCAACGGTAGAGCCTAATGAAAACGTAAAGGCTGAAGTGGAATCTCAATCTATGTTGGACTTGCAGAACACATTATTGCCAAGCGATCCAAATGATAAGCTCAAAACGGTATTTTCGTTTTTATGTTAGTGATTTAAGTTGTAATTAGATGTCAAGGTAGCTTTTGGGATCAAAAGAGTGTTTATTTCATACACTTCGATAAAACTATTAAAATTTGGTGTGTTTTTTTCAGGACGTTTCTCCTCAAAGTGCAATGCTTCCTACTGAAAATGTAAATGTTGAAGCACCCGAATCTCAATCCATGTTGAAGTTGCAGAACACATTGTTGCCAAGTGCTCCAAGTGATAAGCTCGAAACGGTATTTTAAATTTTATTAGTGATTCAAAAGTTGTAATTTTTTTCATACACTTCGATAGAACTATTAAAATTTGATGTGTGTTTTTCAGGACCTTTCTCCTCAAAGTTCAATGCTTTTAGAAGAAGGTAGTGCAAATTAATGAATTATTAATAATTATGAGTTAATTACTTGCAAACATGTGTGATTTATTCTTTATTTTTTCTTCGCCTACAATTTCAGTTAGCATGCGTGAGGATAACAACTCATTAAACAGGAAAGACTACGGATCTCCACTGCTTAGTGAAAGAATTAGGGAAATATCTAATAACTTAAAGTCATTATGTGCCTCATCGACTCCACTGACGATCAAGATGCCAGAAGAGGTAGTTGCACCAAGCAGCAGCAGTCAAGCTGGCTGTTATGAAGTCATGGAACCGAAAACCCCAACTATTGAACTTAACATTGCGAGATATTGTAGTCCTAGGGGCAATTTTAGCAACCGCGGTTCTGGAGCCAAGGTTTGCGTTGTACTTACAATGTTATCTTCATTTGATTCAGTTATAGTTTGTTTTGTTGATTTCATGTATTTGTTTGTGATGTCAGCAATCTCTTGTTCGAGAGTACCTCAACTTTTTGAACTCTGCCAACAAGTAAGTGATTGTACTAAAAGTGTTTTTTGTCTTTGTGTGATTCACTATAGCCTTTTGGTTAGTACATTTAGCATTACAGTGGCATAGTTTGTTATGATAATGTTGGCTGAAATTGCAGCTATATTGCACATTCCTAATATTTATTTCATCTAAGACTCAAAATCAATTTTTATTTTCTTTTTATTATTTTCAGGGAAGAGTTGAAAAGCCTGAAGGTATGTCAATGTTTTAATGATTTTTATTTTATTTTTAATTAAGATGGTATTTCTCTTTTAGTGACTTCACATATTATGTGTTATTATTACAGGGTATTGGAGAAAAAAGAGCTACATATATCCTTGAACTTCGTGAGGAATCTCCTGAACCATTCAAGAGTGTAAGTAAATGTTTTTGTGTATGTGTGCTACTTTAATGAATATTTGTTTTTCAGCATTTTGCCTTACAATCTCATTTTTTACTGTGGTGTTTTGTCTTCTACAGCTTGATGATTTGGAGGATATTGGCCTTTCAGCCAAACAGGTTAGTCTTAAAATTGTAGCTTTGGCAGTTTTTTTTTGTTTTTTTTTCAAGTTACTATTCAAATTAGTTTAAGATCTTCAATTTAAATTCAATCAAACATATATTCCTCCTCCTCTTGGTTTTTAGATATTTACTTTTTAATTACAAAAACTACCACCGAAGTTTAGTGTAATTAAAAAAAAAACTATTGCTTGTAAAATTACAAATATTCCACATTGTTCTTATAATAATAAAAACTAGGGGTGAGCATAACTTTTACAAAATCGCCCGAACCGCTCACACCGTTCATAGTGAGTGTTTATGAAAACCGTTGGATGAAAATCGCAACACCTTTATAGTGAGTTTTTATTTGAAATTGTAAGTTTATTTAATTACCAAATTATTAGGTTTTTAATACATTCATTCAACTATATATAAAGAGAAGAAAAATAATAGTTATAAATATTAAAATTATATAAGTGCAGTGCGGTGTGATATCAGTGCGGTTTACTTCCAAATTATTATTATAAACTAATAATTTGGTAATTAAATAAACTTAAATTTCAAATAAAATGTATTTTACATTTTTTTTTGAATATAAAAAGTGTGAAAAAAATATATCATGTTTGCAATTAAGGTAAAATATTATAAGAGATGCATCATGATTTTATTGTAAATTGAGTTAAAAGACAGTGCAAAATGCACTTGTTTGCAAAATCATCATTTCATGAACAAATTTTTTTCAATATTTTATATCAATAAAAAATTGTGATAACTATAAACTCAATGAAGAAAATAAATTAATTAAACCCGCTAAACCGCCCCAAACCGTTCAAAACCCACTTACTTAATTTTATTCTTAAAGCAGTAATTAAAAAATCACCGTAACCACCCCTAATAAAAACACATTCCAGAGGGGGCATTTTTAAGGTGAACGTAAACCTCAATTGGGTATTTAAAATTTTGAGAGAGGACTATCAGGGTAGCTTTTGTAATTATCCAAGATTTTGATACATCACTCAAAAGTTCTTATCTTTGCCTGCCTTAACAATTTTATTTTTATTTTCAATTATGCAGATTAAAGGCATAATGAAACAGGTGGCCGGAGATCTCTTCAATTAGATAGTCCAAGAATTAATATTGGCAACGTGGAGTTGCTATAGTTTGTCTCTCTTTCCTATTTTTATAACGCTTGTGTGTTGAAAAGGATAAATTGATTTGTGTATGTTAATATTGTAACAAACTCTTTTAATGGTGGATGCGTCTATTTTGTTTTGTAATTTAATTAAGAAGCTACGAATGTGTGAAAGAAATGAGCTTTTTGTATAAAGAATATACTAATAGAATGAAGTTACGTCATTGCCAAAGTAAACCGGGTTCTTTCTTTTGGTGATGTGGTTACGAAATTTATCACATTTAAATATGTTAAATTTTGCGTTTTATCGTGGTAATTTATTAGGTGCATTTGGGTGCACCGTGTTAGGTGCATCCTGTAAAAATCTGTTATCATTCAATTATATGTGATGATATATGAGAAGTTATACTTGATGATATATGGTACTAATACGTGATGACATGTGATAAAAATTTAGAGTTTAAGAGTTTAATTTTTTCTTTTAAGGTTAGTGTTTCATTTTTTTTTTATTTAATTTTTTATTTTAGGATCGCGTAAAAAATATATCATTCTATTAGTTATATGTGATGATATGTGTTAGTTTATATGATGATATGTATCGGTTATATGTGATGATATTTAGGATTTGGAGTTTAAATGATGATGTGTGTTTAGTTGTATATGATGATATGTTTTAGTTATATGTGATGATATTTAGGATTTGTAATTTAATATTCAATTTTGGTGTTAAGTTTTTCTTTTTAAGGTGTAGTCTTCCATTTTTAGGGTTTTATTTTTCTCATTTTAAGATTTTAAATTTTAAATTTATTTGTAATAATATGTATCAATTATATGTGATGATATATATATCAATTGATATATTGAATTATTTGGTGCACACAGATCCACGGTATAATGACTCTAATATTATTATTAGCACTAGTTTTGAGATGGAAGGATTCAAATTAGAATATTTATATTCGTGTCACCTGGGTCAAGTATGTTGAATAGAGTTTACTAGTTATTATTATTTATATATATGTAATTGATTTGCAAATTATTAAATCACTTCAATAATCTTACCATCTACATAGATGGATAAAAGTTACGTATGAATTTAGGGGTTGACTATTTAGGTGGCTGGTTGACTAGTAGAAAAGGTTGATTAGATGTTAGGCAAGTGGTAAATTGATGTCTAACGTTTAGAGGACCTAAATGGCACCCAATCCACTACTGTTGTAAATTGTGCTAATAATTAATACTGATTTGTCAAAATGAGAGTATTACGGGGAATAGATGAATCAATGAGAATGCTCCAAGCTGAGGTCTTGAGTTGTGGTTCAATGAGGTCTATTTTAGGACGATGGCAAAATTTTGAGTGAGTATAAATAACAACTTTTTTTTTCTATTTTTGTAAATGATTTTTTTCCTCCCGGTCTCATTTTTTGGTCCAGGCTTGCTCACCTAATCTCTCATTATTTTTCACGCCGAAAATCCCTCAAAAAATGGCTAACCGACGCAAGAATTTCCAGTTCTGTTTTTTTCGAAAATTTTCAGATCCATAAAAAATTTCTTGATCTATAAAAACAAAACAGATCCATATGAAATTTTCGGAATTTTTCTAAAAATCGATCTGTTCTGCATATTTTTAATTCCCGGTCTGTTTTTTTCATAAAAATTGATCATATATTTTTACAAATTTGTTTTTATGGATATGTTTTTTAAATATGGATACGTTTTTTATGGATCCGTTTGAATAATGATTTTTCCTACTTCAAAGTCATCATTTATCTGTTAATGGAAGATAATTTTTTCTTCGATTTTTTTTTTTAATTTTTCGATCCTGTTTTTCCAATCTGGGATAATTTGATTAATGTAGAAATCTGGAAATAACCAGATCTGAAAATTTAAAGTACGATCCGTAATTTTTCTAAATCTTTCTTTACATTTTTTTCTTTTAAATTGTTCTAGAATTATTCAAATCTGTTTTTTCCAGATCGTGAAAACCGATCGTGACTCGATCTGTTTTCTCAATAACTAAGAAAAGATTTTCAAATCAGGGCAATTTTTTGGATAGAGCAGAATTGCAGGAAAAAAATGTACGATACTCAACCCCGGTACACAAGAAATACAAAACCCCAGATTCTCAATCAATTCAAGCACCTATTAGTTTAGAATTAAAAAAATGAGGCGAACAAAGGGTGGTTGCACCTCTCTGTTTGCCGATGAATTTCATCGGAGGGGAAAAAAACAACATCCATTTTTCTTTGGTTTCTAAAATTGTGCAAAACCTCAAAGGGTAGTTTTTTGTAATTATCGCCCTCTTTCTCTCTCACACACACTACGACTGCGAACTTGTTTTCGCAACGGGTGGGTTACGGTCAACTCATCCCCATTCAGGTTTTTTTAGAGGCTGTGATGATATTTCTTGATAATTTGTGTTATCTGAACTAATGGGTTGGGCATTTGTAAATTGAACCCGTGCAGCCACGACGTGATTGGTTTCCATTGGCCTGGTATTAACAGATCTGAGCCTCATGTTTGTTTTTATGTAAAGATTGATTTATTGATGATTTTTATGTATTATTCATTAGCATGGAAACTTTCACTGTCCTCTTACTCAGGCGTGTGAGATGAAGTGTGTTTGGTATGGTGCGTTGTAGTAGCGGGGAGGTTATCAAAACTAATAATTTTATATATTGAGGAAAATATGAATGGGTGCATGTGTGTAGGCTTAGTTAGGATTGTTTTCTGGACAAGAGACTGGAAATGTGATGAGCAATGCACCTTCGAGCGAACTATCTGATCATCCTAATTCATTATTTGTTAAGAAGGGATTGGCTCGAGATGGTTCTCCTCCATGGCGATAAGATGACAAAGATGGCCATTATATGTTTGAGATCGGAGATAATTTAACCTCTCGTTGTAAATACTTTCACTATTATTATAACTTATTGTTTCAATTATTTCCTCCAGTTGTTGGATCATGTGGATGACTTGGATGTGTAACTTTATGTTATAAATACTATAAAAGATGAGTTACGTTTATTATTGGTGTTTGTGTCAACCTGTCTTGAAAAACAGAAATGTGGTACTCTCACTTAGTATTGCAGGCTATTTGTAGTTCCTCTTTACTTATGTTGTTTTTGATGCATTGCAGATAAGATTTGCAGCAAGATGGGCGAAGGTATGAAATTCTTTTTAGTATCTTCTTTTCTTGGCTGAGATGCAATTTCTTCGGGTATGGTATTGATTGAACTTCTGCCATTTACAGGTGTTTGTTACCTGAAAATGGGATTCAAACGAATGATTTCTGATCTTCAAAAAATGGTCCCCAACCTCTAAAAATGAATGAAACCTGCGCCCACAAAAGAATGTCAGACAGGGACCGGAAGGGTTTTCCGGTGAACCCCCTCCGATGCTTAAGTTAGCGTATGGAGGAAATTTGGCAGAGTAAGGACTTGATTAGAGAATGAGTTACCTTTTTGTACTTTTGTGATTATCTATTTATAGGTGTACTTTTCTAGGGTTTCAGCGAAATCAGGGTCATTTATGCCACGTCATCCTTCTAGACTTTTCTCTTCCTTGCTCTGCCCTGAGCTGGAGCCCCGAGCTCTTTCGGATGACCTGACCTGGGCCATAAGACCTCGAGCTGTATGCACAGTCCCGAGCTGAGAATTGACCTCGAGCTGGAGGTATAGGACCGATATGATCTAACCTTTTTTATCCCGAAACAATTACTTCCCCTACTATGGTCGCGCATTGTTTAGTAAAGCGATCATAGTATTGTTATCGATTTTTTGGCCTAAATCCCGAGCTATAGTTGATAACCTCGAGCTAGAGCCGGTAACCTCGCGTTCCTCTAGCTAAATTTTTAGCCTCGAACTAGAGCTGATAACTTCGAGCTGGAGCTGATAACTGATAATCTCACATTTTTTCTGGCTAAGTTTTTTGGCCCCGAGCTAGAGCTGATAGCCTCGTGCTTTTCTGGCTAAGTTTTTAGCCCCGAGCTAGAGCTGATAGCTGAGAATCTCGCATTTTTCTGTCTAAGCTTTTAGCCCCGAGCTAGAGTTGATAGCCTCGAGTTGGCACTGATAGCCTCGCACTTTTCTGGCTAAGTTTTTAGCCCCGAACTAGAGTTAATAACTGATAATCTCGTATTTTTCTGACTAAGTTTTTAGCCCCGAGCTAGAGCTGATAGCTGAGAATCTCGCATTTTTCTGGCTAAGTTTTTAGCCCCGAGCTAGAGCTAATAGCTGGTAATCTCGCATTTTTCTGGCTAAGATTTTGGCCTCGAGCTAGAGCTGATAGTTGAGAATCTCGCATTTTTTTGGCTAAGTTTTTAGCCCCGAGCTAGAGCTAATAACTGATAATCTCGCATTTTTCTGGCTAAGATTTTGGCCTCGAGCTAGAGCTGATAGCTGAGAATCTCGCATTTTTCTGGCTAAGTTTTTAGCCCCCAGCTAGAGCTGATAGCCTCGCGCTTTTCTGGCTAAGCTTTTAGCCTCGAGCTAGAGCTGATAATCTCGCATTTCTCTGGCTAAGATTTTAGCCATGATCTAGAGCTAATAGCCTCGAGCTGGCACTGATAGCCTCGAGCTAGAGCTGATAGCCTTGCGCTTTTCTGGCTAAGTTTTTAGCCCCGAGGTAGAGCTGATAACTGAGAATCTTGCATTTTTCTGGCTAAGTTTTTAGCCTCGAGCTAGGGTTGATAGCCTTGAGCTAGAGCTGATAATCTCGCATTTCTCTGGCTAAGATATTATCCTCTAGCTAGAGCTGATAATCTCGCATTTATTTGGCTAAGATTTTAGCCTCGAGCTAGAGCTGATAATCCCAGTTTAAGCCCTTCCCGAGCTGATGAGGACGCACACTTAGGGTTATTGTGTTTTCCTAGGAGATCTGGTTCTCCCGCTTCTTTGAGAATCAACGGTTATGATAACAACTTTTGGCCTTCATTGTATGCCTTTTGGAAAGAATGAGGCTCTAGTTTCCAGTGCGAAAGCTGAGACTCACCGTGCCGACCTTTACTATCTGAGATTCTGTGAGGTGGACCACGAGCTATGGAAGTTGAAGAATGCTCAGTGTCGCTCTGTTTGATGATTATTTCCTATTTTCTAGTGTTGTGCTTTAGCTCGAGTCTTAGGCTCTGGAGCTTTTTGTCCATGTAATAATTAGTTAAACCTGAGGTCTGGTTCTAACAAAAAATCGCATTTTAGTGCTTCCGCACTTTTCGTCTAATTTATATTTAATACATGGGTGTCCCCGACATGCTATCCAGTGGCATTCGCCACTCATGCTAATTCTGAGCATCCGCTCGATCCATCACCGAGTGTAGGATTTCTGGTCGACATTTGCCAACTTACTAACCTCGAGCACTCGCTCGACCTACCGCCGCAAGTAAGCTTTTTAGGTTGACATTTGCCAACTTATTATCCTCGAGCATCTGCTCGACCTACCTCCGCAGGTAAGCTTTTTAGGATGACGTTTGCCACCTTATTATCCTCGAGCATTCGCTCGACCTACCACCGCAGGTAAGCTTTTCAGGTTGACATTTGCCAACTTATTATCCTCGAGCATCCGCTCGATGATTTTCATGATTTCAAGGTTGTGCTAGAATCATGTAACTATTTATGCAATAAAAATCCCAAATCTACAGCAAATCCCATTATAGAACAAATTTTGTTACCTTACATGATCAAGTACATTTAACTATTTTTGGTGCAATCAACAAAAGACCTACATAAATAGACCCCCTGTATCGCTCTTTACTACTTAAACGAAATAAGTCTTCCTATTTGCTACATTCCAGGCTCGGGGTATTTCTCTTCCGTTCATGTCCGTGAGCTCATAGCCACCTCCTGCAAATACTCTGGTTACCCTGAAGGGTCCTCCCCAGTTGGCCCCTAGCTTTCCCAGGTTCCTGACCAAACTTGCTTTTCTCAACACCAGGTCTCCGACATGAAAATTCCTTTTAACCACTCTATCATTGTAGGCCGTTTTCATCCTTATTCTCATTTCTTGCATTCGTAGGAATGCTTTTTCTCTCTTTTCGGCTATCAAATCCAAGGATTTTTGTACCATCATCTCGTTCTGTTCCTCGTTGGATGTTAAAATTATGTTAGTCGTAGCGCAGACCTCGCTAGTATAACGGCATCCATGCCATATACCCGGGCTGATCAGCACTATCCCTGCCCCACATACAGCCTATCCTGCCGATCCATCAACAAAAATCGTCCACTGACCCTCTATATCTTGGGGTCGCGTCATTTCTTACAAAAAATCCGCCAAGGATTGTGCTTTGACAGCCACGCGGTTATTAAATCCAATTTCAAATTCGCCCATCTCGATCACCCACTTGATGAGTCTCCTTGAAGTCTCTGGCTTACTGAGGACTAACTTTAGTGAGAGGTTGGTTCTAACGACTATTTTGTGGGCAGAGAAATACGGTCTCAGTCGTCTAGAATATCACAAGTTTGGCTTACTAATTATCGGTTCGAGTCTGGCTTGCTTACCCGATCCCCGCTCTTCTCCCTTCTCCCTTCTCCTATCGACCTCCTCCCCTTTCTCTCTAAGTCTGTCAACCTCCTCCTTTACTTGCAAAGCTTCTTCCAAGTGGATGAATCTCTCAGCTCGAGTCTAGAGATCTCCAAAGCTCCTCGGGGGTTCCACCACTAAGGATTGGAAGAACTCGCCCTTTTTCAGACCCTGAGCTAGTGCATTCATCAGCGTCTCTTCCGAGGCTGATGGGACCTCCAACTTGGCTGTAGCAAACCTCTTTATGTAAGCTCTTAAACTTTCTCGTTCCTTCTACTGAATGCTGAATAGTTCTAATGCCATTTTTTGATATTTCCTACAACTAGCTAACTGGTGTAAGAACGCCGCACTGAACTCTTCAAAATTGTGTATCGATCCCGGTGGTAGCTGGCTAAACCAGAGTTGTGCAGACTTAGTAAAGGTAGTAGGAAAGACCCTACACATTACTGCATCCGAAAATCGGTATACCATTGCTGAATTCTCAAACCTGCACAAATGATCTAGCGGATCTTCAGTACCATCGTACTCGAATCCCATCGATTGGTAGCCAACCGGTAAGTCATCCTTCAAGACATCTTCCGCGAATGGGGTAGCCCGACGAACTCTTGCGGAGGGGACACTGCTTGCCAATTTCCTCTTTAGCTCTCTCACCTCCTTATTCAAACCTTCAACCACTTCTGGTAAGTCGGACGCATTCTTATTGAAAGTTCCATCAGTTGACACTGTTATGCTCTCATCCTCTCGTGCCCATGAGCCGTGGACCGGCTTACCAGTAGCTTCTCCAGCAAGATTGTTTTCCCAAGCTGGTCCTGATGGTGGCGTGCCCATGCTTCAGAGAAATAGTAATTACGACAATTACACGAAAAGCAATCCTATTTTTAGCGATAGATAACCAATCCCTAATCTAGGTGATCAAGCCAAATTAAGAATTAAGCAATCATAAATTGAAAATAGAACAACACAAACAATCGCATACGAAGAACGAAAGACAATATTGAACAAATCAATTAAACATAGTTTCACGAGGGTTTCAACATCCCTAGAACTAGATAAAACAATCTATTCACTCATGGTGTTCATAGAATAACAGGAAAATAGAGAAATAAAACATTGTTCTAAGATAGGGAAGAGATAAGAAAGCTTAGATCTTGGATTGTTGATCTTGCATCTTCAAGATCTTGTTTATTGGGTGATTTGGGGTCCCCTCTTCAAGCCTTGGAACCCTAGGATTGTGTCAAAGTCTGTTTTTGATGAGTTTGGGTTGAGTTTATATAGAATTCCTATTTCTTGCCGCCCAAGATTCTTCCTAAAATAACTCGGCCGAGTCGGCGTCGACGGAGCATCGACTGACGCGAACCAGCCCTCGGCGTCGACGCGCATCATCTGCCCGTGTCGTCCTGCATGGGCGTCGACTGAAGCCCTCCCAATCGACGCTTCAGAGCATGAGCGTCGACATTGCGTCGACTGACGCCCTTCCAATCGACGCTTCAGAGCATGAGCGTCGACATTGCATCGACTGACGCCCTTCCAATCGACGCTTCAGAAAGTTCCGTCGACATGGCGTCGACTGACGCGCGCACAGCCAGCGCAACACCGCACATCGCGTCGACTGACGCGAGACATCTTCGGCATCGACGCGAGCCATCGACGCTACCTCCCTAATTCGCCGGTTTCCTCTCGTCGTTTGGTTGATCCTTATCTCTCAATTTTCTTGTAAAACCTCATTCACTTATTATAATACCAAATACTGTAAAATAGAGAAGAAATATACAATTGGTGCTCCTCCATTCGTAATAACAAATACGCGAGAAATTAACATATATGAGAATATTAAGCACATAAAAACATAGAGATTAAACCATTAATTAAAGCACACTTTCTCGCCTATCAAGTGCTCCAACAACTTCACTCTTCTTTACACTCTTTTTTATGTATTTATTTAATCATTCGAGTGATATTAACTTTTCTGAACCCATTGCTGAACTTCAGGGGACTCATTTTTGTTGATTTGATTTTACCGACATGTAAATTTTATGATTAGACTTAAAGTAAGCGCATCATGGGGTGATTTGAGGCGGTGAAAAACCCAGTCTCCGCAACAACTGCTCCAATAGACTGCATTAGGGGTGTGCAACCGGTCCAGACCAGAATTTACGGTCCCGATCCGGACCAGTAGACCGGAATTTTAGAATTCCTTGGACCAGAGACCAGACCAGAATTTACGGTCCCAGTCCGGACCGATAGACCGGAATCTTGAAAACTCTTGGACCGGAGATCGGACCGGGAACGAAAATTCTGATCCGGTCAAAAACGGTTTGGACTGGTTTTTTGATATTGTTTTTTGAAATTTTTTTTTCGGAAAATGGTCCAATTCCGGTCCGGACTGGAAAATTACAGGTTTGGATCGGACCAAAACCTGAAAAACCCCATTTTTATGGACCGTATACCAGACTGGATTATCACCGGTCCGAATCGGTCCGGGTTTTTCCGGTCCGTTCCGGGCTAGTTTTGCACACCCCTAGACTGCATAATCAAAGTTTTTTTTTTTATATTTCCTTTTTTTGCCGGCCAACTAACGTGATAAAGTGTCGAATTATATAGTTAAAGGTTAATGATAATGCATAATTCCAAGCTTTTATTATTAGAACTAACAACATCTCAATATAGTCTTAGCATCTAAATATGCTTTGTCCTTATCATGAATTTAACATTTGTGGAGTTCAACTATTTGACAATATCTGAATGACATATAATGGCTCAATGACTGGTGGGTATTGTCGTGGGTAGATAATGAGCAATGAGAATCTATTCAAGTTTACGTTTTGTGTTTTCATTTCATGTGACTATCAGGCATGCGATAATTCGATAAGTATCATCTTGTTGCAGTTCAAGACGATAGCTATGAATTTTTTGGTGAGTGTTTTTTTGTTACTAATAGTTTATATTTTTGGTGATATAAAATATTTGTTGATTTTCTTTTTTGAAAGAATTTATATTTTAATTCGACCTCGGATTGTTGGATTTGAATGCTTTGTTCGACCTGATTCTATTATTTGATAGGCATTTGGGTGTTTATTTTATATGAATTTATTTTTTGTAGTTTTCCCGATCTGAACACGCCACGAAAAACATTGAACTATAGTATTTTTTTTTAATTTTACTTTTCAATTTTCTTGAGGTGTTTTTATATGGACCCGTCAACGTTTTTTCAGAAAAAACAATCATAATTATGTTTTTATTTTTTGTTACGGTTAAAAATAGTTTTTTTTTTTTTCATATTTTCACTCCCGTACTATTATTTTTACTTAAAAATCTATCATAAGAATATATCGGGAAAATCAGATTTTTAGATTACTTTCCATTTTTTGTTTTGTGAAGGTGCTGTTATGAATTATTTTGTTTACTTGGATTTAACATCTTTTCGTGAAGTGTTTTTTTTCACATGTATGATCAAAGCCCATTAGCCACTGTACTTGTCCAATTGCATTTTTTGTATGGTGGAATTATATTACAAGTCACCAAGATGTTGTGATTTTTGTAGCTTTTAGTCATGATGGCCAACAATTAGCAAGTGGTTCGGGTGACACTATTTTTCGACTATAGGATCTTAACACCCAGACACCATTGTACACATGTAAAGGTTAATGAAATCTAACTCATTTCAACATTCTTTCATCTATTTCATCATAAATAAATAAAACTGATCTACTGTTTATATATATATATATATATTGTTCCGATGGAGAGAAGAACCTATGATTAGCTTTTCGGGAAATTTCCAAACGAACAATTTCAACGATATATATATATATATATATATATATATATATATATATATATATATATATATATATATATATATATATATATATATATTATTTCACTTCTTGTTTTTGGATTTTTCAGCGATACTTTGAGATTCTAAAAGAGTGTGCTTTAATCTAAATATTTTTTACTTTTCATTTTTATCTTGAGAGGTTGAGGTTAGAATCTAGCTCTATCATGATCCCAGATGCTTATGGTTTGTGTCACCTTATTTGCATTTTGGTGAATTTGATTCTCTACATTTTTTGTCGATGAGTTTAGTTGACTTTCATGTATTCGTTGAACTTTATGAACTAAATTTATGTAAATATCTGGTAAGTGTAATGAGACCAGCCAAAATAAAGAAGTTGATATTTGGGCAGATAACATCTCATTGCAACCATTTACTCGATAAGAGTGGACATCCCACCAACAACGCAACATTGAAAAGGTACAATAATTCCACAGTATATATATATATTCAAAAATAATTCTATAGTATCTCCAAAAAAAATAAAAAATTATGTATGTTATTTGAAAGGCGAAAACAGTTATTGTGGCATCAATTTGAAATTAATGTTCGAAAGTTTTATTTAGTGTAATTGGAGGTTGTGTTTATATTTTCGGTGTGTGATTTTAGGGCTGATTGATTTTCAATCGAGTGTTTTTTCTTATTGATTTTGGCATTGTCCAGTTCTTATTTTTTGTTTAGTTGTTCTTTTTTCTTTTTTTTTTTTGATCTAAGTATCATATGTAGCTTTTTAATTGAAAAAAAAATAAAGTTGATTGATGACCTTTTCCAGTTTGTGATTGTTTGTATATTTATTTGATTTTTTTAAAGTGTTTGGGAACATGTTTAATGGAAAGAAAATTAAATGAAAAAAATATTTAACAATAATTCTGAATCTACATATGGAAACAAGAATTTAAAATAATTTCAGTCTTAATTATATTTTTCATCTCTCGAACGAATATGATAACCTTATTAATATATACTTGATATCCCTCAATGGGCCCATAATATTTTCACAATTTCGATTTTTTTCGGGTTTGAACGTCATATCAAGGGTAATTTGCTATATTTAACAACTAATCCCGTTGATTGCATGTATCAATGCACTCGAACATTATTTATTGTGAAAATGATGTAATGTAAATAGAAATATACAAGTACTTGAACGATTTTTATATTGGAACGAGACGCCACATAAGTTTAAAATACAATCATATTTTAAGATTTTTTATTTTATAGCTATAAAAAATCTTTCAAAAGTGTCATTATAAAACTCGAGCATAATGTACAAATCATTTTTATTTCACAATATTGATAATTAAGAGCATAAAGGGTTGGAAATTCTTTGTTGCGACGAGAATGATATCATTATAAAAAAAACAACTAATGTAGCATTAAAAAAATCCAAAATTTAAAGTGAACAACATTTTTTTTTCTTTTTGATATAATAATTCACATTCTTAATTATTTTTTTGATAAATTTTATTTTTTAATCCATTTTTATTTTTGCCCGCGAAAATCGCGGGCTTCACACTAGTATATATTTCTTGTTACAAACGTACTCGCATACACATATATATAGTATTATAAAATGTTAATCTAATTAAATGCAAACATAATATAAAATATAATACTTAACAAATATCACATTTTAACCATTTTCTAACTATATTTGATTTTATTAATTATTTTTATTCTAGAATCAACGTATTTTATAAAAATAAATCAAAAACCACATTATATACATACAATAATTAAAAAAAAAAAATAAAGCTAAATGTCGCCTGTCCAGCCAAACATCACATAACATTGCGACCGCTTAGCTTGCTTAAGCCAACCTAATTGCCCGAACCCCGTTCTTCGTAAAAGGGTCGAAGTCGATTTAGCCAAAATCTTGTTCCGAATTCCACCAACAACTTAACACTTGGTTAGTACTATACGTGTTTTTGAGAATTGCAATGTAATGTATTTTTCAAAATTCATTACAATTTGTAATGACAGATGTTTTTGAGAATTGCAATCTTAGGCCAGTTAACTCGCCTTAACTCGGCGGAGCTCACCTTAAACTCGCAGCGAGTTGATCGAGTGAGGTTGCATTTTACCAAATTTACATACTCTAGGATGTATTATCAAACAATGTGAGATTTTCTAATAAAATAGTTGTATCGAATATAATATTATAAAATAAACATAAATAATTTAATAATTACAAACAAACATAAATATTATAAAATAATTTGAAGAAATAATTACTTTTTTAATAAAATCAAAAAACAATCTTTACAAAATTATAAAATAAATTTAAAATCAATAAATAAAATTTAATCATTCTGAAAGTTAAAAAAAACAAAAAAATTATGAACAATTTGAAAAAAATAGAAAATTTAAAATTTTTAAAAAAATAACTAAATCTTAAAATTTTATGAAATAAATGTAATAATTACATTTTTAATTTCTTAAGATATATATTTGTATTTTTAAAATGTTTTTAATAATATTTCAATTTTTTTGGTTATTTTTATTTTGTAATTTTCAGAATGACTAAAATTTATTTATAGATCTTAAATATATTTTATAATTTTTTTAAGATTTTTTTAATTTTTATATGATTTTATTAAAATTTTATTATTACTTCAGTTTGTTTTATAATATTTTCTATAAAAATTTTAATTTTCAATTCATATTTAAGAAATAATTTAAATATAAATTATATATTTTATTTATGTAATTCAAGAAATTATATATATATTTTTAATTTATTGAAAACTTATATTACTTCAAATTGTTTATAATATTTATGTTTTTGTTTTTTATTTTTATTTTTATTTTTGGTTTAAAATTTAATTTAATTATTTATATTTCATTTATGTGATTTGTAATCTTTTAAGTATTAGCGTTTCACTATAATTTTAAAAAGTTGATGATTTGGATGCAATACGAGTGTGAAAATATAATTATATAATTATATTTAATACGAATGCAAAAATGAAGACAGTCAAAAGCCTATTAAGTTGATATATTATAAATCAAGATCGATTAAAAAAATTGCAAATCAAAAAATTCGTACAATTTGATAAAACACATCCCGAATAATGTGAGTTTGTTACAATCTCACTCAGTGAACTCACGAGTTCAAAGTGGGTTTCGATGAGTTAAGTCTAGTTGGCTGGTTGAAGATCGCAAATTTATAAACCATTGTACTATAAATTGTAATTAATTATTAAAAATATATTAAATTTGCATTAGATATGTTTGAGGATTTGACCAAATCAGGCAAAACGCCGGTTCAAATCGTCGGTAAATAATTTGATTAATTGTTGACAACGGTTCGAACTGGAATAAGAACCGAATCATAATCGCCAATAATTTGGTCCGGGCGGTTTGGTTTCGTTTTGAGCTATTTTTCAACCATGGACCGACGGTTTGAACTGTCGATTTGAAAAAAAAAAAAAAAAACGTTGGCTAAATCGTTGGTTCAACGGTCCAGATAAATAGACTGTTGATTAGTAACGGTCTATATTAAGTGACCATTGCCTCAAACTGCTGGTTTGAAGTAAAATCGATCGGTTTGGTCCGAAACTGGCAATTTAGCTGCTGAATTTTTTTCCCACTCCTATCTATAAGTACTCCCTCTTTCCCAATGTGTTTATCTCACGACAAACTATCATCTCTTATATAATTCATATTCTACATTACTCTTATTTACAAATTTAGTGATTTACTAAGTTTCCATTATCAATCAAGTCTTCGCCAACTTCAAGATTTAAGTTTAGTATTTTTATTTCAAAACCTATTTCTTACATTCTAATTGATTTAAATTTTTAGTTCTACTTGCCTATTACTCTTCCTGATTTTTATTTTAATTTATATAAAAAATGGCAAGTGGCAGTCCATCAGTTTCTTCTTGTTCTCATCGAGCCGATGAAGGGAAGAGTATAGCACTCGGCGACGACTTCAATGTCAACCTCTTTTCACAAGGTAATACTCATTCGGTCGGTAACTACAATCTCAATCCTACTGATATTGACGAAGATTGAAGATACCAACATTGACCGAACCTATCGAGTCGTCGCTGCCTTTGCAGGTGAATAAATGATGATCAAAAGGCGATGGAGCACGATGATATGCCACCAAGCACTCGTACTCGAGTAGCGAAAAAGTTAAATCCAACATTTTCAAATGTCATTTTGAAAATTTTGAGATCCCGCCACCTGTAAACGAGCCATCTCTTGGAAATGGCAAAAAATAAAAAAGTGGTACCATGTAAGTTCCAACTACCGAAAACCAACATACCAATTCCTGTAAGAAGGAGGATACGGAAATATACACAACCATCTCAACAACAAACATCCCGATAAAGCCGGCACCGAATGGGTCAGTCTTTTTCTTCAGCGATAAGACTCAAACACAATTAAACGGAGGACGAGTAAGTATGAACTCCTCTTCCTTATTTACATATTTCGATTCCACTCATAGAAAAAATTAGCTAAATTTATATCATTTATGTCTCTTCTTTGGCAAAGACTCAAATGTGACGGTCACACGGGTCTTCTGTGATGTGACGGAGCCCCAAACCAACAAATCTGCCTAGTCCAACCCAATTTGATGGATTCTGAATAGGTATAGAGCTCCAACGCATGATAAATGATCCATGTGGCCGTCACACAGGAGACTTGCTCCTCTTCTTTTTAATTTTACCAATGATGATTTATACGGAAACTTCACTCAACTTTCTTTCAGTCCCTCGTGTAAGAGACTCTCATGCTCTACAGTCACTCGTGATATAAAAAAGGTTATTGGTGAATATAAGTTGAACTTATCTAATGAAATTGCAAATTTACCAAACAAAGTCTCAATTATTCGTATGTTTAGAGTGATCATTGGGAGTGGAACTTTCACATGAGCGTTACATGTCGTTGGTTTGGTAAGTCATGAACTTTACAAACAAGTCTACTTATATTTAGAGATTTTAAACATTCTCGTAATGCATATTATATTTGTCAATTAATTAATTAAATTTGTCAGGAATATTATCTAGCATCAAAAATATTTTTATAATTTTATTAGATAATGCTACTCCTAATACGACAAGTATTAATGAGCTTATTAATATTTGTCAACCATCTGTTGGTAGTTTATTTTTTCATATTCGATGCATGTGTCATATTTTAAATTTGTGTGTTGAAGATGGTTTGAATGCTTTGAAAAATGAGTTCAATCCTATTAAAATGACAGTCATTTATATTCGTAGTAGTAAATCCCCCCAACGAAATAGGCGAGATTTTGTGAGAAAATGGATATTATGGAAAAATATTTTCAATCGATATGCCTACTCGTTGGAACTCTACATATGAATTATTGAAAGATACATATTCGTATAAATAGTTATTGTGTTCGTTTTTTTACCCAACTACAAACTGAAATTATGTTATATACGAACTAATGGACTACATGTAAGTATTTGATTTTCTTTAAAGGTGTTTGATGATGCTTTTACTTTATTTTTTGGTGTTTATTATCTTACCTCTCACCTTATTGTTGAATATTAATTGCATTCATTTTTAGGGAGTGTATGGAAAATGAAAGTTTGGAAAAATGTGTTGTTCTTATGAAATGAATATAGTTTAAGTGTTTTTATCACATTCCAAATATATTGTTAGTTGCAATAGTATTAGATCCTAATAATAGAGAAAGTGGTTTAGACCTTTGTCTTAACAGTTATTGTGATGCTTTATTGTCGTTTGAAGAGCTTGAATTTCCTTTCATTGAAAATACTATTCAAAATGTGAAAAAGTCTTTATTTGATATATTTAAATAATATAGTATAAGTTTTGATGACCCTCTTCCAATGAGTACTTATGGATGATAAGTTTCTACTAGAACTAGTAATCTAGTAGAAGTGGTGACGACAACGATGAACTGAGGAATTTCAGATTTCTTTTAAATAAAAACAAAGATTACGGGTGGGCAAATCAGGTTACTCATTCGGTTTCAACCCTTGTCGAGAACTTGAAACTTGTTTAACAACGGCTTTAGAGTATGAAATGTTGGGGAGAAATGAAGAAGATAGCGAGTTTTACTCATTCACTTTATCTCATTGTTGATATTACTGCGAAAGAGATATTGACCATTCCCGCATTAAACATTTTGGTCGAACAAGCATTCAGCGAAGGGGGGTGATAAGTCCAAAAAGTTGAACTACCAAATATAGGGGGTACTGACCTCAGAAGAGACCATCGACCTGAATTGGATCTTGAACACGTCATGACGACCTACTAAGCCCTCCACGAATCTCCTAGCGACCTCGCTGATCCTGCAAAACAACGCCTCGAACGGGTTGGAGTCCTCACCCCCAACCCGTTAAGACCCTCCGATACTTAAGTCAATAAACGAAATCAATACGCAATCCTTCACTCAAATCATACAAGATGCAAATATGATATCATAAGCCTCGAATAATGAGAGGCATACGCCTCTTTTTATAGAGATAGGGGAAATCCTCCACTATCTAGGGTTACCTTCTCACACCACAATTCCATAAATACCACAACTGATTTAGAATTAGGATTCCTCCCATATAGTAAGTTCCCATAAATAATAAACCTCTTATTAAATTAATAGAATAGGCCTGGGCCCATACAGTCCACCAAAACCTCATAAACCATTCACACTAAGCCCGCAGGCTTGATATGACCTAATGAAAGCGTCGGAATTAAACATCATCGACCTAATGAAAGCGTCGAAATTAAACAATCATCGACCTAATGAAAGCGTCGGAATTAAACAATCATCGACCTAATGAAAGCGTCGGAATTAAACAATCATCGACCTAATGAAAGCGTCGGAATTAAACAATCATCGACCTAATGAAAGCGTCGGAATTAAACAATCATCGACCTAATGAAAGCGTCGGAATTAAACAATCATCGACCTAATGAAAGCGTCGGAATTAAACAATCATCGACCTAATGAAAGCGTCGGAATTAAACAATCATCGACCTAATGAAAAGCGTCGGAATTAAACAATCATCGACCTAATGAAAGCGTCG
>BMAC01000039.1:1942004-1977442 GCA_014905375.1 Phtheirospermum japonicum
TCACAAAGCCCATAACCGAGCTCAAGTATACAGCCCAAACCACAAGAAGTCGCGACCCTATATGAGAACTCATCCCCATACTACAGGTCGCTACTCTTCACAAACCAGCTCGCTCACTTCTCAAAATCACAACACATCTCGCTCATCTCCTAGGAGGAACACCCTCTCCCACAAATGAGGTCGCTTACCACAAATAACCTCATACATCAAATAATATTACGTATGGACATTTTGGTCCGCATCAGCTAGTCCCCCATGATCTAGCTGATTGAGGCACGAAATCAGGTAGGACATGTAAAAACAGAATTACAAGAGCACAACCACTTCAAAAAATAATAAGTAAATCATCATTTTACCTTAACCAAACCACACATCAAAATCACACAGCTCAACAAACCGAGTTATAACACTCATCTTTCCACAGTAAATTGTGAAGTATACTTGCGACCTGCAAAAAATTCAGCTTATCGAGCTCACTCATCGCCCAAGAAGACATACCTGCGAGTCCCCAAGTCGAGTCCCCAGACTCCGTACTTGACGACCTAAAACCGAATTAAACAATCATCGACTTAATGAAAGCGTCGGAATTAAACAATCATCGACCTAATGAAAGCGTCGAAAATTAAACATAAAACCCATAAAATCTCTGGCCTTTGAGGCTTAAACATTTTCATAATCATAAAGCCATACCTTGTTCTACATAATGAGGTCGCATGAGACCGTAAGGAGGTCGCGGAGACCGTAACGAGTTAATTATATGTATTCTCCAAACTCAAATCATCATAAACCACCAAACCATAAACTATTACGACATAAACTCCACATGTGGCCAGATCTTAATCATTTAAATTAAATCACACACCACAACCATTTAAATCATCTCAAATAAATCTTGTCACCATATTAAATCGCATAAATCAATTATTCCCCTATGCTCCACCACATAAAAATAAATAGGGCATAAAATYAAAAACCYTCCCTTTCATGAGGTTTCAYAAWGAGTACCCGATACATATTCATATTGGCGCTATAGGAAAATTCACCTCTCCTCGAATATCCATCTACGCGACCTTTTTGTTTTTAGGTAGCATAATTCCCCGATCTCCTTTTTGTCAATGTTTGAACACGCGACCTGGTACATGGTCTTAAACATTGGCGACCTCTTCGCATTGGGTTACCCATCTCCGAATTACATGTCGGGCAACCCACAAATTAACCCTAGGTTAATACGACCTAAACAGGCCCTACACCCATATTCGTTAGCATAATCATAGAGAATATCATCCGAATATTACAACCTTACTCGCGCCAATAACATGTTAATCAAACATTTTTCACATCGAAGGTCTCCATTCTCCACAACGACAAATATCATATCACCATCAAGCCATATAGGATCAAAACAAAAACTGACACAAAATTCCCAGCACACATATACCAACTTTGAAGATTAAACTGTTTTAATCGGTACTAAATTAAAAGCCAAACTACATATCACTGGAAAGTCCTACGAGTCTAGTTTCCAATGAAAAAATCGGATCTCAAAACGGATAATCCAACATTGAGTTATGACCAATCTACTGAAGTGTGGCAATGCTGTATTTTCTTACGGGAATGTGTAAAAATGATCAATTCTCTATATAAAATCAAAATAAGTCCTCATCAACCGAATGTTAAACCACATGCATATCCCCACAAAATAAAACCACATACGTCCACTTAGCACTCTCCACGCATGATTAATATACCATCATTCATTCTATCAAAACCATGAAAGAATTTTAAAACCAAATTTATTCAACCCCATGGATAATTAATATTTTATATAATCACATAAACCATACGTTTATCTATTAAATCAAATAAACCATAAGTCTACCCCCATGTAAATCAAGTCAATAAGCAAGTATTCCATATGACAACCATATCAATCAACCAAATCATACCATTCTCATTTAAACACATCTAAAACAAAATAAATACTTATCTCGATTTTTGATTATTTTGTTGTGTTTTGTTGATACACTACTTCATCACCTTAGATTTCGAGCAACAAAATGGATCATCCCTGAATATCTGGACACGCGACCTCATCGCGCTTGTTTGAATTGACCGATCCCGAGTTAAAATCAAGGCAACACATAGGGCAGCCCTCGAAAATTTATCACAAACCATATACCATGACAATAATCTTCATAAAAATCCATTAAACCGAACAAATCACGTTAAATCAAATAAGCCATACGCATATCATATAAACATGATCCCTGATTTATACATGCATCTTTTTCGGAATAAGACAAAGATGTTTCGAAATCATCTAATCACACGTCCTCAATATAATACTATCAAAACTAAATAACAAGCCCTTTATAATCCATTATCCAATCGACAATTATAAATACTACCCAGCACATATGACAAATAAGTAACACCCCCTTTATTTCATTTAACCATATATATGATAACACATCCCAGAGGCAACTCCATCAAATTATAAATTAAAAATATAAGTAACAATTATGAGCAACTCAAATCATTGTGAGACCTCTCTATATTTAACTGAAATTCATATGGTTTCACGCTTGCCAAATAATAAAGATTAACAAACTCATTCATGCCAAATAAATTATGAGACCTGGTTTAATTCATCGTATTTAATCAAGAGCCATTACGCATCCATCGATCAAAAAGAAATCGAAGTAATAAGTAATCAATAAAGACCATCCGCCGTACCAATCATGCCAAAAGTTTGCGCGAAATAACCAATTTTGTAAATATAAGAAGGAAACTTATCGTGATTGGTGAAGGGCGACCTCATCGTCTTAGACTCCGAACACCAAAATAAATTGACCTTGAATATTTGAACACGCGACCTCATCGCTTTTGTTTGCGTTGACCATTCCCGGGTTAAGGTCCAAGCAACACATAAGGTAATCCTCAAAAACCAACATTAATACAAACTCAACGAATAGACCTTACTCAGTCCGTTAGTATATGATCAATAAATAAAACGCAAGCATCACAACCTTTATTCGTGTTCACAAATCTTCAAAACTTGATCTCCACCACTATTCATATTTAACCACTATATATCGTACATATTATACCCAAAATTCAACTCCATACAAAAATTAAATTGTACATAACTTAATTTTCAAAAGAAATTAGACAAGCAATTTTTGGAAATAGGATCAGATCTATCTAAAATTCGTTATAAAATTTTCTCAAACTCATAATCAGATCTCCACCGTTCATATTAAACTTCAACATTTTATATTAACATATCCAATTTTCGAGTTGATCCAACGGTTATATTATGCACAATCGTATTTTGAAAAACACTGCGCATGATTTTCCGAAAATAAAAACTGCATCGACCGAAAATTTATATAAATTCCCTCACATATCAAAATCCGATCTCCACCGTTCAAAACGTAATTTAAAAGGTCTCTGAGGTTTAGTAAAATTTTCAACGCGATCCAACGGTTGAAACAGTAGAAAACGATTTTTGAAGTTTATTGCGCAGTTAGATTTTAGACCTACGAAAATTCTGTACCTCACGTCTTTCGCTCAAGGACTCGATGTCCTCTTTCCCACAGACGGCGCCAATTTGATAAGTTCAAAAAGTTGAACTACCAAATATAGGGGGTACTGACCTCAGAAGAGACCAGCGACCTGAATTGGATCTTGAACACGTCTTGGCGACCTACTAAGCCCTCCACGAATCTCCTAGCGACCTCGCTGATCCTACAAAACAACGCCTCGAACGGGTTGGAGTCCCCACCCCCCAACCTGTTAAGACCCTCCGATACTTAAGTCAATAAACGAAATCAATACGCAATCCTTCACTCAAATCATACAAGATGCAAATATGATATCATAAGCCTCGAATAATGAGAGACATACGCCTATTTTTATAGAGATAAGAGAAATCCTCCACTATCTAGGGTTACCTTCTCACACCACAATTCCATAAATTATTTTTATAGAGATAGGAGAAATCCTCCACTATCTAGGGTTACCTTCTCACACCACAATTTCATAAATACCACAACTGATTTAGAATTAGGATTCCTCCCATATATTACGTTCCCATAAACAATAAACCTCTTATTAAATTAATAGAATAGGCCTGGGCCCATACAGTCCACCAAAACCTCATAAACCATTCACACTAAGCCCGCAGGCTTGATATTCACAAAACCCATAATCGAGCTCAAGTATACAGCCCAAACCACAAGAGGTCGCGACCCTATATGAGAACTCATCCCCATACTACAGGTCGCTACTCTTCACAAACCAGCTCGCTCACTTCTTAAAATCACAACCACAGCTCGCTCATCTCCTAGGAGGAACACCCTCTCCCAAAAATGAGGTCGCTTACCACAAATAACCTCACACATCAAGTAATATTACGTATGGACATTTTGGTCCGCATCCAGGGGGACCCTCAAAAATCCAACATTAGTCCTCACAATTTTGAAAATCAAATGTTGTTTGCATGATTGAGTCTATGTCGACGACGCAAACAATTTTTTTTTAGTGAAGATAAAGACAGCGACACATATTATGATATTGGATCTAGTAACGACTCAATAAATGGATGGGCACAACACCCCCCCACCCATTGTAAGGTAAGTGAGAATTACATGGTCCTTTGATTCTAAGGTAAGGAGGATACATAGACAACTTACTTCAATTATTTGAAATAAAAATTCAGATTTTAATTAAAATATTTTAAAATAGTTGAAGTCTAATTTCTTTTGTTTTGTTTCTTTTTGAATTTATTTAAAATATTTATTTTTTATTTTCTCACTTCATCTCAAAAGTTTTTTAAAATTTATAATAAATACAAGAAAAACCATTTTTTTTTTAAATTTTATATTGAAAGTGTTATTTTCATTTTCTCACGTACTCTCATACATTTTTTCAAAATCCATAATAATAATAAAACATAGCAAAAAAAAAAATGAATTTCAAAGTAAATAAATCATGGTATGCTTCTCATAAATATAATTTCTTGAAATTATAAATTTAGATCATGACTTCAAATATTTTAATTGAAAATAGTTCAAATCCAATTTATTTATTTATTTATAATTTATGTAATGTATTATTTATACTTTCTCACTTAATCCCATACATTAAAAGGGAAGTTAATAAACATAGCAATTTAGTAAGAAATATAAAAAATATGAAAAAAAAAAAAAAAAGGCTCAAACTGACAAACCGGCCAAATCGAACGATAAATCGGTAGTTCACAAATCATCGGCAACCGACCAATTCCACACTGCAGTTGCAGTTTGAGGTTTTGAACCATCAATTTGACCCGTGAACCAACAATTCGAAACCATTTAATATATCTAAGGTGACAAACACTTGTATTGGGCCAGATTGACGGGTTATGATCCGTTAGGCCATCTGACCTGATATTATAATGTATTGATTTTTGGCCTGAATTTTAAGTTCTTTCAATTGAAGACTATAATTTTCAAAAAGTTTCAATTGAAGGCTCATATTCACATTTTGATTCACACTTAAAGGCCTAATTTTAAAAGAGTTTCAATTGAGGGCTCATATTTACATTTTGATTCTCATTTGAAGGCCTCTGTTAACTTTGGTTAAGTAAAATGATGATGGCACAACTAATCCCAAAAACCTACAATTTTTAATTTTAATTTTATCTTTTTTCCATGGACTTCACATTTGCCAAATACCACCAATAAATAAATAAAAAAAATTAACTTAACCTTGATTTGGGATTAATTGACACGTCAACACACTTACATAACTATGGTTTAGCTCGTATTCATAGTAACTAGTTTAATGGAGTCCTTTTTTAGATTCTTTTTTTTATTTATTGATGGTATTTGACAATATAAAGTACATGAAAAAAAAAAAGATAAAAATTGTAGGCATTTGGGATTAGTTGTGCCATCATCGTTTTACTTAACCAAGGTTAACAGAGGCCTTCAAATGGGAATCAAAATGTAAATATGAGCCCTCAATTGAAACTTTTTTAAAATTAGGCCTTCAAGTGGGAATCAAAATGTAAATATGAGCCCTCAATTGAAACTTTTTTAAAATTAGAGCCTTCAATTGAGAGAATTTAAAATTCAAGCCTTATTATGACACAATTTCGTTAAATCAGGCCCTCCTATGGAATTTTTCCATTGATTTTTGTACTACGATGTATTAGTTTTTATACTCGAAAGTATCGACTCTTCATAAATTTCTGACCCATGCAATAATGTATTGGTTTTTGTACTATAATGTACTAGTTTAACACCCGTGTATTACACGGGATTTATAAAAAACTAAATATAAAAAGTATTTGTAAAAATTATATAGTTTTAAATTTAAAATAAAAAACTGAAAGGATGTGTATCTGAACCCGTGCCCTGTTCAATTTATTAATTATTATAATTATTGATTAATATTATATTTTAATGTTCTTATTAAATTCATTAATAATTAGACAAAATATAATAAAAGAAAATTATTAAGTTAGGCTAAATATAATAAAAAGAAAATATTAAACTATGCAAGATATTGTAAAAGAAAAATATTAAATTAGATATATATTAGGCTCGGATGACACATAAGCAAACGAAGCACAAAGATATTTTATTATTTCAAGCAAAACATACAAAGCAGACACATAGATTTGAAGGATACTTATTTAACACCCGTGTATTACACGGAACTTATTAAAAGATAAATATAAAATAATTGTGATAATTACTGAATTGAAATCTAAAATAAAAAATTAAAATAATTATTCCCAACCCGTACCTTGTACATGTCTAATCTATTTATTAATTATTATAAATATTAAATAATTTTGTATTTAATGTTTAAATTAAATTCATTAAATCTTAGTTACATACTTACAAAAATTCAAAAGGCGTCACATTCTAAACTCGTGTCTAATATCTATTTTATTATTAATAATAATAATTATTAAATTATTTTATATATTAGTGTTTAGAATAAATTCTTTAATAATTATTAGTTACATACTTTGAGATATTTAAAAGATATCATACTCTCAACCCGCGTCGCATTGTACTGGTGTTTGTACTGGTGTCTAATCAATATTTATTGATTATTAGTATATAATTTAATATTTTTATATTAAGATTGAATACATTACTAATATTTAGTTACATACTTAGATTATTGTAAATAACTCATATTTTACCTATATAGAATACTTGGAACTCCAAAAATCAAATTATTTTAAATTATATTATCAATAAAACTTATTTAATTATTTTCATAATTAAGTTTTTATTAATTAAAATTATTTCATATGTAATTTTTTTTAATTCAAATAATTAATTTAGATCTTATCTACTAATTATATATGATTTATTTCTATTTTTATATTAGGAGAATCAAAAGAAAGTATTGAATAAGGGAAAATATAATAAAAAAAATTAAATTAGGTAAAATACAATAAAAAAAATATTAATTTGGGTAAATATTAGGCTCGGATGACACATAAGTGAACGAAGCACCAGAATATTTTATTTGTCAAACGAAGCATACGAAGCAGAAACATAGATTAAGAGGATTTTGCATTAATATATAAGGGTGATTTGCATAAAATTTTGATTTAACAAATGATCCGTTAATTCGGTTTAATAAGAGTGTTACCCTGAGTCCCCGACTAAGGTTGCAATACTATATAAAACAATCCGAATATTACAAGATGGAAAAATTATTTTCCAAAAATTATTACCCAAACTAAGGTTGCAATACTATATAAAACAATCCGAATATTACAAGATGGAAAAATTATTTTCCAAAAATAAATTCACCAGCACTTTGTTATGGCATTAGGCAGTAGGTACCCGTACTACACGTTACCAACAATGGTGGAAAAGGAAATGAGTAAAAAGACGAACCAAAAAGGAAGAATAGAAAGAGAAAAAAAGTTCGATTCTTGGAAAAGAGAGCGAAAGAAAAAAGCAACTTCTTTTTGTAGACTTCCTTTTTCCTTTATTAGTCTTTTTTTCTTGTAAAAAAATAATGACCATGTTGAATCGATTCATCGCAAAACAACAAACACCTTGTCCGCAATCCTTTCTTTATACCCAAAATCACAAGTAAAAGTTAGGCTCAGCTCACACCGCTAATATTTCCTACTGACCGCGAATTTGTTGAACTCCCTTCACCAAATATAATCTCCTTCTCTCACATGCACACAAACTGATAGCCACTGATGAGCTTGTGATTGGGGCAATCGAGACGAGATGGGGAGTGAAGGAGAAACAAGTAATTTCAATTCGCCAATATATGTTGCTGTGGGGAGGAATGTGAAGGAAGGGAAAACGTTGCTGACGTGGGCAGTGGAGAGCTTCGCGGGGAGAGAGATTTGCCTTGTTCATGTTCACCAGCCCGCGAGTTTGGCGTCACTCTGTAAGCTTAACTCTACTTGATTTGATATTATCATCTGCAATTTTAGCTTGTTTCATGTCTGGATTTGATGTTGAAATTGAAATCCTGGCTATGTCCTTTTGAATTGATTAGTGGGTTTGTAGTCTACTTTTCTGACTATGATCAATTATAAATGATTGGTTTGGTATTTTTGTTTTGAGTCTGTTGGAAGTTTATATTCCCTTTTGGTTTGTTGTTGTTGTTTTACTATTAATTCTGAATTTCTAAACATTTGGGGTTCTTCGCTTACTAAATTCGTTGTTTTGATGTAGCCTCCTCTAAGATTTAACATAACTGTTAATTGATAGAAGTAGTGCAGAATTAGGTGTTTTTTAATAATTAACAGCTAATTATAATGTGAATGGTGAAATAATCTAGTTTTTTTTTTTTTTTTTTTAAACTTTTTCTTGTATAGGTTGAAATGTAATTTCACAATGCTAAGGGCATGGCAAGGGAACAATGCCACTTTATTAGGATTTGTTGGAATTTTGAATCTTGGTATTCAAAATCTTGGGTATTGAGAGTTATGTGAATAATAAGTACCCTTGTTTGTTGTAGGGTTTAGAATCCTCTACTTTTTAGTGTCGATGTCAAATCATTTATAAAAAGTGGTGATGTTGTATTAATATATTGTAATTTAGTTGTATTAATTAAATGTAAATATAAATTAACATAGAGTAAATATAATAAATTTTAGGATAGATGTCAAATCATGTCAGAAATCGTTGGGCGGGGATTGCAAATTTGAATCCTAGCAGAAACGGGTATTGAGATTCAGAATCCGAATCCAGAAGTTCGAATCCTAGAACAAACGTGCCCATAAGTATGTTGGTTTTTTTCATTATGTAACCATTGGTATCATGAGGACACCCATTATTTACATTGGTGTTTTAATGTGATTGTTATTCGCCCATACTATTCGCTCAAGTGACGCACCTAATCATACTTTGTGGCTTAGCTTCTTTAAAATATTTCTTGTTTTTTGAATCTGTGCCTATATTACTGCATTTCTTATTTCGATTCAATTGTTTTCAATAAATCACCTTTTAATTTCCGTGTGCTGTCAGTGAATGCGAAGTTGTCAGCAAGCAAACTTAAAAATCACGCAATAAGCGCGTGCCAGGAATATGAACGGTTGAAGATGGAGAAACTTATGAACCAGTATCTTATTTTCCTATCCCAAATAGGGGTAACTATTTTCTTCACTTATCCTCTTGCATTCCCTATGAGCTTTTAAATTTATGTATGCCCAAATAGATATCCATACATATGGATAGAACACATGAACTTGTTACTCGACTTTTAGGCTCCATTTGGATTGAGGGATTTTGAATAGGATTTCAATATCCATGGATTCGAATCACATTAATTTACATTTCTTGTTTGGGTGTAATGTGATTTTTTTTCTCAATTATTATTTAATAAAAATAGAAAATATAAATTTCTAAAACTATAATATATATGTATATATATATATGTTTATATATATATATGTGTGTGTGTGTGTATTATATTTATAAAACTATATATATATGTATATATATGTTTATATGTGTGTGTGTGTGTGTGTATATATATGTATATATATGGTTAGGTTGGCCTTATAAATTGACCTTACAATAGAAAGAAAATGACAAAAACCCTTCCCAACCGGCCTCTCAGGTGACTCGAAACCAGGACCTATGGCCTCGGTGTTGGACGCTCTAGTCACTTGAGCTAACCCACCTTGTCAAACTATAATATTTATAAATCTTGGTGAAATATGTATTTTTTTTGTGTGTTAAATGTATGTAGTGTGTGAAATGTTTGTAGTGTGTATCTTGTGCATGTGTTAAATGTGCGTGTGTGTGAAATGTGTGTAGTGTGTTTTTGGGTGTGTGTAATGTGTGTTTGAAATGTGCGTAGAGTGTGTGTTTGTGTGTGAAATGTGTGTAGCGTGTATGAGATAGAGTGATTTTGCGTGTAATTGTATATCCAAGTAGTAGAAGGCCGGGTTTCAAATCCAAAAAAACTTAATTAAAGTTGAGAAGGGGTTTGAAATCCATTGAATTAAGTTTTTTAGCCAAACATGGGAATTTGATGATGGATTTCAAATCCTTCTCCTTAAATCCTCAATCCAAATGGAGCCTTAGCCTTCAAACTTCATTTTGTCTTTCACTTTGTGTTATAAAGTCCTCAATCCTTAAGAAATATAGAGTTTATGGCTTTTTTTTAATGAATTAGTTACACGAGCGCCTTTGAAAAACACCAATTGCTTTTACTTATGCAGAAACGGGCCGACAAAGTTTGTATAGAAATGAGAAATATCGAGAAAGGGATTATACAACTCATCATTCAACACAATATACGACAGCTCATCATGGGAGCTGGCGCTGAGATATTCAACAAAAAGTACGCTGAAATTGTTTTCTATTTTTTATCACCGATTTAGTTTATTTTATTTGTACCGAGGGCTCATATGTAACTGTTATTTGTACTTTCCAAATGATCTAGTTATAAGAGCGAGAGGTACTACTTTAGTCCAGTAAGTAACACCTTTATTTACTAATATGGACTAATATAGACTGCAGGAAATTTTCAGAGACCAACCCCAGTAAAGCTATGGTTATGTGCCAGCTGGCTCCTGTATCATGCCATATTTGGTTTGTTTCCAAAGGGTGCCTCATATATTCAAGGTGTGAATTTGATGATTATAGGCTAAGTTTGGATATGTTTTGGCAATTCAATATCAAACTCGTTTATGCACTGTTATTTATTATGGAGTTTAAAATAAAAACCATAGATTGCTAACAAATTGACATATAATTTCTTGCTTAGGCCTGTGGGCTCTGGTTCTCATTTGACCATTAATGCGACATCGCCGCCTTCAACAAGTAATGGTGGAATCACATTACGTGATACTAAGGAAAACGTGGATGTTGATGGTGAAAATGTTCAGTGTTTTGAGCAACCGATTACATCAATGGAGGAGGTAAGAAGTACAATGACTCCAATGGTGGGCCATTCTAATGAAGACGTCTCACCTTTATTTATGAATGTTGAGCTTCCACGGCATTTACCGTCTTCTTCATCTAATACTTCATTGGTATGCTCCTATTTGTACTCATGGAGAATTATTATTATTATTATTATTATTATTATTATTATTATTATTATATTATTATTATTATTATTATTATTATTATTATTATTATTATTATTATTATTATTATTATTATTATTATTATTATTATTATTATTTAAGTTGGCGGGGGATTAAGACCGTGATCCCAAAGCTGAGTTCTGTTGTAATCTGGTTTATAAGTTTTGAGTTTGACATGAAAATATTCCAGGATTCAGATTTCCAAGAAAAGGAGACTTATGATATACGTGACAAACTAGAGCACGATAAACTAAAGCACGCTATGATAGATGCTGAGATTTCTAAAAAGAGAGCATTTGAAGAGTCATTGAGGCGGTGGAGAGCTGAAGAAGACGCCTTGGTGGCTGTGCGTAAGGTAAACATAGAATGTTAGGTTGGCTTTGTATTATCTTTTTGCAGTCTCCCAGTTGTGCTCTGTTTCTGTTACTGTTGCATATTAAAACCTTGTATGGTGTAATTACTTGTATCTTTGAAGGCTAATAAAAGAACAAGTTTGCTCTCTCCTCGGGCAGTCAGCAGAGCCAGAATTTCTTCTACAGTGGGGCCTATAGACAAAAATATTATCTCGTCAAATTCTGGAATATAGTGCTCATATTTCCTTATAACACTATTGTGAAAAAATATTTACTTCGATAAAAATCATTAATTACAATTTAAAAAAATGAACCTGACTGATTGTTCCCTAGTTTTGAAAGATAAAAACTTGTGTACACCCGCCTAACGGAGTGCATTCCGTTAGGCAGGGCACAAGTTTTAGTTTTTAATTTTTTTAGGTTTCTTTTTTTGCTTTTTTTAAGTTTAGTTTTTTAGGGTTTTCCAGCTTCATAGGTGTTTTTTTAGGGTTTTTAGTTTATTTTTTAGGTTTTCCTTTTATCTAATATATATATTTTTAAGTTTAAAATTAGTTTTAGGGGACCTCCCTAACGGTTAGGCAGTTAGGCTGCCTTGGCTGACAGGACTGTGCTTCGGTTTGAAAACATAGCTTGTAACATTTTATTATTACTATTTGATTCAAATTATGTGAAATACACAACTAGAGATATGATATGACATGTATGTAATATACAATACCTCGTTGCAGGCTGATGCAGAAGAAAGTCTTTTGAAGGAAGAGATTAACAGAAACAGAGAAATCGAGGAACAACTACTTAGACAAAATCAAGAACTGCAAACGATGAAAAATCAGCACGATCAAATCTCAAAAGACCTTCAGCTTATCGGGGCCCACAAGCCTGTTCTAGAAAACCGACTTAGAGAGGCCTACTGCTCAGAGAAAGAGCTAGAGGAGAAGATTATTCAGGCAGTCAATCTCTTGATAACATTTAAGGGAACACGGGATAAACTGCAGATAGAGTATGATTCTGCTATTAGGAAAGTTAACAAATATAGGGTGTTGCAAATGGAGGATCCTTCAAGAATATTGCATGTGCATTTTTTCGGAATCTTGTTCTCGGACATCATCGAGGCTACTCAGAATTTTAGTCCATCTCAGAAAATCGGAGAAGGACGATACGGGAGTGTTTTTAAGGGAACACTTTGTCATGTTAAGGTAGCAATTAAGATGTTGCCCTCTTCTGCTTCTCAGAGTGATTCGGAGTTCAAGAATGAGGTAAAAAACTCGGCAAATCTTATTAGCAAGATTCTTCTCTGAGCTTCAGCATGCAAAATATACACCTACATTTCACAATAGATGTTGTTTTAGCCCCCAAAATGTTGTTCTACAATTTCAATGAAAAATTGCACTAATCTTCACTACTTTACCCCTAAGGCCATATACATTGGGAAGACAACTTTTGAAAAGAGAACTTTTTGGCAAGGGTAATATGGTCATTTAGTTTCACTTCTCATTTGTGCGCATAAACCTAAAACTACATCCATTGTTAAATGGAGGTAGTATTTTTATAGGGGTACTACAAAATCTACCTCTTAGATTCGTGGTATTTACTAAAAAACCCAGCTACCATTGAAAATTACAAAAACCGCCATTGAGGTTTCATTCTCCTTACATTTGGCCCCAACTGTTTGTTGACCTAACAGAATTTGATGAGGTAATCAAATATCTTACAATTACACCCCTCAACTTTTCAAAATATTCCAAACAAACCCAAATTTTCGTCATCTATTTGTAATACTTAGAAAAATTGAGGGATGTATAACATGTAAGAAGGAAAATTTGGGTTATTTGTAATATTTAGAAAATTTGGGGGATGTAGTTCTACAATATTTGATGATGTCAGCAATTGACGTTAGCTCCAGTAGCATGAGTGTAAATTCAAGGGTTTTTTTTTGGTAATTTTCATTTTTTTTTTGGCCAAAGCTCAAGGGTAGTTCTTGTAATTTTCCTTTTTTGGTAATTATATGCTGTGGCTTGAGATTAATTAGTCCTAATCCTGTCCATCCTTTTTCCAACACAGATTGAAATTTTGTGTCGGGTGAGACACCCAAACCTCGTAACACTTATCGGCGCCTGTCCAGAATCCAGGTCGCTCGTCTACGAGTACATCGAGAATGGCAGCCTCGAAGATTACCTTTCCAACCCAATCCAAAATCATCTTTCGTGGCAAACCCGGATAAGAATCGCTATCGACACATGCTCCGCCCTTATTTTCTTGCACGCCGACAACAACGTGCATGGTAATTTAAAAACCTCCAATATTCTCCTCGACGCGAATCTGGTCACCAAAATCAGCGGCTTCGGTATCTCTAATTTGATATCCCGGAACGAAAACCCGAACGATGATCCCGAGAAATTAGCTTACGTGGGTCCTGAGTATTTCGAGGACGGGAAGCTTACGACTGAGTGTGATGTTTATTCATTTGGAGTTGTGATGTTGCGGCTGTTGACTGCGAGACCGGCTACGAGTGTAGTGAGGGATGTGAAATGTGCTGTTGAAAGTGGGAATTTGGAGAGTGTGTTAGACGTGTTGGCCGGGGATTGGCCGCTTGGGCAGGCGGAGTTGGCTAATTTGGGTTTGAGGTGCTGTGAGAGGGATCCTTCGGATCGACCGGATCTTGTATCGGATGTGTGGGCTGTACTTGAGCCGATGAGAGAATTTTGCAAATCGTCAGAGTTAAGTTCTATCGCGTCATGTGTTGATTCGACAAGTCAGCTTAAAATACCTTCTCATTTTCTCTGTCCTATTTTTCAGGTATTATTATTATTATTATCATTATTATTAACTTATAAAGCTTGATAAAATATTTCATGTTCGGCTATAATCGACTCCTTTACATAAATAATCTGATCGAGACTGATTGGAATCTGCAGGAAGTTATGAAAGATCCACATATAGCAGGGGATGGTTACACATATGAAGCTGATGCCATAAAAGGATGGTTTAACAGTGGACATAAAACATCTCCAATGACAAATCTGAAGCTCGACAATTGTGACCTCATTCCTAACTATGCCCTGTATTATGCAATTCAGGAGTGGCAGCAGCAAAATAAATGAACACTTCTCATACAAAATATGGCCGATACTATATACCAACATACAAAGTATATATTGATTAAAAATTAATTGTTTATCCCTAATATGGGTTTCTTTCTGAACATGAATTGCTATGATGGTGCTGATAATCACCAGATGGATTTGATTCACTATTTTTGAGTAATTAAAACACCCATGTATTTTCTCGTGGGCATTTGTGGATTTTCATTGTCAATTTTCCATTTTTTCGTCTATTCTGGAAAAGGGGTTTATGTTTGTTTGTTTAGGAAATGTCTCTCAGGTGGAATTAAGTCATGACATGACGAGCAAATCAAATCGATATGAAAATCATTTAGAAGGTACCAAACAATGTTTTCACTGAAATTAGACGGATATATCATAACATATTTATCACTAAAATCGTGTGAATTTATATCGGCATGGCATATTTTTCGTTTTTAAACTTGTTTCCCCGTTTAATTATCTGGTTAGCAAGTACAATACATGATTGTTGTATACGTATGTATTAGCAGTCATTCGTTTGAATAATTTGGATGTAAAAAAGAGAACATAAGGTTGGTCCCACTTTTAAAACAATATTAGTCCAAGCAGAAACAACGACACCAAGAACAAAATGGTAAATGTACCGTTAAGTGTGTATAGTAAAAATAATCATAAGAAAAAAGATCATATATATTTTTCTAGATTCCTTGAATTGAACACACTATAACTAAACAAAATTGTTTTGACCACTTTTGGACCATTGTAAGAATTAAAAGATAATGTAACGTTTTTACTTGGGCCTAAATTACTTCTAGACCAATTCACAAAAGGTCAATTATATCCGTAAGTGATCTTTGCTAGTAGCATTATTTAATTTTTGTTATTAAAAATATCATTCAATAAATTATTATATATATCCTTATATAATTTTCAATACATTCTTATTTATTTCAATTGCTAAATATACCCTTAAAAATATAACACACTCATTAAAAAACACAAATATATAATTTAACATTTTCAACATTTTTCTTCAATTATTCACATTCAAAGAAAAAAAAATAATCTTAACCTCACTACATTTTACTTTACCACCCTAATTCTTCAAAAATAACACATAATCAACAATTGATAATGAAAAAAAAAAACATGAGAACAACAAATGCAAATAATTTTTTTTCGCCCGATTAATTTCTTGTTTTCGCATCCGTATTGTTAAATTTTGTTCGAATTTTGAAAAAACTGTTCGCGACCTGTTCGACTAATGTTTCGAAAAAATTTCGGTCACAAATTAGGATTTTTTTTTAATTTTAAGGGACAATTCTCATATAGTCTAAAAGGGAAACGTTCTTCCCTAAATAATCCATTGAAAATATTAATTTCCCATTTACTCTTTAATTTCCTATTTAATCAAATTTAATACATAAGTGTACAAGTTTACCCTTATTAGCCAATTTTGTTTTATTTTTTAATTTTCTTTTTCTTTCTTCCAATTTTTTCAAATAAAATTCATATTAATTTTAGGGAAAATTCTCAAATACTACCAAAACATCAATCCCAATTCCCATATAATCCAATTACTCTTTTTATTCTTATATAAACCAAATACTTCCCATTTAATACAAAATCGTATTTAAACTATCAAAACTACCCCTACATCTCCCTCTCTCTCTCTAACTCTCTCTCTCCTAAATTAAATATGTTCTCATTAAACTATGTCCCAATACTAGAAATCCCATTAATTTAGCAATTTGTTTAAATTATTAAACTATGTAAATTATGTCACTGAAAGTTAGCATATAAATTCAACAAATAAGCCCACTATAATTATAATTTTGAAGTTGGAAAGGAGAGAATATTAATTATAATTTTGCAGTCTTAATGTGAATGTGAATAAACTTGTATCCATATTTGTTTGTATAATTATAATTTAGAAATTAGACTATTAAATTCTAATAACATTTACCTTTAAAGTATCAATGATTATAACCTAGGAGACTAACCAACAAATTAATTACTTAATACTAATAGTATTATTTAACAATTTATAATAATAGCTTGTAATTAATCCAGAAAAGTAGTGTGTAATTTTTTAAAAATCGTGGAAAGTAGTTTGTAATTTTCCAAAATTTTTGTGAAGTAGTATGCAATTTATGAAAATTAGTTTGTAATTTTTCAAAAATTTTGTGAAGTAGTATGCAATTTATGCAAAGTAGTACTAATTTCTCAAAAAATTATGCGAAGTAGTATGTAATTTCCCAAAAACTATACGAAATAGTGTGTAATTTTTCAAAATTTACACGAGTAGTTTTGAAATTTACACGCGTAGTTCTAAAATCACACAAGTAGTTTTGAAATTTACATGAGTAGTTCTGAATTTAAACGAGTAGTTATGAATTTACGTAAGTAGTTCTGAATTTACACGAGTAGCTCTGAATTTTTAAAGAACAAAATAAAATAGTTAAAAAGGGTAATTTAGTAGTCTTATATAAACAAAGTAGTTTGTAATTTAACAAAGTAGTGCGTAGTTCGCAATCTGAACAAAATAGTTTGTAATTTTAACAGAGTAGTTCGTAATTAATCATGTACTAGCATTTCATATAATTTAGATTATGGAAAGATGATTTGTGGAACACAAAGATACTTAATTGTCATTTTCCCTACTTTTTTTTTTTTTTTTAAGTTGCAATTACCTTATTTATCATATTTTACTTTATTGGTTAGACTTCAAGTTTGGAAAAATTAAAATTGCATTAAATGAATTTATTAACATATCATAATTTGATTGTTTCAACTCCTCCTCTTGAGAAGAATCTATTAAGGGTAGTTTAGTATATTATTATAGTAATTGGATTATTATGGAACTTTTATATTCAATGGAGTTTTAGGGCAATTGGTTTTATGTTTTGGATTATATGAGAATTTTCCCTTAATTTTATACTACCTTGTTTATATTAATTTTATACTACCCATGGTCGAATTCCATACTACCCATGTTTTCAAATATAATTCATATTAATTTTGTACTACCCATAGTCGAATTCCATACTACCCATGTAGAAATTATATACTACATTTATTAAATTGAGAAATTATATACTACATTTATTACATAATAATTCTATACTGCATAAAAAAAATGCATACTACATTTAGAAATTATATACTACATTTATTACATTGAGAAATTAATTTCATACTACTTAACAATCTTGGACAATCAGTTCTACACTACATAAAAAAAAAATTATACTACATTTAGAAATAATATACTACATTGAGAAATTAACCTCATATTAATTTCATACTATTCACCGATCTTGGATAATCATAATCTATACTACATCAAAAGAAATCATACTACATTTAGAAATTATATACTATATTGAGAAATTAATTTCATATTAATTTCGGCAACCAGGGACTCAAGGATCGGCCACCGACTCTGCTTCCACGCGCCACTATTTCGGAACCCAGCCGTGAACTAGCATCGAGTATCCAAACCCCATAAACCAATGTCGTCGAATCAGGCCAAGGAACGAACGTCATCGGAATTGGTGAATCACGAAACTACCGTTGCATCACCGTTGCTCCTTCGTCGTTTAAAAATGCCAGCATGTTTGGTTTTTATATCAGTTTTTTAACCGATGTAAAAACTATTTATTATATATTTTGATTTTCGACATCGATTCCTATAAAATCGATGTGAAAAATAGTAAAAATACAAAAAAAACTTTTGGTTACCACTTGCTGAAATCTTGAGTAAATTTTGGTCAATTATGGCTGAAATATGAACAGTTTTTCAATAGACCAGAAGCGTAATCTTGAGCGATTTCGGTCAATATTGATCGATTTATCTTCAAATTCTAAATTAAAAAAATAAAAATAATCCACCTTTTTTTTAAATAACAAAACAAACTCAATGTATAAATAATATAATTTGAAAACTTCTCATAAAAAAATCAAATTAAAACACAAAAAGTCGAATTTAAATTCATACTAGAAAAACATAAATATTTCCTCAATTTAACTATTTCCCTTCTCCCACCCTCTCTCTCTCTCTCTCAAAAAATAAAAAAAATGGATGCGGTTAGAATATAATAATTTTACGGAAAGAGGGGTGTTATGTGTAGTCTCTTGATTTGGATAAAACAAAGATGTAATAAAAATAAAATAAAATATGAGTGTATTAAATAACTGAGCACGGCTAATAAAAGCTCGGATACTTATATAATTGACCTTCACAAAACCTCATCGGACATGTTTTCATTCATTCTTAGCATCGGCCCAATTACTAGTTTACTACACCTCAAATCGACCCATCTATCAAAAGCTAGTAAAAAACTTACCAGTATTGATCGTAAGTTCGTAATTTTCTTCTCCTTTTTTTCCTTTCAAATTCTTTATATCTAATATAGTAATTAGATTTGATGTCCATTACAGTCGTCCATATCATTCCCATTTTTGTACATTGCAAGATTTTACAATTTTGTTTACTTTATAGTCGGTTCGTGCCATATTCTGAAAATATTATTATCAACTACTACACGAACTTTGGACTGTGTCATTTAGCGCGTCTCGATTATGGAAATTCTAAAGGGCAAATTTGATAGAAATTGATTTCAATATATTTTCAATTTCCGAAGACCAGCTCACTGTCCAAAAGAGAGTTTCATTTTTCCGCTTTATATATTTTACATAAATAAATAATTTTATTATATATAATAATATATTGCCGCTCACCATTCCGTCACTGCTCCCTTCTTTCTGATTTATAGTCTTTCTCTGAAAAGGTTTGCCAGGTTCCTTTTCTTTCTTTACATATACACACACATTCTATACACGCACAAGCTCTAAGTTATAGACAAATAAAAACCAATTGCATTTTTTACTCCGTTTTTATCGCAAATCAATCGCCGCGATCTCTCCAGTCAGTGGTATGTGAGCTTTTTGGCTTTTATGATATGTGGGCACATGCCGGTTGCAGATCATCTGACTTCGAGCCCTAGAACTAAGTTTTATTGGTTCTCGTCTATTCTGTGTTTTTCTGAATTTTTATTGAGTTACGGAGATTTTAATGGATCCAACACGAGTGTGCTGGTTTTACTTTATTTGGAGTATTTGTTTAATTTTCCCTGTGATATCAATTGTGAATTAATGATTTCAATGTGTGTATCTATTCTCAGTTCTAGGTTTTGTGCATTAAAGTCTGACTGTTTTGATTGTTTGTTTGTTGAGTTTATTGAGATTTCACTGGGTACGTGAATTGGATCTAGTGAAGTTATTATTAGGTTTAGCATTGATTGATAATCCATGTATTTTATGTCGACACTTTGTGTTGTTATGTTGGTTCTGTTTTGTACACTATGTGATTCTGTTTTGTTGATCTGATACCGTGCTGTGTGGATTTAAGGCGCGAAAATGGATGTTTGTTGCACATATTGGTTTAAATGCGATCGATGCCTAGGTACGTGGTTATATTAGCATATTATGAAACTATGAAATTAGGCAGTAAGTGGTAACTTTTGTTTTAATGATGGAACTCCGTTAATAAGTGGTGACGTATGTAATCTGTCGACCGTTCGAGATTGCGCACGTATACCTTACTATCTCTCGAGCTGATTATTGGAAATTCTATTTTTAACAATTGGCTTCTAGGTTTTCCAATGTTATGAATCACATTAGGTGCACTTAAATGTGCTGCCCACTTGTGTAATTTCGGTAGATCTCAGCCAATTTCAAATGAAAAGATTATATGCTCGAGTCATTTGACAGATTATGTATACCGAATTTTGGGGGTTTGGAGGAAGTATGGCAAACATTGTCTGTTATCCGTTGAATTTAGTTTACTTTTAAATATTAGAACAGACATCTTTATTTTCCCTGAGAGCTGCGGAATGCTATTGAATAACACTGTAACATATTCTGATTGGTAAACAATGACATGGAGTTGGTAATGATGTATCTAGTTTATTTTTATATAACTCATTGGAGTCTAGCTATCTATGGAATTATATCTCTTCATAGACAGCAGCTTTTAGGAATAAGATTCTCTTCTTGCGGAACAAGACCAGATGGTTAGTGTTTTAACTATTTATACAATTTGAAATGAGCTAAGCATTCTAAAATAATTAAAAGTGTTTTGGATAATTGGATTATTAGGTATATTATCCTACTTTATATTTTATTAGGCATTTTGATTGGATTATTTTCTACTGTTCTCTATGCATGCCCCAATATTCATCCTTTTTTTGTGGCTCTCAATAATTTCAACTCTGGTCTTCTGATATTCCTGAGACGTATGCTTGCCTGAATTTAGGCTAAGTTTTCTGAGAAATGTTTTATGAATTTCCTGATAAGCTGTGTCTCTAAGTTATTTGATGGATGTAACACATATCTTATTATATTTACCCTTTTCTTTTACTGATTTGGATGATTTTTCTGTATTTCTCTGTGCTTTACTTTATATGAATATGCATGTTGTATCATTTATAATTAAGCTTTTGTGCAGTGTCCTTGCACGAGCCAATCGTTGTTCGGAGTCTAGATGCCTGCTGCAAAGCTCTGCTCTAGTGGAACTCTCGATGCAATGAACTCAGAAGAGGGGAATGATTCCCTTGACACTTTCATCAGACAAGCTATTGGAAAGGAGCCTATTCTCCCTTTTACAAGAACGGCAGAGAGTCCTGTACAGTGGATTCAGTTGCTTCATGCTTTAGATCAACCAGGTGTGTAATTGTTGTTAATTTCTTAATTTGAATATGCAAGGTTATTACGGGAATTCTACTCCTATGTGTTCTAATTTGATATATAGTTTTACTTTCTATCTGAGATATGGTGACTATTTTGGGGAAGAAAGATTCTGCACTATACAACCCTGATGCGGGCATTAAAGTTTCTATATACTGTGGAACAGGATGTGGTTAGGTTCCAACTATATAAAACCATTACACATGTGGAATAATATCCACACCTGAAATTTAATACAAGCTCTTTTTAGATTTCTTTCTGTTACTCAATATATGGGCTTTTGCCAAACTCCATATTCTAGGCCCATAAAAAGGAACCGACTAGGGCTCATTGGCCAATACTATAATTATGTCCTGTGCTTTCACTCCTCATTTTTTTCCTTAAATGATAAAGCTGCCGCCGCTTCTCCACCTTTTAGGTATCTTCCACCAGTCATAGATAGTCACTGACTTACAGTTCATGAATTCATAGATACAAACATGCCGGAAACAATATAGATCACGTCTGGGAGGCCGCTGTGGCTTAAATAGACGATATATTATTTTCAATCTCTCTACGTGTTATTTTCGGCACATCAAAGCATTTTGGTCATCAAGTATTTGATATTACAAAAGGAATAGAGAATAGATAGCAATCGTCTGTATGTGGGTGTATTTTGGTTGTAAATCTTCCATCTAAACCTGCGTTCCTCACGTTTGATGTTTTCCCTCCTGTATTTTGTTAGTTTTCAGAATACCGAGTACCATGCCTGTTATATAAAAGAGGCATGTCTAATGTGTGCCGGCATCTGGCATATGTCGAACACAGCGCGCCCCATTTCAGGCGTGCTTGTACATTATAGAAATGTTTTATCGGATGTGTATTGCTCAATATTGAATGCTGTTATTTCATTCGTTGCCTGTATGTTAGAGCTTAGATGCTAATGTTTGTTTCATCTTTTACTTGCAGATCTCCCTGGTTGGCCATTGCTGACTCCTGTGAAAGCTCAGATGCTAAAGTGCGAGAAGTGTTCCCGGGAGTTCTGTTCATCAATTAATTACAGGAGGCACATTCGAGTGCATCGCAAATCTTTTAATGTCAACAAGGTTATCTGATTTATCCATATACTTTCAAGAAGTACATACAAAATTGATGCCCCTTTTCCCTGTATCATTGGCTTTGACATTTTCTATATATGTTGCTTTTTTCTGTCAGTTGGCGGTGTCTGTAATATAAGGTGGGAAGCATTTCCTAACATTTCTAATTCTTGTGTGTACAATATGTAGGAATTTCACAAAAATAGGGATTTATTGGCTGCCTTTTGGGATAAGGTAATTAGTTTCCCTGCTGTGTTCATTTCTTGCTATTTCCTCTATTACGTTTCATAATAAGATTACTGTTGATATGCAGATCTCGTTGGAGCAGGCTAATGAAATAGTATCATTTGATGATGTGATGCTTAAGGTAGTCTGTTGATTCCTCCCTTTTCATCATTATGTAATTTGTTCATTGGCATAACACGTGATCTTACTTTAGGAGTCCATGCTGTCTAACATAAAGTTTAGGCAATTGATTCATTGAAGTTTATTTTCATTGACTTATTTTTGCCTTCTGTGTCACGAGTATCTATTTTGATACAAGGCAAGTTTGGCTTTGTTTTCTTAAAGATCAATTAAGTTGCCTAAGAATCAGCTAAAACTTAAGTTAAGATGTCCTCATTAATATCATGGAAGAATTAACTTAGCTTCCGTTCTAGGAAAATATGAGAACATACAGTGATATTTCTCCTTGTTCATGCTATTCTACCTTGCTGGTGGAGTCTTCTACTCACACTGTACAAACTCATTCAACTTTGGGTTTATTTTCCTGTTCTATCAAATTGTGTCCAATCCTTGTGCTTCTAAATTGGGGTTCCTTGGATTTTGGAGTTACAACTTGTGTCATCTGTTGGTGCGAAGATATGCTGGATGGGAATTTTTACAATATTTCCCAGAATATGTTATGTGGTGTATACACTATACAGTGTTTCTAGCATTATTAATCTTCATTTGATGGTAAAAAATGTGCCAATGGTGAAGTATGTCGGAAAAAGTAATGTTCGTGTGAATCATATAAATGCGTAAATGATATAAAAAGTCGTGTTCGAATGTAGCGACAGTTACGGAAACCTCAAATTATATTTTAAGCTGGTTATATGTTATCCTCACAGGAAATTCCTGGATCATCCTTAATAAGGGCTTTGGCATCATCTCTCCAAAAAACAGGGATTTGGACTCTTCCGCCTATCCATGTGAGGGCTGGCAATGCGCTATTGGTAAGGAGGCAACATTAATTTTATTCTATTGTGCTATCTGTTCGGTTACCCACCTGTCATGACTATCATCTCCTCATGAATTGTTTTACATCATTCTTCCTTTAATCACAGGATATCATTCAAGCTAATCCTTCCCGACCACCAATATCCTCACATGAATTGTTTAGCATCCTTGATGAAGCTAGTGAGAGAACATTTTTATGTGCTGGGAAAGCTGAATCTGTGCAAAAGTATGTTTTTGATGGCGAGACTGCTAAAAATTGCCTCGAGTTGAAGAACATAATTGCTTGTGCTAGCTTCGTTTTTGAACAGCAACTGGTAATCACCCCTTTTCTTTTTTTTTTCTTTGTTTAATTACTATTTAATGAATATACCACCTTGTTCTTTACTCAAAACAAAACAAGCATGCAACAGAAATCCAGGTTATGTTTATCAACTTAAGTTGGATATGAAGCAGAGAAGAACAATAAAATGCCAAACCACGTTTATTAACTAAGCCTTCTGTAGGTTTTAGCTTTAAACCAAATTTCTTGTTTCTCTTTATGTGGAGTGGTATTTTGCTTAGGTGTCATCTCCTGAGGTAACTTGATATATTTCATATTCATCATTATGCTATTTAACCAGGTGAAAGTTTGGATTGCTGACAAAGATGCAGAGGCATTGAGATGTCATAAACTGCTTGTGGAGGAAGAAGAAGCTGCACAGAAAAGGTATATTCCATTTGGTGACACACAAATTTCTTGTCAAACAACCAAGCGTTGTCTTGATTAATTATCTTGTCTTGATTTATCCAGGCAAGCGTTGCTTTTGGAGAAGAGAAGACAGAAAAAGCTTCGGAAGGAACAGAAAGTGAAGGAACAATCTGATGGGTCCAGTGAAAATATTGATGTCAATTTTGATGCAGTAGATGGGCTGATTTCAGCTGAAGCATCCGGGCCTTCATCCCCATCCGATTCCAATTCAATCCCACCTGCTATGCCTACCAATCTAGATTCCTCCCTAGAATCCACACAACCCGAAACCAAAGAATCGAATGAAGAAGATATCAAACAGGGTGGTGATTCTCAAACTACCAAACCCCAGATGGTGGGCCCACCAAATGGTAATCGACATTTAGCCGCCAATCGTTGGCAGGCTCCCAAGTCTCAAAGGGGTGGCAGATTTGGATTCCATCCTCAACCATTAAAATCCGAACCTATCCATAAGCCCGGCCTGTCAAAAGACCGAAGTCTACAAAACGGGACCAAGATTTGGGCCAAGAAACTCAAAACCGATACTGACGGGGAGAACCCGAAGCCACCTTCTCCCCAGGGAGAGATGAGTCACCAAATTGAAGAAAATAATTGTGAGGTGATAATTGGTTCTATACCCGTGACTCTGAAAAGTTCTGTTGCTCAGCAGAATGAAGCTACAGACATTTCCAGCAACGAGCACGCTGTTATTCCGAAGAAAAGCGCTTCGGAAAAGTTAATGAAAGCTAATAATCGCCTGGGGTCAAAGCATTGGAGGCCCGTGCGCCATGGCGAAACAAAAAGTGTTTTGCCTTTAGATAGAGGGAATGAAAATATCGAGGGTGGTGGTGCTATTTCGGGAAAGGCTCCTGATGTAATCGTGTCCAGTGATGAAAGATCTGAGCAATCACAATCCGTAGATGGTGATTTGGATAACCGGAAAAAGCAATACAGTGCACTTCCTAATGAAAATGCTCAACAGGGACATTTGCCTTTCTCCAGTGCTGCTGCGAAAGAGTTTCTCGCTCAGAGTATGACTTGATTACCTATTTACAAAAATTACCCTTGATGTTTGACCTAATTAGAAAAAATGCCCAATTATCACAGGGTATTTGTAATTTTGAAACATAGACTTTTTTCTTAATTAATCTAGGTTTCAGGGGTAATATTTGTAAGTATCATTACTTTTATTCACTGCTGTGTCCTATAAATTTCATAATACAGACTTAAAAAGTTAAAAGTACAATCTTGAATTGCTTTATTTCCAGATTTTAAACGAGTCCTTTTCTTTTTTCGTTCATAACATGTAGGGTGGAAGGAGGCTATCTCATCAGACCATGTGACATTAGTGCTTTCAGAGCCCAAACCTCCAGGATCCCCTGACGTTCAGCATGAGCCTTCAACAATTCCTAATGTATCAGATCCTCCCGAGACCCAGATGGACAGAAATATCCAAGTCAAGATTAGTAAGAAGCCGGAGAAGGGTGTGAAAATCAAATACATACCCAAACAGAAATAGGATAACTGTGAGTAATGCAATGCATAGTTGGTTTAGTTCTTAGCACATTTGCCTTAACATTCTCAGCAGAGGTTCCAATTTTACCAGTGGTCTTCTGTCGGAAAGATTGGAGAAAGTTTCCTTAAGTGACTTTAAAAAAAAAATAAAAAAAAATCGAGCAGGGATATAATAGATTGGTTATAATAGGCTTGTTGTTTGGTGACGGATTATTGGGGCGCACTTGTAGAGGGGTTTTTAATTACCCATCTATATTTTTCCTGTTATAATTTGGGTTGAACTTTTCGAAAACTTTGGTTGATCAATTGATGCATTATGAAATGTGTATGATACAGGCAGAGAGATTGCAGGGTTACAGAGGACTGACCCAATTTTCGCTCATAACAATGACGAATGACTACTAATCATACTCACAATTCACATTTCGTTGCACGCACCATATGCAGGGAGCGTTTGTAAACGCTGGAAAAAAAAAGTGGTTCTCAGCTTAAAAAATATACCTTTGGCCCTTCTGAATTTGAAAAAGTGTTTTTTTTTTTTTTTTTTTTTTTTAATTTATGGTAAATATGAAGTTTGTTTTTGAAGTTCTTATCCTCTGTTTTTATTATAATCTGAATTTGACATGACTCTTTAATTACACATATATTCACATACGAGTACCTTTTGTCTTTCTATGTAAAAGCTAAATTCGAGTTTTTTATCCCCTACATTTCAAATTTGTTTTACAAATTTTTTTTTTTCTTCTCTAGAAAGCACATTTGCCAACAATATCGTTCATGCGTCTTTTAAAATTTTTGGAATTGCGAAGCGATTAATCATATAACTATGAATTTAAAAAGACTTTTTCATGTTAACGTTTCGTTTACTTTGTGCTTTATCATCAGTAGCCAGTTTTTAGAGAAAATCTCCGTGCATGTATTTAATAAAACTAATGGAAAATATGTGTTTATAAACAATAATACTGGATAATGCAACTGTGAGACGAGTAAAAATTCCAGGGGTTGTTTGGATTGGAATTTCGACTATCACTTCTCGTTTGTTTTATCATTTTATTTTAGTTTTATCCTCATTTAATTTACAAAATATGAACAAATTTATAGTAGCAAATACAGGAAAGAGAAAAGTATTCGATATAGGAATATAATAATTGACTGTGAGTGTATTACATTACTATTTAACCTTCTTAATTTTGAATAGAAAAGCCACAAAATCCAGCCCACCACCCACTTTCATCTCAATCCCTAATTTTGGTACTGGACCTATAATAAATCTTGAAAGCCCTGGGTAGAAACACAGGCAACAGAAACCCAAACAAATTGAAGCACCAAAACGCCATGTTCGCAACAGCTAAAGCTCGCCCAACGTACAATCTCCTCTCACTCCCTCCATATCCCTCATCCACCTTCCAAATCTCACTCCTCAGCCACTCAACAATGGTGAAAACCCTCTTAGAATTGTAAAAAACCGGCACGAAAACGCGAATCGGCAGCGAGAAATTGCCCGAAAACGAGACCCCCTCCATGAAAACCTGGCTAGCCAATAAGAAAACGTGCGGCGCCGCGGCCTTGATCCCCTCTTTGTCCCCTTCGTAGATGCCTTCGATTATGTAGGCGATCGGGAGCAACAATCCGATCACCGCCGCGACGGAGACGTAGAGGCCTAGAAACGTGTTTTTCTCGCCGAATACCGGCGGATCGGCGCGCGGGGAGGTGGCCGGAAACGCGACTCTGGATATGAAGTACATGTAGATTAGGGAGAAGACGACGAAGGCGAGGTCGGCGGCGCTCACCATGCCGCTTGCGGCGAGGACGATCGCGACCGCGAGGGCGTTGAGCTGCCGGAAAGTGAAGAAACTTCGCGGTTTACCGGTGGTCTTTATGGCGGCGTTGCTTACGTCAGGTTCTTCTTTGGGGAGACTTATGTCGCTTGATGGACCAATACCACCTGACATTTTATTTTATTTTATTTTTTCTTCAGTGGTTCCTACTGAAAACTGTGCGAAAGTAAGAAGAGTGTGTGAACGATTTTTGTTGAAAAAAAAATGGTGTTTTATCTGAAAAGAGAGGTCATCAATTCATTTCTAGTTTATTTGAGAGAGAAAATTAGGAAGGGTAGAGAGAGAAAAAATCTAATGGATAAGATTATATGTCTTTTTACCTAATGCTACGAAATCAAAACAAATCAAAAAAAAAAAATTTCCTGGGTGATCCTTAATTTGCGAGCCTTGGGAAATCTTAGATATTCTAAGTCAGACCTGACTTGGAGAAGAGTTGGCCACTTCAGATAAGAAAATTGGACTACCCATTTGAGAAGTGCTCTTGGCAGGGCAATCTTGAGAATAATAAAGCAGAGCTGGTTCGGTCAGACCTGGCCATTTGTTCAGAATCTGTTCCCCAAAATGGCTCATGATTCGCGGCACGTGCTCCTAGGATCCCGGCTGGGGTCCCCACAAGGAGAAGTTATAAATATCTCAGTTGGGGGACAGAGAGAGGTATGTTTTTCTTAAGCATCCCTTATTATTTTCTGTAATACACCTCAACGCTTACTGACTTAAGCATCGGAGAGGTTTCCACCGGAAAACTCCCGGTGGTCCTTTCTAACCTATCTTGTGGTGCAGATTCAGAAGGTTCTGGGTTTCCGGGCGTTGCAGGGTTGTTCACTTTTCTGGGCTGGAACAAATTGGCGCCGTCTGTGGGAAAATCTGGGTTCCTTTTTTCCATGGCTTCCGACGGATTACGTAGAAATTTGGTTGGAGAGCTTGGCGGAACCCCCAAATCCGCCATGCCGTGGGGCATGCCGCAGACAACAGAAACGTCAACGGCGAGACCTGCGGATGCAGGGCCATCAACTGCGGCTAGGCCGGGTACTGTTCCGCCTCCCTCTGGCGAAGCGACGCCTGCCGTGGGAGGATGGTTCAACGATACCCTTCTCCGGCAACTGTCTAATCTCATCGACAAAGCAGTGGAAACAGCTATAGACAAAAAACTCGCAGAAATGTCAACACCGCCATCCGGCGAACGACCGGATCGGACGGTCCCGGGGGCGGATACTGAGCCGCTGCGCAACCAGCGGGCGGAGCGGGCGCCTCCTCAGGATAGAGATGAGCATTTCTCTACTTCCGATGGTGAAACCTCAAGCCAGACCAATCCGCGTCTGATGGAACAGATGCAGAGCTTACAAAAAGAGGTGAGAGAGTTTAAGAGGAAAATGGCGACTGGCGGTGTGATTCCGGCGAGAAGAGGTACGCCGTTTACTGAGGAAGTCATGCGAGATGATGTGCCGGCTTCATATCGCTCCCTAGGCTTCGAGTACAATGGAACCACGGACCCGTGAGACCATCTCAGTCGCTTCGAGATCGCGGCAGCCCTGCACAAATTCTCAGACGCCGTTATGTGCCGGGTCTTCCCAATGACTTTTACCAAATCAGCACAGCTCTGGTTTAGCCAGTTGCCGCCTCGTTCTATTAGTAATTTTGAAGAGTTTAGTTCGGCTTTCCTGCACCAGTTTACAAGCTGCAGGAAGTACCAGAAGATGCATCTGAAATTGTTTAGCCTTAAGCAGAAGGAAGGGGAGAGTCTGCGCTCTTATATTAGTCGTTTCACCAACGCTAAACTGGAGGTGCCTTCCGCGTCGGAGGAGCTGTTGGCGAATGCTCTGGCGCAGGGCCTGAGAAGAGGTGAATTCTTCCAATCGCTGGTTGTCAAGCCTGCTCTAAAGTTTGGCGAGCTCTTGGAACGGGTTGAGAAATATATTCATTTGGAAGAGGCATTAAGGATTAAGGATGAAGGGGAAAAGAGAAGAGAGAGAAGTGACCGAGAAAAAAGAGGAGCTGTTAAAAAGCTGCGGCCAGACCTGTCTGGAGGGAGACCTCGCTTTGATAAATATACTCCATTAGCAAACCCGCAGGTGAGATCCTGCAGGCAATAGAAAAGCATTCAGATCTGAAATGGCCAAAAACCTACTCACAGAGGCCTAAGAGGGAAATGTCTGATCGTTTTTGCCGCTTCCACAACGAGTACGGGCATGATACCGATCAATGTACCCATCTGAAGGACGAATTGGAAAGGATGGTCCAGACTGGACACCTGAAAGAGTATGTCCGCATGAAAAGAGATGAAATCAGATCTAGCAACAAAAGTTATGACCGTTTCTCGCAAGGCAAGGGGGACCGAGTGGGTGCCCAGGATAAGGTGCGGACTGTACTGAGGAGATCTGACCAGGCTCAGGTTGTACATGGGGAAATACAAATGATAACTGGGGGTGAGTTGGACGAGCACTCCAGGAGATCCCATCACAGCTACGTCCGAGCTGCCAGGGATTTAGTACGGACGTCTCGGGAGGTTGGACAATTGGCGTCGACGCCAAATATTTACTTTGGTTCAGAAGACTGTGACGGTATTCTGGCCCCGCATATGGACGCTTTGGTCATAACGGCCACAATTGCCAACTACAACGTGCGGAGAATTTTCGTGGACACAGGAAGCTCTGCGGACATATTGTTTTACGACTATTTTCGACAATTAAAATTGAATGTAGAACTCGAGGAGGTGACAACTTCGCTGGTTGGGTTTGCAGGGGGTGCCCTGAAACCCTTGGGCGCAGTGAAGCTTTTGGTAACGCTGGGGGAGGAACCCTATAAGGTAACTAGAGCAGTACGTTTCTTGGTAGTGGATGCCCCATCTTCCTATAACGTGATGCTCGGTCGGTCATCCTTGAGCCAGTTCCAGGCTGTTATATCTGTCTTCCACATGAAAATGAAATTCCCGGCAGAGGACGGAACGGGAGAAGTCAGAGGTGACCAATATGCTTCGCAGCAAACCTATGTTGAATGCATCAAGAGAAATGCTGAGGATGAAAGACAGAGCAAGAGAGCTAGAATAGAGCCGCCAAAAACAGATCTGTCCGGGAGAGATGAGGGATTGATGATGGTCGAGATAATCCCAGGGGATGAGAGTCGGGTCCTTCGGGTAGGAACGACTCTCAGCCTGGGAGTTTTGACAGATCTGGTGGCACTGTTGAGAAACAGTTCTGACGTATTTGCCTGGTCCCCTCAAGACTTGATAGGGATTGATGCGGAGGTGGCAGAGCACCACCTAAACATCAGCTCGGATGCGAGGCCGGTAAAACAGAAGAAGCGCAATTTTGGACCGGAGAAGGAGGCCGTCATAGAGGCTGAGGTAGAAAAATTGCTCAAAGCCAAGCATATCCAGGAAATACAATTCCCGGAATGGCTTTCCAACGCTGTCTTGGTTCCAAAAACTCAGGATGATTGGCGCATGTGTATCGACTTTAGAGATCTCAACCGTGCTTGCCCGAAGGATCATTACCCCTTGCCTAGAATAGACCAGCTTGTCGATTCTACCGCCGGATGTGAGCTCTTGAGCATGATGGATGCATCCCAGGGGTATCACCAGATCAGCTTAGCAAATGATGATTGGAAGCGGGTCAGTTTTATTACCCCGAAGGGAACGTATTGCTATGTGGTGATGCCTTTTGGTTTGAAGAATGCAGGGGCCACTTATCAGCGCTTGGTTGATAAAATGTTTAAAAACCAACTCGGGCGAAATATGAAAGTTTACGTTGATGACATGTTGGTTAAAAGCATAAAAGCAGCGTCGCATGTGGAAGACCTGCGTGAGACCTTTGCCACCCTGAGACGTTACAAGATGAAGCTTAACCCCAAGAAATGCGCATTCGGGGTTAGAGCTGGTAAATTTTTGGGTTACATGGTCACAGAGAAGGGTATTGAGGCAAATCCAGAGAAGGTCAGAGCAATTATGGAAATGCAGGCGCCTAGGAACGTAAAAGAAATGCAGTGCTTAGTCGGGCGAATTAATGCCCTAAGTAAATTTGTTTCCAGGTCTGCCGAGAAAAGCTTGCCGTTTTTTCAAGCTCTAAGGAAGAAGGTGAAATTCCAATGGAATGATGAGTGCGAAGAGGCATTCAAATTGTTGAAGGAGCATTTGACCAATATGACTCTGCTTACGAAGGTTGTCCAGGGAGAGCCATTGATCCTATACTTGTCTGTAGGAGAGCAGGCGGTCAGCTCTGTTCTAATCAGAGAGGAAGGTAAAATACAGAGACCGATATACTTCTGGAGCAAGGTCTTGCACGCAGCAGAGACCAGATACGTCGAGGTAGAGAAGGCGATGCTGGCGTTGATCGGGACTGCTCGTAAGTTACGGCCGTTCTTTCTCATGGAATAATCGTGCGAACTAACCTCCCATTGAAGGCCATAATGGACAAACCCGAGGCATCTGGGCGGTTAGTCAAGTGGATAATAGAGCTCAACGAGTTTGACGTTATATTTGAGGTGAGGACAACAATAAAAGCCCAGGCCTTAGCTGATTTTATGCAGGAAATGGCCAGTCCTCCTGGAGCACTGAAAGAATGGACCATCTTTACAGACGGCTCGGTCTGTAATCAGAGCTGTGGAGCCGGAATTTTCCTGATAGATCCAGCTGGTGTGTTGACCGAGTTTGCTGTACGCTTGAATCATGCACTTTATAATAATGCCGCTGAATACGAGGCCCTCTTGCATGGAATCAAAATGGCAAAAGACCTAGGAGCAGAGATGGTATGTGCCAGGGTGGATTCTCAGCTGGTTTGTAAACAGATCAGTGGTGAATTTGAAACCAGGGAGGAGAACATGCAGAAGTATCTGGTTAAATTTAGAGAGTTGGTTAAGGGCATGAAGAGCTGTACAGTACTACAGATTTCTCGGGAAGAGAATGACAGAGCTGATTACTTAGCAAGGTTAGCCAGCTGGGCCACAGGTTGTGACAAGAGGACGATAACGTTACTCGGAGCAGAGGTGGAGTTCGGTGCTGAACAGGTCTGTTCGGTGTATACGGTTGATGATTGGCGTTCCCCTATTACAGCTTACTTGCAACATGAAGAGCTGCCAGAGGATCAAAGAGAAAGAGCTAAGGTAAAAATCAGATCCGCCCGTTTTTGTTTGATCGGAGGGGTTCTATTCCGGCGCGGGTTTGGAAGACCTTTGTTGCGATGCCTAGGCTCAGAGGAGGGCGCACAAATCGTTAGAGAAGTCCATGAGGGGTGTTGTGGCAATCACATGGGAGCCAGAGCTCTGGCTAGCAAAGTATTAAGAGCTGGCTACTTCTGGCCTTCTCTGAGGAAAGAGGCGGAGGCCTTTGTTAAAAAATGTGAAAAGTGCCAGAAGATGGCCCCGTTGATCCACCAACCATCGGAGGAGTTAATAATAATGAGTTCCCCTTGCACCTTCGCCAAATGGGGGATTGATCTAGTCGGTCCATTCCCGATGGCCCCAACCCAAAAAAGATTTTTAATTGTGGTCATAGATTACTTTAGTAAATGGGTCGAGGCAGAGGCCCTCGCCAGGATAATGGAGGAGGCAGTGATGGGATTCATTTGGAAGAATGTGATCTGTCGCTTTGGCGTGCCAATGATATTAATATCAGATAATGGAACCCAATTTATGGGAGTCAAGATAAAAGCCTGGTGTGTCAAGATGAATATCCGACAACATTTCACGTCTGTATATCATCCGCAAGCGAATGGTCAAGTCAAGGTAACTAACCGAATTCTCGTCCACGGGCTTAAGTCACGCTTGGAAAGGTCTGGAGGCAAATGGGTTGAAGAGCTGAGTGCAGTACTTTGGGCGTATCGCACAAATCCAAAGGAAAGTACAGGTGAAACCCCCTTTAGCCTTGTGTACGGCATGGACGTTGTGGTACCTGCAGAGGTCAGCCTAGAAACGCACCGGATCCAGAATTTCAATGAAGAGCAGAATGAGCTATTAAGGCAAGACGCTTTAGATTTGATTGAGGAAAAAAGAGAACAGGCTGCAGTAAGAATGGAGCATATCAGGGGGAGAGTAGAAGTCGCATATGACAAAATCGTGATCAAGAGGCAATTCCGAGTAGGAGATCTGGTCTTAAGAAGAGCTGACCTGGGAAAGACAAAAGGAAAGTTGGAGGCATCTTGGCAAGGGCCGCTTCGAGTCATTCAGACCTTACCAGGAGGTGTTTACAAACTAGAAGAGCTGGACGGCACAGCAATCCCCCGTGCCTGGAATATTGTTAATCTGCGAAAGTTTTATACGTAATTGTAATCTTTAACGTTTGTTTATTTATGCAATGAAAAATGCAGGATTATCTTCGTCAGATTACTAATGTGTTTAACATCAAGGCAGAATTGGCCAAAGGCAGATGCCCATAATATCGGCAGATCTGCCTGTCAGCTTGAGTTAACATTTGTTGAAAATGGATTCCTATAATTTTTCTGACCAGATTACCGGTAAAATCATTACGCCAGAATGGGTCCCAGAAGTCATTATTATCAAAGTGTTACCTTTTATTTCAGATTGTTAATTGGAAAGACGCTTACAAAGAGAGAATACGGAAATATAAGGCGATATTCTCAAACAGAATTGCATTGATAATCGCAAGGTACAAATTACAAACGTAGGAAAACAGAAGAATAAAAATTAGGCCTTAAGATGGAGGTACGGAGGCAAGAAGTCGACGGAGTTGCTGGATCCTTTCCTCATATTCCAGAAGGCGGACACGAAATCGCTCTTGTACGTCTACGACGATGTCCCAGTTGATGTACAAGTCAGAATTCTCCTCTTCTAGTTCACGAATGAGTCGCTGAAGTCGATGCCGTTCATGACGATATTGCAGTTTCCTCTCAGTCAGTTTTTCCACACGATCCTGCAACTGGAAAATTTCTGCCCGAAGTTGATCCCTTTCATGGAGCAGTCGGCTATGCTCCTCGGCGGGAACATGGTTGGAAGACGAGGATGATGCCATTATAAGGGGACAATAAATGAAGGAATAGGTGCCAGTATATATAGGAAAGAAAAGGGCGGAAAGTTACATTAAGTTGGCGCGCAAAAAGCTTAGATGGGTGATTTCCTCGATTTGCGAAACCCTAAAATCCTGGCCTGAAGGCCAAAGACGACATATTCAGCCAGACCTGGCTAAGCAGATGCTTTAAAATTTTACCTGACCTGATTGTCGGTTAAGCCAGGACTGGCTAAGGACGGATGTCCTGAAATTTTGCCCGACCTGATTGTCGGTTAAGCCTCTTCCTCTCCAGCAAGCGATAGAGGTAGCCGACTTTCTCTTTCAGCAGAG
>BMAC01000039.1:1978549-1993442 GCA_014905375.1 Phtheirospermum japonicum
AGCCAGGATTGGCTAAGGACGGATGTCCTGAAATTTCAGCTGGTCGGAAAGTTTGAATTTCTCGACGACCAGAGCAATGTTCTTCCTTTTGATGGTATTAATTTCTTGAAGAAGAGGAGAGGAAGCCATAGCAGAAAGAGAAAATTTTATAAGAATGCAAGCACAAGTTTGAGAAATTATGGAAATGCAAACATGAATTTAAAAGAGGACATGCACGTGACAAGAATCAACAAGTACTAGGGTTTCCGGATATTAAAGAAACCCTAAGCAGTGCAAAAGTCATTACACGACAAAAAAACGAAAAAGGGGACATTTTTTAAATAAGATTTAAAATTGTCTGGAATTACAATCTCTCAAAGCCGAAATACAGACAGACCAGCCACACAGGCATCCTACAAGTCTGCTGAAAAAACAAAAACCTATGCAGCTCAGGGCTCGACCTCCATGTCTGACCGCAGCTCTGCTGGTAGTTGCTCTACCACACCCTCCGACAGGCCTCCCGGAGAGGCACCCCCGGACAGCTCACCCAGACCTGCAAAGGTTGGGGAGGGAGATGAAGTCGGAGAAATTACAGAAAGTGTCAGGTCTGGCTGAGCCTGAACCTGATCAGGTGCGGAAGAATGCAAAACGGCATGGATGTGCTCGGCAAACTCCACTGGCCCAAGCATATGGAGGCGATCCTTGGCAGGGTCATAGGAGAAGGAGGTTGGCTCAGGGGGGCTTTTCAATGGCGTCTTCCGATTGAAGGGAGTGTCGGGATTATCCTTGATCCATTTAGCCTGCTCATCCAAACCATAGTTGTAATATACCACGGCTTCGGGGAAGAGCAAGGAGAAAATATCCTTGGATCCCAGAAAGGTCTTCTTAGTCTCGTCCCTGGCCACTTGGACTAGGCTCAGCCCTTCTTCCGAATTGAGAAACTCCGCCTTCCACTCACTCTTGGCTTTAGCAAGAGCCTCGTCGGCTAAGCTCCTCGCTTCAGCAATGCCCTCGTCTCGAGCCTCCGCTCGAGCTGTTTCTATCATCTTTTTCTGGGCCTTCTTCAGCCCGTCCACCTCCTCTTGCAGCTTCTTTGCCTCTTTTATCTTGTCCTTAGATAGGGCTCGTAGGCGCTGAATCCTTTCCTTGAGGTCTTCGACCTCCTTAACCAAGGTAGCTTGACCCAGAGACCGATTCGCCCTAATGGCCAAAAGGGCCCTCTTCGCCTCAGCCTGAAAGTAAATCAGAAAGTTGTCAAAAATTCGAAAAGATGCGACAAAGAAAGAAAGAAAGGAAAGAAAAGGCCGGCTTGCTTACCCTAGCCTCGTCTTGACACCAAGACTCCAGCAACTCCCTGTCACTCATCTGCTCCAGAACTCGCAGGTCCTCGGGGGAGCATTGGCCACTCACGTGGCGGACAGCCACATCCCCGGAGCAGTTGAGAACTGAGGTCCGCCGGGGAGGGCCAGAGCTGCGCACCGTAGGTGCTGCGGGAGCTATGGAAGGCACGGGGGCAGGATTGTCCGAGATAACCACACCCCGACCCCGTCTAGATCGAGGCCTCTTCGTGAGTGGCATGTCATCCTCCTCCGAATCGGAGATAACTTGCCTTACCGACCGCGGCCGCACGGATGGTGCAGCCTGAAGAGAACTCTGGGCCCGAGGAGCAGTGGGGGTACTCGCCTCCTGGACTGGCGCCGCTGAGTCAGGGGCGGCGCCTTCTCTGTCAGTGGCCTCAAACAGCAATCGCATCATTTTTTCTGAAAAGGAAAGACAAGAGGGTTAGACACATAAAACATTAGAGTATGACACCATAATAATAGAGAAGCCCTTTTTACCAATCTCAGATGGCAAGGGGTCTATCTCACAGGTTTCATTAAGAGCCTTTAAAACCGAAGGAGTGAGGAGATCATTCACATTAACGGGATTCGCATTCAGAGTCGCCACAATTTTCTGAATGCGAGAAGGCCTGGCCGCCGCGGTCAAAGGTGGGTAAGAGGGCAAAGCATCAATAGGGGTGGGGTCGAATCCCCAGTCCCCCTCACAGTGAACAAAGAAGAATTTTTTGCGCCAGGCCTTATTGGAGGTCGGAAGTTTGTGAATGAAATGGACCCCAGGCCTGGCAGCTAGATAGAAACAGTCAGGAGGGAGGCTTTTCGCTTGGAAAAGCTGATAAAAGACCAGAGCCGTCGGGTCCTGGCCCGCGTAGCGCATGGCCAGATTGTAATAGGCCATGATTCGGAAAGAGTTGAGAGAAAATTGAAAAATAGGGATTTTATACATGTTAGCAATCTCTAGCATCATGGGATGAATAGGCAGACGCAGGCCTGCCTGGAATTGGTCTACATAGAAGGTCACTCTACCTGCCGGAGCTTGGCAGGCCAAAGTGCAAGCCGGAGGGGCATACGGATCATAAGGGTCTCTAATCTTATACTTATACTTAATCTCGTCTACTGAATTTTGGATGAGGGTGGAGGTAATTTTAGGATAATCTGGAGGTGGTGGAGGATATATTACACCCTCTGAGGAAGAGGTGACGATCGTCGCCGGAGTATTAGGCGATGGTGAGAGGGCCGCCGCTATTTCCGGAGGGTCCGGTGAGGAAGAGGGTGAAACCTCGGCTCCCTTAGGGATAGTGGATGTAGAGGAGGAAAGAACTTCCACCGCCTCTGAGATCACAGGCGGTGGAGGAAGGAGAAGCGCCGCCACCACAGGAAGGGTGGAGGGCGAAGACGGAGTAACCCTAATTTCTGGGGGGGAGGACATTATGAAAATTAAAAGGGCAAGGGTGAAGAAGGGTACCTGATTGGTAAGGATCGTCGGAATAGTGGAGAAATGATAAGGAGACGATCGCCGGAGTATTGAGAAAGACGGAGTTGCTAAAACTTGAGAAAAAAGAAAGGAGAAAACTGAAAGTAAAAAGTGAAAATAAATTAGCGGGAATAAAAGGCAAAGTGAATGATTTCAAAATACGAAAACCAAGAAAGGTGGGATTTGATGGGATTTGCGTATTTAATGCGGACATGTGAACAGTCCCCTAGGAGGTGAGTTGGAACGGTTGGGACTCTAGATTAGGGATGACGAGGCAGTACTCTGAAGGACGTGGTGGTACAGTAACCGTTTGGGAACGTGCGACGCCACTAAATGCCAATAATTAGCCCTGGTAGTTTAACGTATCCCTTGGGATCCGTACAAGTACGAGAAGCACTAAAAGGCGTGGGACCTCATTTATTACTAAGGGCCCGCGTGTCCTACAGCTCTACCTTGACCCTTTTTGGGGGGGAGGAGTTGATAGGACAGTATTGGTCAGATCTGTATCAAGGTAGACCTGAATTTAGGAATAAAAGCAGACCTGGTTGCTTGGGCAGGAAAAGGTAAATGGGGACCATGTGTCAGAATTGGTTACTTGGGTGATCCTTAATTTGCGAGCCTTGTTCCCGAGATCCCGGGGAAGGGTTCCCCCTGGGGAAATCTTAGATATTCTAAGTCAGACCTAACTTGGAGAAGAGTTGGCCACTTCAGATAAGGAAATTGGACTACCCATTTGAGAAGTGCTCTTGGCAGGGCAATCTTGAGAATAATAAAGCAGAGCTGGTTCGGTCAGACCTGGCCTCCCGCTTACTTGAGAAGGAACAAGTGGGGCCATTTGTTCAGAATCTGTTCCCCAAAACGGCCCATGATTCGCCGCACGTGCTCCTGGGATCCCGGCTGGGGTCCCCACAAGGAGAAGCTATAAATATCTCAGCTGGGGGACAAAGAGAGGTATGTTTTTCTTAAGCATCCCTTATTATTTTCTGGAATACACCTCAACTCTTACTGACTTAAGCATCGTAGAGGTTACCACCGGAAAACTCCCGGTGGTCCTTTCTAACCTATCTTGTGGTGCAGATTCAGAAGGTTCTGGGTTTCCGGGCGTTGCAGGGTTGTTCACTTTTCTGGGCTGGAACACTCGGCCACGGCAACGGGGGTACCAAGTCTGGCACAAACACGCCTCCACCAAGTCCGGCACAAGCTGAACCTGCTCGGCCACGGCGCTGACGATCTGCTCGGCCACGGTGCCTCCACCAATTCCAGCACAAGCACGCCTCCGCGATCTATGCCCTAAAAGTCGTCCACGGCCAAAATCTGCCTCCAGGTGTTGAGCGGTCTCGAAAAAAGCAGTGTTTAGTGTAGTAAAAAGCACTGTAACAATATAAGAAAAGCACTATAAATTTTTGTACGGTGCAAGTATATGTCCAGATTCATGGTGCTTTTTATACTGTAGTGCTAAAATTAGTCATATGCGATACTTTTACTATTCAGGTTTCTTAATTTAATTATATTTATTTTATCTTTACATTTTAAAACATGCAATATGTATCTTAAATTGTAGATCTTGAGAATGTGATTAATTAGATATATATTTTATTTAAAACGAATAAAAATTGAAAAATTTATGGTTTGTTGAAGATTTGAGTTTTATTTCAAGTTTTTTAATTTGCCTACAATCGTAGTTATAGATGAAATTTGTGATGCCTTTTGTATACAATCGGAGTGTTTTCTTTCTTTATCCGGTTGTGCTTTCTAAAGAACAAGATAGTGCTCTTTATAAACGTTGATATATGTCCAAAATACCATTTTTTTTAATTTAATGCAGTATTTTACATCATTACCCTGCTGACATGTCATGTTCTCAACCATCAAGATTATCCAATCTAATGGTCAAGATGAGTCCCTAGGTTCACATATAAGGACGAGTTTTCATTTGAATCCAACCACACACACACACACACATATATATATATATATATATATATAGTATATATATATATATATATATATATATAGGGTAGACGAGTTTTTCCATGGGCCGGGTGTATTGGCCCAGTTTTTATCAAACCGTCTTCCTTCGTGTGATGAATCATATACGGATTATATTTCCTTCCTTTGTCTTTCCTTACATGGATTTCTGAATACTTAAGGACTTGTTAATTTTAATTCACCTCGTACTTTTCATTTATAGAACTTCTTGAATTTTCACCAGATATCCTCAAATCTTCCATGTACCTTGATCTTTCCGTAATGATCGCTCTTATCTCCTTCCTTTGTCAAGTGTGTGTAGCTCCATCTGCCAATAGAAGAGATAATTAAACACATTAGTATCTTTTCTAAAATAAATAAGTAAAATATACAGACTATTTTAACTTACCTTTTTAACGTTCATCTTTCTTCCATAAAACTCTTCAAATGATGCAAATTCTATTTTCTTACAATCTCACCATTTGACATGCAGTTCAAAAATTCTTATTTCTTTGATATCCACACAAGTCAAAAATTTCCAAGACCAATATGCTTATAACAACATCAATCAGATGATCAATCAATCATGCACAGCCAGATAGACTTAAGCAAAGATCACAAAAGAGTAATCTTAAACACCCTGAAGAAATATTTAAACTAACATTCACACTCATCATAATGAGACATCATACAATTTAAACTAAAATGTACTTAGTCTCCCAAAATCTTAACGTCTTTGACCATTGAGGTCACCTGTCAAAAGAAATGTTTTAGTTACACATCAAAACAAGTAGAAATATACAAGGTACCTAAGCACCATCACCAACATGTAAAAAAATAAATATCAAAGTACATCAGATCCTCACTACATTATCACTCAAATTAAAGCAATAATGAGGATCTGATCCTCCAGCATCAGCAACAACTCAATCATAAGCCTCCAAAGTAGATCCATCTGCCAACTCATTTTCCTCATCAAGCAATCCAATAGCATCATGATTATCTTTAACCTTTTCTTTTGCTCTTTGTGCCCTTGCCCTTAGTAACAGACTTCTTTCAAGACTTCCCCTCCCTTTTCGATTGAATAGCCAAGGATCTAGTAGCCTTGGCTCGAGTAACCTGCTGAAGAGTCCAGAGGTACACCACATGCGTGTGAGAACATCTCTCAAAATCAGACCACATGGAAAACTTATGTGACAGAAAGGCAAGGGATGCAAAAACACTAGCTGGCTTGAGCAGTTCAATGTCCCTACATGGAAGTTGGGCATTAATGGTCTGAGTGCTGACAATTAAAGGGGGCATTTCAGGATCAATGAGATCACCTTTATGGGGATCAGGTTTAATTCCAGTTGCACTCAACAAGAACCAAATCAAGGAAGGAAAATGGAGTTTCTCACGAGTACTAGGCTGATAAGCAAATGACACAATATGTCGATAAATAAGCTCCCAGAGAGCAAAAATCTTCTCAGTTAACACCCTAAATAATACCTTGGACTTATGGGTAGTAGGAGTCTAGTTTTGTAGACATATCTTATGCAGCAAATTAGTTTTGAAAGAAAGGTAAGTGACAAGAAAAACCAGGAATTATCTAAGACTCAAGAAGACCGCCAAGCAGGGTGGAAGTGACTACATCCAAATCAGCATCAAGATGCAACTCAATGTCATACAAGAGGCCAAAGTGGGTTTCAATTGCACCTAAGAGAAAAATTAATAATGTGATTATGCAAAAAAACTTTGTCAAACTGGGGACTCAAAGAATCAGAAATGGCAGTGGTGAAATTAACATAAAACTCATAAACGATTTGGCTACAAAAATCAAGAAGACCAACAATAGTACATACTAAATCTAAATTCTCAATCACGACAAACACATCAACCTCCCTAAAATTATCAACCCCTATATTATGCTCACGGTAAAACTCCATCAATCAAAATAAATTAAAATGTTCTTCAACATCATGCGTGAAGAAGCGAAGGGAGTAACCATTACTGAAGGTAAAGGTGTTAATCTCGATGGTGTCATCAACAAATGGAGGTAAAGGTTCATTCTTCTTAACCTTGGTTTTACCTTTGGCACGACTAGATCGACGGGATGGTGTTGAGAGTTCTTTGGGAACCTGATACTCGAGATCGGAATTGGCTTTGTTCTTGGGAGGAATAATAAAGAGTAAGATTTCAACCTTACGCAGAAAGTGAGAGCCCAACAGAGAAGAGGGCCTGGTGGCAGGCAAGTCACTTGAACTTTTATGACCCAAACTTATGTTGGCTTCGAAAGGAAACGTTGAAGCCAACTTCTCCCCCTGAGGTGATGTGAAGGATCTTGAATAGGCGGCTTCGGTGTCACTAGTGTGGCCAGAAATTTAGGGTCCAAGTTGACCCCATAAGGAACAATTATCCACGCATGGGACATAACAATTGGAGCTTCTGATTTGGTGGAATGATCATAATTAGAGCAACCCGGGGTGCTGGTTTCGCAGGAACAAGAACTGTCTGGTGACGTTTCAAAGGTGGCTTGGCAGAAGTAGATCCTAATTTACGTTTAGAGGCTCATTTACTGTTGCCCATGTTTGTGAGTTTGAAAAACTTGGTAAAGTTTGGTGTAGTAATGAATCAAACTTTATGTACTTACATTATTCTAGAAAAGTTTGTCCGCAAGAGAATGTAACAATTGTAAGTGGAACGCTTGACTCGAGTCGAATCTCTCGAGGAAGACTAATCGGAAGTAACTTTTGCTTTTGAATCACGAAAGAAAAATTAAATAAAAGCTATGTTAAACACGTGATCAAATTTTAGTTTTTGAAGTTCTAATATCTAAGACGATGGTTTAAATGATGATAAATGAAATTGACAACTTTGAAAGATTAATAAATTGGGGGTCTAGGGCTCTAGACTCGTCTCCATGATCAATTGGCATTTAGTCAAACATTTAATCTACAAGTTAGGGGTGTCAATCCAAAATTGTAAATTAAACACCCAACAATGCCAATTGATAGTTCTAAACTCATCTAAGCACTAGACCTATGAGTTCTAAACTACATTCATCAAGATATGCGGCAATACAAACTTAAAACAAGCATGAACATGATTAAAGAGATAAAAAGCTTGAAAGAAGACAACAATGGAAAATGAGATTTTAAAAATAACAAATATTATCATATAAGTTTCTAAGAATCCTATAACCTAAAACCATGATAAATTTCAAGAAAACCAACTACTGAAACAAGAACATCACAACCCAACAAAAACTCATAATGAAAGCGAACAAGTAGAATAATTAAAGAAAAAATGGAAAGTTACTCATAAACAATGGTGGTTTGCATCATTCAAACAAGGAATTACGCAAATTAAACTTAAGTTTTCATCCAAAATTTAAGCAATGCCAAAAAGTCCATATTTTACTAAAAACTAAAAAAGATGAAAAATGAGTGAAGAAGGTGGAGAAGATGAAGATGATAAAGAACAAGGTTGGGAATCCAAACCCTAAGGGTTTCCAAATATTTTTATTGTTGAGAAGGAAATGGTATTTATAGGGTGAAAGTGGGGGCAAAATGGTAGTTTTGCCCAAAATGATAGTTTTGCCCAAAATGACAGAAAGTGGCCTAGCCATCGATGCTGGAAAAACGGCCCTATCGATGGGGCGTCGATTGGGTGTCGATGGCGCATCGATCGATGGTTGTGCTTCACAGGCCCGAGTGTATTTTTGTCAACTCAAGCCAGTTGTGATCCTTGAGAACGCTCTTGGGCTTGATCGACTACCCTAAAACAAAGAAAAGTAAAATAACATAAAAATCTATGAAAATTAAGAGAGAAATGCTATTTTATTTAAAGACGACAAAAGCTATGAAAAAACAAAATAAGAAAAAATGGGACAAAATACGAAAAAAAAACTCAACTAAAGCACACAAAATAAGATACAAAAAATACGAAAGTCACATACAAATATGTATGGATCAAGCAACAAGGATAAACAAGAGAGGGAAATAAAATTTAGGGTTTATGGAGATGTGAAGGGTGGCATGTGGAAGTGAAAAGTTAACAGGCTTTTGAGAGAGGGATATGGGCAGATTAAGGAACCAAGGCGGGAAGGTGAAGGGTTTACTCCAAACGGGTGCATCAACACACACACTTTTCCTCCAAAACCCCTTTTGGCATATTAGTAAGGAAATATAATTGAAAAAAAACTCATTAAAAAACATAATTGAGGGTTTCACGAGAGTTGAAAATCAGTTCCAGAAAATTAAAGCCCATCAATTTTCTTCAATAAGAAAACCATGCAAAAGTCTCTACGTATATGTATGAAAAAATCACACAAAAAATAATGTTCACAAAAAATTGATGTTTATACACACTAACACTTAGCAAATTAAAGCTTTTTATTACTCTTCCTAAAATTTCTTTTTAAGATTATTGTCACGCATAATATGGAGGAGTTAATAAAGTTTAGTGCAAAATCATATATCTCCAAGTATTTAGAGTTTAAAAGAAGATTCACGATTTTCTTAGAGATAACTAACATATTTTCATCGGATATCTACCCCACAATTATTTTGTACATGATTCCATGCGTCGCTTAGAGATAACTGACATGTTTTCATCAGAGATCTACCCCACGATTATTTTACCATGTATGCTATTAATTAACAGTCTAAACTAAAACCTTATTTGCACCTTTTCAATGAAAACTAATCTAGATGGCCATCCTATACTCTAGATGTAATAACACCTTGCAAGAGAAATCTGTCCCTTGCTTGATGTCATGTCGGTAGCTACACCTCACATTTAATTTCGTTTCATGATCGGATCTCATTGATAGGTAAATCATGATAGCTACTCACTACATCATATTATGTAGGTATCTATTTACAACACTAGCGTGCCACAATTTTTTGAGAAAACTAATAGAGTTTTTATAGGCAGCTAAGTTGGTTCATGATGATATGTAATCAAATCAAAAGTCTTATGGCTCTTTATGTAATAGTGAAAACTATGCCTAATGCAATATATGAACCTTATATTAGTACTTAATGAATATAATATAATATAGATGTAAGCAATCACAAAATGTTCATCCCTTAGGATTTCATTAGAGAATCGAATCTTTGGGCATCCACCGATTTGGTAAAGATGTCAGCTAGTTGGTCAAGTGTAGGAACATAATATAGTCTAACTATATCATCCTCAACCAGATTTATGATAAAATGGTGTCTAATATCAATATGCTTAGTTCGGGAATATTGGGTAAGATTGTGAGATATGTTTATAACACTGGTGTTATCACATAAGAGTTGGATAGGATTACCTTGATTCCATATTCAAGCAACATTTGTTTCATCCACAAGAGTTGTGAGTAACAGATTCCGACAGCAACGTACTCAGACTCTGCAGCGGAAAGAGATAGGAAATTTTGTTTCTTACTGAACCATGAGACTAGATTGTTGCTGATGAAGAAACATCCTTCCAATGTGCTTTGTTTATCATCAATATTCCAGCCTAGTCTGCATCACAATAACTTGCAAGACTAACACTTATGTTGTGCGAGTAAGATATCCCAAAACTTGAAGTCCTAGTAACATATCCAATGATGTGCTTGACAACTTTTAGATGTGATTATTCGGGATTAGATTACTACCTAGCTCATACACCTACACTGTAACATAGGTCAGGTCTACCTACATTCAAGTATAATAAGTTACCAATCATACTTCTGTAGAATCTCAGGTCTATAGATGTTCCTCCATCATCCCTGTAAAGTTTTTATGACTTCTCATATGAGTGTTAAGATGTCTGACGTTTTCAAGGCCAAACTTTTTCACTAACACCTTAACATACTTAATTTGATGAATAAAGATACCATTACTAATTCGCACTACCTGCGATCCTACAAAGTATGTAAGTTCACCGACCATGCTCATCTCAGATTCCTTTGACATGTTATGAACGAACTCTTTAACCATGGCTTGCGAGTTGGAGCCAAAGATACTATTATCCATATAATTTTGTATGATGATCATAAGTAACAATGATTATAGTACCAAATTACTAGAAAGACAGTTGAATTTCGCATGCTAAAATCACGAGCGAGTACCTAATAGTGTCTACGAGGGTAATATAATTACTAGAATTTCATTAGAAATAATTGTAGTAGCGAATTTCATAAGTAGCAATGCTAACAGTACCACATTTCTAGAAAGTCGGTTGAATTTTACATGCCATAATCATTGAGTGAGTGGTATGCCTAATAGTGTTTAAGAGGGTAATCTAATCTTATCGTTAATGTTTTTAGGGTTAAATCCCAAACCTCTATTAAATGTTAAGATATACCCTCATAATCATTAAGATCTTTTGCAAGCAAGACACCATCCTCAAGAAAGTAAGACTTTACCTATTTGGCCAGTGACCATGAAAAAGTTCCCCTGTTCTTGGGCTGAAAGAGGATAAGATGAGATAATGGGACTCTGACATGAATGGACTTCAAAAGAAGCCTCATATGACTTATGTCCTCAATGGAGAAATTGAACAACTCACTGATATCCTCTGCTCTGAATCTCTTCAGGTGAGTATTGTATTCATTGTGCCAATATGTTACATAGCCTCAGATTCAGATGGGTTTTCAAGGTCAGGACAGGTTTTCTAAGAAGTTCTATGGGAACTTTTACTGGACCAAGCGATACATGTTTGAAGGTGTCCAAGTGAAACAATTCATATTTCTCATCTAATTTAGAAGAAGGTAGCGATGTAAAGAGATGAGCCCCCCCAAAACTAGGGGTAATGTTTGCACGGGGTCATCAAACCCCAACTAACCTCTTTCATCCATTTTAGAAAAGTTATAGACCATCAAACACAATCTATACATGCAAACCTATTAGGAGTGCCCATCATACCGCATAATCATCATAGGAAGACTAAGAATATATTGTCATTCTCTTTCTCAGCTGGAGGTGAAGATGTTTGAGGTTAAAGAGGATAGTCACATAATTATGAATTAGTTCATACTTTTTTTTAAAGGGATATATATATATAAGGAAACAATCACTCCTTTTTGTCATCACTTAATGGCATTTGAGAGTGATTTCCACATTTAGTTGTTCCATCTAGGGTTAACCGGTGTTAAATTTTTTTATAAACAATCCTCTTCGAAGTCTTCATTTGATATATGATCCTAGATTTCATAGTGTAGTGTCAAAATAATATCTTATTAATGAAGGATGCCTATAGCTCTCCAGCCACCAATACATCGAGGACACGGTGACAATGTATTCTAGCGGCCACCAGAACCACGCTACAGTGGCCGAGGCCGTGGCCACATTGAAGATGAGCTACTAAAACCATCGCCTCAGGTCGAGCTACCCCTTGGTAGACGTCTTCTCCGAAGTCACCCGATCCAACTCAACCGCCTAAGATCAAAGGCGTGAATTAGTTCATACTTTTTTTTGGTGGGGATGCGGGGTTGTGATCATGAATTAGTTCATACTTTTTTTTTCTTCCTCCAGTAAATTAGTTAATTTACATATGCATGTCTTAATCTTTTAGGTAGGCATATGACTACTAGCAGGATCAACCCGGTATGGTGCTGGAAACACCAGGTTTTGTCTAGAGTCTTTCGAGAAAAAATAGTTTACAATCACAAAAAATATCTTAATTTTCAAAAGGTGCTTCAACTTATTCTAGACAATATATATATATATATATATATATATATATATATATACATACATATATATATATATATATATATATATATATATATATATATATATATATATATATATATATATATATATATATATAGGGGTGGGTTCAAATAGAACCATGTCATTATATGCGAACCTGCGAACTAGTGCTTTTATTATATACCAGCAGTGCTTTTATTATACAATCACAGTGCTTTATTATTATTTTTAGTTATATACACCAGTAGTGCTTTTATTATACAATCATAATGCTTTTAAATAAATAAGAAAATACACAAAAAATCTGATCCATCTATTTAATTAGATCTAAGACCCATAATTGACCCTAGGTTCACATATAGGAACATGGTTCTCATTTGAACCTAATCCTATATATATATATATATATATATATATATATATTAAAATAAGGCTTGAAATAAGATTGATGAGTAAATTCAGAAACTTATCAGTGAAGAAAGAAATGATCATTTCTTATAAAACTTTTTAAACTCTCATAAAGATTGATGAGTAAATTCAACAACTTATTAGTGAGAAAGGGGTCAAGGTTAATACCTTTATTCTTGTTAATATGTGATACTTGTAATGATCTCTTTTCAATAGCAAGACTTATTTCCAAAAGCCCTTAAAAGCTCGGGTGTTGAATTATACTGATAATTCCCTTTAAGCTTCTGTACAAAATTCGTGAACCCCTGATCCTATCCTTGGACTTTAGGAGACTTGAATGCATTGGACAAAACATTGACACTTGCGATTGCCCTGGTTCAGCAACTACATATGAAAAGGCTGCGAGATACGATTTAAAGTATTGATCATCTTGTTTTGCCTCTTACTGGATGGCTAAAATAGTGGGTGTGTTTAACACTCAGCTAGTTGGCTTCTTAGTTGATATCTTTATAAGATACTCAATAATCATATGGTACGCAGCTCATATCCTATTAACGCAAAATCTCCACTTACCTTTCGATTGAGATCTAGCCTAGTCAAGAAATATTAAAACATGGATGCCAAATCTTGGCGAGTTGATCTCTTTGCCCTTGTCTAAGTCTTTTCTACAAACGCAGATAGATAACAAAGGAATATGATTGTGTGGCATTGGTCGCCCACGTAGTATTTCAATGATTGAAACCCATCAAATGTTTTAGATATATTCATCAAAGATGGAACAATAATAAATGTGTGTTCCTTGGAAAACTGTGAAACCATAAACTCCCCTCTGTGCAGATAGTCCACACCTTTCACAATCCCCTCCAATAGATTTAACAAAGTTTTAGTAGGTTGCCCAATATGAAACAAATGTTGACTGAATTATAATAGATGAGAATGTTGAGTTGGGTATGTAATAGCAGAGGATATTAGATCAGGAAGGGACATTTCATTTTCCAAAAAACATGAGTAGATTTGTGAATACACTTTTATAATAGTTATGCGCTCTATGGAATATAATCTACCTATGTTGGGACATGACTTTAAAAACGAACACGTGATACAAACAACTGCCCTTTTAGGGGCTGATTATGAATATACTCAACAGATGCTAGTCGAACATCATGTTTTGCGGTCATGATTACAACTTGTGATAAGCAACAATTGATTGCTAGTTCCATGGTGCATTGAAGGTCAAATGAGCTTAATTGGTTCATCCTTTTACAAAAATAAATATAATTTAAATATAATTTCTCACAACATAGTAGTACTTCACTACATAAAGTTGTAGAGCATAAACCGGAACAAAAATATGTTCCAAACACTTGTTAAAGTAAAATTTAACAAACATATCAATTTATTACATGAAGACAAATTGATTTTGCCATCCAAAGGTTCGTGGCCCCTTATTTTTTTCCATCTCCGGGTCGAATATTCCAGTTATATTTATATCCATGTAAATAAATATTTCTATTGAGTAAATTAGTAATATATATTGCGATAATATCGGGGAATAATTGAACTAACAGGTCTAACACAATCGAGCAGATATATTATATATAAACATAATAAATATATAATATAATTAAACAACGAAACGAAAGGAAAAGTTAACCGTCGAGGCGAGCGAACTCTTTCCTTAAGATTCTTATTGCCCCGTACTACGTGCTCACGGTTTGATAGCAATGAACCTCCCAAGATACAACGACGCGGAGCTGGACGGAGCAGACAATCCAGTCAACCTGGCGAACGAGAATTGGGCAGACAACTGAGCAAATCCTAACTGCAAACTATATGATGCGTGAGGCAGGTAGGATTATGATATGTATGCGAGAGCTCTCTTAGAAACGTGTTTTGATGTATGCAAAAGTGTTTTTACACTATGTGGGAGTTGGTATTTATAGATATGAGGGACCCTTAAACAAGGTAGGAAATCTATAGGAATTAGGATTCCTAATACAAGCCAATCTCCTTATCTTACTCAATAAGAAAGACTTAGAAGCTTCCAGAAGAGGCCC
>BMAC01000039.1:1994085-2027916 GCA_014905375.1 Phtheirospermum japonicum
GATTGTTGGGGATATTGGATTTGGTAAAGTTATATTTGGTAGCTTTGACCAAATATTCCAAATGTAGACGGGTCGTTAATTGTGTAAACGAACGTCAAATTATTAATCTACGTTTCGAGTAGATTATGGTGGTATATTTACTTTCACAAATCCATTTTTGGGTGAGTGAAAAGTCAATGACCAAGGTTGGACATTTGGAAGGTAATGAGGGTAAGGAATTTCCTAAGTTGATAGGAAATGTCCTATATATGAATGTTATTCATTATTTTGTGGAAATCAAATTATTAGAGATGGTGGACCGCAAACTATTTAATTCCTTGGGCTTTAATTAGTTTGGGGCCTCTTCTGGAAGCTTCTAAGTCTTTCTTATTGAGTAAGATAAGGAGATTGGCTTGTATTAGGAATCCTAATTCCTATAGATTTCCTACCTTGTTTAAGGGTCCCTCATATCTATAAATACCAACTCCCACATAGTGTAAAAACACTTTTGCATACATCAAAACACGTTTCTAAGAGAGCTCTCGCATACATATCATAATCCTACCTGCCTCACGCATCATATAGTTTGCAGTTAGGATTTGCTCAGTTGTCTGCCCAATTCTCGTTCGCCAGGTTGACTGGATTGTCTGCTCCGTCCAGCTCCGCGTCGTTGTATCTTGGGAGGTTCATTGCTATCAAACCGTGAGCACGTAGTACGGGGCAATAAGAATCTTAAGGAAAGAGTTCGCTCGCCTCGACGGTTAACTTTTCCTTTCGTTTCGTTGTTTAATTATATTATATATTTATTATCAAGAATCACATCGGCTAACCCCATATCCTTTAAATCAAGGTTGTCCTTCAACATGTTCTTAGTACTTGTGATCATATCACTTGAGTTACTTAGAATCAACATGTCATCAACAGAAGACAAACAATGATTAAAGAGTCAGGTGTGTTCTTCACATAAACACACTTATCGCATTTAGTGATGCGAAAGCCATTGGTCATCATCACAGTATCAAACTTGATATGACATTGCTTTGGTGCTTGTTTCAATCCATACGGTGATTTAACAAGTCTACACACCTCATTCTCTTGAACAGGAACCATTCAAGAATGATTAATATCAAGATTGTGCAGCGCAACAATCGTCAAAATCACCTTAATAAAAGTGATTCTAGTTACAGGTGAGTAAGTAACAAAGAAGTTGTATCATTCTCTTAGTCTATAGTATTTAGCTATCAGCCTAGCTTTATACTTATCAATCAAGCCATCATCTTGATACTTTATCCTTAGGACCCACTTGCAACCAAGGGGTTTTACTACCATGGGAAAAATCAATCAACTCCCATATATGATTCTGCAAAATTGAATCAACATTGATGGCTTCCTTCCACATAGAAGCATTAGGACTAGACAAGGCTTCTTGAGATTCATTATCTAACAAATAAATCATCTAAGCAGTCCTAGCCCTAGAATCATCACTATCACCATTTTGTGATGCAACTTGAGCTATAAGAAGTGTTGCTTCATCTATAGCATCATGAACTCTCTTTTACAACCATCACTATTTCCTTTGCAAGGACAAAAGTGTTCAAAGTATTACATTCCTTACTTTAAAGGTCGTTCCTTCATTCACATCAAGTATAACAAACTTGTGTACTAGAAATCTATACGCAGTGCGCATATTTAATGAAGCAACAATCAACTTATTTTAAGTCATATCTTCACTTTCTTTGGCTCTGGTACTTTTACCTTAGCCAAGTACCCCCACACTTTGAGGTAACTATAAGCACAAGCTTACCTTTCCATAACTTATATGGAGTCCTTTGCTTTCCCGTGTAGGGTAACCTATTCAAAATATGGTTAGCGAAAGGATCGTCACCCCCCACATATCAGGGGTTAACCCTGAACTGATTAACATAACGTTCATCATTTCTTCCAGAGTTCTATACTTACGTTCATCGACGCCAATTGATCGAGGTAAATACGAAGCAATTGTTATATGAATTATGCCTTATTCAGCGCAAAATCCCTCATAACATACTCTCCACCTCAATCACTTCGAATTGCCTTAATTCGAGTTTTAAGTTGATTCTTAACTTCATACTTGAAGACTTTGAAAACATCAAAAACTTTGTCTTTGCCCCTTAGCAAATAAATGTCGCAAGTTATTGTGCAGCCATTAATGAAAGTAATAATTTACTTTTTACCCCCTCTAGTTTACACAAATTTCATATCACATATCTCGATGTGAAATAACTCTAGAGGTACATAACTCTTTCCACCAAATGAAAAGATACTTTTGGCGTTTTAGCCTCAACACAAATCTCTCACTTGTGTCTTCAACCAAAATTGACATCTAATTGTAAATTTAATTTTATCAATTTTGTTGGACTTATATTGGGCTTTATATCATAGCCTCAATGCTAGAATACCCAATTTCCAAATAAGCACACAAAATTAATAATTATGATTTCTCATAATCTTCTTTTAGCTTTTCGAGCTTTATATGAATTTTAAAAATTCAATACTCTTATGAGATCATCTATCTCATATTAGCTATCTCAGTATCCTCTTTACTTGACCAACGAGGTCACATTTTTCACCATTGAAAAATCGAAGTAATGTGAGAAGCTCCCACAATTAAATCTCAAGATTCAATTCAAAAATTAAATTCAAATTTAATTGATACCAAACTTTATAAATTTAACCCAAACAATGAGTTCACGTTTATAAGTTTATAGAATTTTTAAGCCGAACTACATCAAGCTTAAATTCACACATTAATAAATTTGAAACCCAATTCAACAATTTGGTCTCACAATTTATTATAAATCTAGTACGAAACTAGACTTTATTTGTTGAGCTCAAATAAATAATATTTTGCTCAATATCCATGACCCATCAAGGTCTTGAATTTCTTCCGGATTCTTCTTTACAAGAAGAACCAACGGCTACTACAATGGCAACCCAATGGCCTTACTATCATTCAGGCCCAAGTTTAATTTCTATTAAACTTCATTACCAATTTTGGCCCAGGACTAAATTAGTCATTGCCAAATATTTATTTAAGTGCATGACTTAATAGATTAGGCCCCAAATTTATAGTCCAACAATTAATTAAAATTGTTCTTATTTTTAGCCCAAGAGACTTTGACCCAATAAGAGCCAAGCAAGGCCCAACCGAGTTTGCATGAGTCTCCATAACTCATTCCAAGACTAATGGCCCAAGTCCAATAGTCTTTTCGGGCCCTCCACGTTAAAGCCAACTAAGGCCCTCACTACAATTTTTTTCTTCTTTTAATTCATATCTCGGCCCTACTTTAGTGAACCGAAAGTTCTCGTGGACTTTGAACAAAAGTCCAATCATTGAGCCAACTTTAAAGTGACCCAAACTAAAACCAACTAAATAGAATTGGTCCAGCACTTTAATTTACATATTGGGTCCATAAATTAACAACCCAAATAGAGAACCATCTTGGCCCAGCAAAAGCCCTAACAATTGCCTTTCTTCTCCAAAAATCAGCCGCCGTCGCGCCATTAACAAACGCAGGAGCTTGCGGCCATCTCCCACGACAAACCAGCTTCATTGCTTTCGCCGACGCCGACGCCTGAACCCATCACCGCCGCCGAAACTGGCGTCGCCGACCATCGTTCCGTTCAACTCAGCCGAGGAGACGCTTGGCCGTGGATCTCCGTTCGCCGCCGTTGATAAAGAACGGCAGCAACATTGCCGTCTACTGCTTCTTCTGCCGCCGTGCGAACAGGCTGTTTTCTACATCGGACGACCTCGTTTGTCGCGCGTGGATCCAAAGTAGCACATGACTCCATCCACCGCTCGTCCATAGCCGACGGCAATCACTATGCCGGTGCCTCCCAGACCCAGCTGTGGACTCACGCCGCCGCGTACATCAACATGAGCGGCACCCACGCGCCGACTCGTAGCCGGAATAACCACGGCTACGCGTGGACCAAGTCGACGGTCCACCGCCTTGGCCAACAACAAACAGCGTCGGCCACCACTTCACCCATCTCGACGGCGTCGAGGTTGTGAAAAGACCATGGTGAAGGTATTATTGTACCAACAATGTTCAATTACAAATTTTAGGTTAATTAGGTTCCACAAAAACCTAAATATAATTAATTAATTTTAATCCTCCGATTTATCATGGGTAACCATAGCAGAATACTTTTTGTTGGATAAATTGATAACAGAGCCTTTTTGATTTCCTAGTTGTCGTGAACTTCCAGCTTCAGAGTTGGATGCAGATTTGTCGGTGTACTTGGAAACACGTCGCACACAGTCAACCGTAGAACAATTAATTCGAATCACAAAACAAAATTGTAAATCAGTATTACAAATAAGAATCTTAAGCTATTGAGTAAATTAGTAATATATATTGCGATAATATCGGGGAATAATTGAACTAACAGGTCTAACACAATCGAGCAGATATATTATATATAAACATAATAAATATATAATATAATTAAACAACGAAACGAAAGGAAAAGTTAACCGTCGAGGCAAGCGAACTCTTTCCTTAAGATTCTTATTGCCCCGTACTACGTGCTCACGGTTTGATAGCAATGAACCTCCCAAGATACAACGACGCGGAGCTGGACGGAGCAGACAATCCATCAACCTGGCGAACGAGAATTGGGCAGACAACTGAGCAAATCCTAACTGCAAACTATATGATGCGTGAGGCAGGTAYYATTATGARATGTATGCGAGAGCTCTCTTAGAAACGTGTTTTGATGTATGCAAAAGTGTTTTTACACTATGTGGGAATTGATATTTATAGATTTGAGAAACCCTTAAACAAGGTAGGAAATTTATAGGAATTAGTATTCCTAATACAAGCCAATCTCCTTATCTTGCTCAATAAGAAAGACTTAGAAGCTTCCAGAAGAGGCCCAAACTAATTAAAACCCAAGGAATTAAATAGTTTGCGGTCCACCATCTCTAATAATTTGATTTCCACAAAATAATGAATAACATTCATATATAGGACATTTCCTATCAACTTAGGAAATTCCTTACCCTCATTACCTTCCYAATGTCCAACCTTGGTCATTGACTTTTCACTCATCCAAAAACGGATTTGTGAAAGTAAATATATCACAATAATCTACTCGAAACGTAGATTAATAATTTGACGTTCGTTTACACAATTAACGACCCGTTTACATTTGGAATATTTGGTCAAAGCTACTAAAAATAACTTTACCAAATTCAAAATCCCCAACATATTTCATGTAGTTGACAAACCAAAGTTTTTTTCTCCAAATTGCAGAAGAGCTCAGGAATAGACCTTGATCCTTTAAACACCAGTCCATGTTTTTCAGATTTCAACTCATATTAATGAGTTTATCTCTTATTGTGGCTATCACATCTAGATCTGATTCCAAAACTTATCCAAAATTTGAAGGTAGTGACCGATGAAAATGCAAAGCCAACTAAAAATATGCCCATGGTGTTAGCCCCATTCGAGAGCCATGATTGTTGTATTCATGCCTTAAGTACTCATCACCAAGATCAACTGACGAGAGATATCACACAAACTAAGCCAAAACTTATGCAAAAGGTTCATAGTTTCACCACTCAAATCTTCAAAGGGGTCATATGCTTGATGAGTTTCAAAAAAATGATACACGATTTTCCATCTTTGTTCTAAGGAAGAATTAGATATAAAAGAAATGTATTTTGGAGAAGTCGCTTGACAAGCAAGTTAGATGTTTAACCCATTATAGACCGCTGGTCCTCATTGGAAGACCAATTTTAAAAATGCAGCTTTAGAGCTTGTGGAAGCTCGAAGTTGCATAATGGGTTGATTCTATATCGATGCCCCCTACATAATTAGCATCGAAAAGGGGGAACACCCGCTATTTGACATCCCACAGAAGTAGAACTGGGTGTCCATCGAATGTACTTCTGACCAAGGTATCAAGAAATCCATTTCCTCCCATGGAAAGAGTCGCCACTATAGCCTTCTCGAGAAGGGTGTTTTTGTGTACCAGGAAATCCCGTCCCCGCCGTAAGAAGGGTCACAAGAGAAAGATTCATTGCCATTGAATTATATCATACTTTTTTAAGCCATAATTTAAAATTTAAATTAAAATATCTGGAGTCAAAATACACATATTACACATAATGACATCTTCTTTTGGCAAAAAATGGTACTTTTATCGGATAGAGAGTGATGGTAATGGGGGGAAATGGAAAAACTCACAAGAAAAGAAAAGAAAACAAGAAATAATTACTGAGATGAGTTTTTTTCGTTTTGAGATATATTTTTTCTTTTTTCCTAACCTTATGTAGACAAGTATTGACATAAAAAGTTTGCTGCAAATCCAATCCAAGATATAATTTCGTATTCAGTCAATCAATCTTAGACACGCTCCCTTAAAAATTAATAGAAAAAGTCTTATAATCATCTCATTATTCTCATTCAATACGTTACTCCCTTAAAGACCTCTACAACAAATCTTGTATTCTTCTTATTATCCTGATCCGATCTAACATTGTACGAATTCACATGAGCTAGAGAGTGTACACAACAAACTAGATCTAAATTCTCATAAACATGAGAGGGAACCATAGATCCTGGAATTGGATTACATAGCTCATACCTCTTTGTGTAATAATCATGCCAGGTGGACTAGGTAGATGAGGAATGGTCATATTTCATATCCTTTCTCATATTCTTGGGTAGATAGAACTTTGTAGATAGAACCACAAGTCTCGTAGACATAAGTCTTGTTCATTAGTCCTTTGTGGAAAAACATGTCCTCGTATGTTTTGTTGTGAGCGTACAACTCATCGATGAGAGATCTTGAATACACAAGATTACAACTTCCATATATATATTTGGAAATACATTAATTTTGCCATTCGTATACGGATCTCTTCCTGGTGCTTCCATCACGAGATCTATGATGTCTTTTGACGCTTCGGGTCTACTTAAACTCACTATTCCGATGATGCTTCCACTGCCACCACCAAACATAGATTCATGCATAAGGCTCGAGTGTGATAATCATCTCTCACTCTCATAACATCATATATCCTATCTAATTTGAACCATGCACACATGTACACTACAAATTTGCAATGATTGTTAGGATTTCCAAGAGGTATATGATTCCTATGAAAGTAGTTCGTCGCGTGTCACAAGTAAGAGCAATGGAATGCGGTCTTTTTTGATTCCTCATCTCCTCATTAACAAAATCAATCACCTCCACACATATTGTGAAATATCCTATTAGGGTTGTATAACTGTCACCCTTATTACTCGAACCATATAACTATAAGAGTTGAGTTGCTTAGAATCCGCAACTACATAAATCTTGGATCGCGAATGTCATAACCATATAACTATTGCCCCATGAGAGGAACACATGATATATTTAAAACTGATAAAAGGAAAATACTCGGGCGTAGAAGCAGTTACACCGTAAAGTACAATATCTCCAAGCATCTACAACTGTGAGTCTTTTCCAATTTCAGTCACATGAAGGAAACACCAAATGCTTGGCTTAATATTTGAGGCAAGCATATGACTACTGGAAAAATCAACTAGGTAGGATGCTGGAAACACATTAGTTTGTCTAGAATATTTGAAACACTATTTTGTGATACTCACATGACCGCAAAAATATCATGTTGGCACAATAAACTAGGTAGGATGCTGGAATCATGTTATTTTGTCCAGGGTATTTGAAACACATTTTCGTGATACTCACATGACCGCAAAAATGTCTTATAGTTTTTCATAAATGTGTTTCAAATGACTCTAGACAAAATATCTATATTAGAAAATCACGCATGAAATAAGATTAAGAAAAATACCTTATTTCACTCTCAAACCATTTATGATCGATCTAAGATTAAATCGTGTAAGAACAGAGAGCTATCAGACTTGTGAAATGTGAGTAGAGAGAAAAGAATTTTAGTTCATACTTTTTTCTCAAAGTCAAATGTCAGACAGATAATTGTCCAACAATCCAAAAGGTTGCATTAGGCCAAAAGATTACAATATAGTACAACTAACAGTCCAAAAGATTACAAAATAGTACAACGAACAGTAAAAAAAACTAGCCTTCTCAAAAGAGTGTTTTTGTGTACCAGGAAATTCTGTCCCCGCCAAAAGAAGGGTCACAAGAGGAAGATTCATTGCCATTGAACTATATCATTCTTTTTTAAATTCATAACTTAAAATTTAAATTAAAATATCTGGAGTCAAATAACACATATTACACATAATGACATCTTTTTTGGGCAAAAAAATTGGTTCTTTTTCAGAGAGAGAGAGTGATGGTAATGGGGGAAATGGAAAAACTCACAAGAAAAGAAAAGAAAAGAAAACAAGAAATAATTACTCAGATGAGTTTTTTCGTTTTGGGATTTTTTTTTTCTTTTTTCCTAACCTCATGTAGACAAGTATTGACATAAAAAATTTGCTGCAAATTTAATCCAAGACATAATTTCGTATTCAGTCCCATAATTTTAGACACGCTCCCTTAAAAACTAATAGAAAAAATCTTATATTCATCTCATTATTCTCATTCAATACGTTTCTCCCTTAAATACCACTACAATAAATCTTGTATTCTTCTTATTATCCTGATTCGATCTAACATTGTACGATTCACATGAGCTAGAGAGTGTAAAAAACAAACTAGATCTAAATCCTCATAAACATGAGAGGGAACCATAGATCCTGGAATTGGATTACATAGCTCATACCACTTTGTGTAATAATCTTCACATGCCAGGTGGACTAGGTAGATGAGGAATGGTCATATTTCACAAAGCCATATGGTATCCTTTCTCATATTCTTGGGTAGGCAGAACTTTGTAGATGGAACCACAAGTCTCGTAGACATAAGTCTTGTTTATTAGTCCTTTGTGGAAAAACATGTCCTCGTATTTTTTTGTTGTGGGGGTACAACTCATCGATGAGAGATCTTGAATACACAAGATTACAACTTCCATATATATTTGGAAATACATTAATTTTGACATTCGTACACGGACCTCTTCCTGATGCTTCCATCATGAGATCTATGATATCTTTTTACGCTTCGGGTCTACTTAAACTCCTTATTCCGATGATGCTTTCAAATGCTTGGCTTAATATTTGAGGCAAGCATATGACTACTGGCAAAATCAACTAAGTAGAATGCTGGAAACACATTAGTTTGTCTAGAATATTTGAAACACATTTTTTTGATACTCACATGACTGCAAAAATGTCATGTTGGCACAATCAACTAGGTAGGATGCTGGAATCACGTTATTTTGCAAGAGTATTTGAAACACATTTTTGTGATACTCACATGACCGCAAAATGTCTTAGTTTTTCATAAATGTGTTTCAAATGACTCTAGACAAAAGATCTATATTAGAAAATCAAGCATGAAATAAGATTAAGAAAAATGACTTATTTCACTCGCAATCATTTCTATCCTCGATCGATATAAGGTTAATCGTGTAAGAAGAGAGAGCTATGAGACTTGTGAAATGTGAGCAGAGTGAAAAGAATTTTAATTCATACTTTTTTCTCATAGTCAAATGTCAAATAGATAATTGTCCAACAATCCAAAAGATTGCATTATGCCAAAAGATCACAATATAGTACAATTAACATTCAAAAAGATTACAAAATAGTACAACTAACAGTTGAAAAAAAATAGCCTTCTCAAAGGAAATCCTGTCCCCGCCAAAAGAAGGGTCATAGGAGGAAAAAATACACATACACATAATGACATCTTCTTTTGGCAAAAAAAAAGATTCTTTTTTCGGAGAGAGAGAGTGATGGTAATGGGGGAAATGGAAAAACTCACAAGAAAAGAAAAGAGAACAAGAAATAATTACTGAGAAGAGTTTTTTCGTTTTGGGATTTTTTCTCTTTTTTCCTAACCTCATGTAGACAAGTATTGACATAAAAAATTGCTACAAATTCAATCCAAGACATAATTTCGTATTCAGTCCCATAATTTTAGATACGCTCCATTAAAAATCAATAGAAAAAATGTTATATTCATCTCATTATTCTCATTCAATATGTTTCTCCCTTAAAGACCACCACAACAAATCTTGTATTCTTCTTATTATGCTGATTCGATCTAACATTGGATATTCACATGAGCTAGAGAGTGTACACAACAAACAAGATCTAAATTCTCATAGACATGAGAGGGAACCATAGATCTTGGAATTTAATTACATAGCTCATACCACTTCGTGTAATAATCTACACATGCCAGGTGGACTCGGTAAATGAGGAATGGTCATATTTCAAAAAGACATGGACTCGGTAAATGAGGAATGGTCATATTTCAAAAAGCCATAAGATATCCTTTTAGACTGAACTTTGTAGATGGAACCACAAGTCTAGTAGACTTAAGTCTTGTTCATTAGTCCTTTGTGGAAAAAATGTCCTCGGTGTTTTTGTTGTGGGCGTACAACTCATCGATGAGAGATCTTGAATACACAAGATTACAACTTCCATAAATATTTGAAAATACATTAATTTTGTCATTCGTATACGGACCTCTTCCTGATAAAACATTAATCTTGTCATTCGTATACGGACCTCTTCCTGATGCTTGCATCACGATATATGTGATACCTTTTGATGCTTTAGGTCTACTTAAACTCACTATTCCGATGTTGGTTTCAGGCCACCACCAAACATAGATTCATGCATAAGGCTAGAGTGCGATAATCATCTCTCACTCTCATAACATCATATATCCTATTTAATTTTAACCATGCACACATGTACACTACAAACATGCAATGATTGTTAGGATTTCCAAGAGGTATATGATTCCTATGAAGGTAGTTCGTCGCGTGTCGCAAGTAAGAGCAAGGGAATGCAGTCGTTTTTGATTCCTCATCTCCTCATTAACAAAATCAATCACCTCCACACATCTTGTGAAACATCTCCTCATTAACAAAATCAATCACCTCGTACATCTTTTGAAATATCCTATGACGGTTGTATAAATGTCACCCTTATTACTCTCGAACCATATAGCTATAAGGGTTGAGTTGCTTGAGAATCTGCAACTACATAAAGGATCGCGAATTTCGTAACCATATAACTATCGCCCATGAGAGGAACGCATGATATATTTAAAACTGATAAAAGGAAGGAAAATACTCGGGCGTAGAAGCAGTTCCACCGCAAATTACAACATCTCCAAGCATCTACAACTGTCAGTATTTTGTCCAGAATATTTGAAACACATTTTTGTGATACTCACATTACCGCAAAAATTTCAAGCATATGACTATTGACACAATCAGCTAGGTAGAATGCTAGAAACACATTATTTTGTCAAGAGTATTTGAAACACATTTTTGTGATACTCACATGACCGAAAATGTCTTGGTTTTTCATAAATGTGGTTCAAATGACTCAAGACAAAATATCAAGCATTAAATAAGATTAAGGAAAATGACTTATTTCACTCGCAAACCATTTCCATCCTCGATCGATCTAAGGTTAAATCGTGTAAGAACAGAGAGCTATGAGACTTGTGAAATGTGAGCAGAGTGAAAAGAATTTTAAGTCATACTTTTTTCTCAAAGTCAAATGTCGAATATATAATTGTCCAACAATCCAAAAGATTGTATTAGGCCAAAAGATTACAATAAAGTACAAATAACAATCCAAAAGATTACAAAATAGTACAACTAATAATCCGAAAAAAATAGCCTTCTCAAAAGATTGTTTTCGTGTACAAGGGAATCCTGTCCCCGCCAAAAGAATGTTTTCGTGTACAAGGAAATCATGTCCCCGCCAAAAGAATGGTCATGGGAGGAAGATTCATTGCCATTGAACTATATCATACTTTTTTAAAGCCATAATTTAAAATTTAAATTAAAATATCTGCAGTCAAAATACACATATTACACATAATTTCATCTTCTTTTGGCAAAACAAAATGATTCTTTTTTCGGAGAGAGAGTGATGGTAATGGGGGAAATGGAAAAACTCACAAGAAAAGAAAAGAAAACAAGAAATAATTACTTAGATGAGTTTTTTCGTTTTGGTATTGTTTTTTCTTTTTTCCTAACCTCACGTAGACAAGTATTGACATAAGAAATTTGCTGCAAATTTAATCCAAGACATAATTTCGTATTCAGTCCCACAGTTTTAGACACACTCCCTTAAAAATTAATAGAAAAAGTCTTATATTCATCTCATTATTCTCATTCAATAAGTTTCTCCTTAAAGACCACTACATCAAATCTTGTATTCTTCTTATTATCCTGATTCGATCTAACATTGACTATTCATATGATCTAGAGAGTGTACACAACAAACTAGATCTAAATTCTCATAGACATGAGAGAGAAACATAGATCCTGGAAAATGATTACATAATCCATACCACTTCGTGTAATAATCTGGACATGCCAGGTGGACTAGGTAGATGAGGAATGGTCATACTTCACAAAGCCATAGGATATCCTTCCTCATATTCTTGGGTAGACTGAACTTTGTAGATGAAACATAAGTCTAGTAGACTTAAGTCTTGTTCATTAGCCCTTTATGGAAAAACATGTCCTCGGATTTTTTGTTGTGGAAGTAAAAATCTTGCTATTCGTATATGGACCTCTTCCTGATTGTTGAATCACGAGATCTGTGATATCTTTTAACGCTTTGGTCTACATAAACTCACTATTCTAATGATGTTTCCACTGCCACCGCCACCGCCAAACATATCATGCATATGGCTTGTGGCTCGAGTGTGATAATCATCTCTCATTCTCATAACATCATATATCCTATTTAATTTTAACCATGCACACATGTACACTACAAACTTGCAATGATTGTTAGGATTTCCAAGAGGTATATGGTTCCTATGAAAGTAGTTCATCGCGCGTCGCAAGTAAGAGCAAGTTAATGAAATATCCATATTACGGTTGTATAAATGTCACCCTTATTACTCTAGAACCATATAGCTATAAGGGTTGAGTTACTTGAGACTCCGCAACTACTACATAAAGGATCGCGAATGTCGTAACCATATAACTATCGCCCCATGAGAGGAACACATGATATATTTAAAACTGATAAAAGGAAAATAGAGGAACTTCACCCTCCTCTAAGTTCAACTCAACTCCGATGGCATCCCGCAGTTTCAGGATGCGGATCAAGAAAAAACTCTGTCAAACAAAAGAGAATTTATGAATTAAAATATAAATAAGTAGTATATAATTATAAAAAAAAACAAATAAATAGATTTTTTTATAAGAATTAACTTACCAGAACAACCAAAGGTTGACACGGATCGATTTCTTATCACCGTCCTTAAAACTCTTGATCCCACAGAGCAGAAAAGAAAGCAGCGCCTCCCCAAGCATACGCGTCAACATTCTCAATTTTTTCCAAAAATTGGACATAAGTTGATCCGACCCGTTGTCATCCGTCGAAGGGGTGATAAAGCAGTGAATTAAGATCAATATTATTGCAATCTTTCTCTTCGTAGCATCGTTTGTCTTATTCGTTGCATAAGAAATTAATTCACTCGTCGGTGCAATTTTGAACGAAAAATTAAACACCCTTCTAAAAGTGTCTAAATCTCGTGATTTATCGTAAGTGGAAATGACGGGATCCCCATAAATTGGCAAACCAGTTAAAAAAATTATGTCCTCTAAAGTGATCCCGAGTTTATGTTTACCTCGTTGGGTGAATCACAGTCACTCACCCGACCTCAAGCCACTGCGTCTTCGGCCTTCCACTAACCCCTCTGCACTCGCACTCAGGTAAGTGCTTCTTGTTTTGCTGCTAACCTTTGGCAATGTTTTATTATTTATAATAATTATTTATGTTTTAATGTGTTATGTATTTCCAAAAAAGTAAACTTCACGCTCGACTTTCATACAAAAGCGACAGTCATTGCCTAATATATTTGTAACCCTATTGAAGCTGTAATCGCCAACTCACTCCATTTTTTTGCGAAACCCTATTGATCGAATTTTACAAAATCTGTTTCAATTTTCGAGTTTTAAGAAAATCTATTTTGTGTAAAATAGCTCTTTCTCAATGCAATGTAATTGCATGTTTTAATTTAACTTTTTATGAAATAGAAGATGGATTCTCATCAGAATCATTCGCTTGTTTTTTTTTTTTTCTGATTTACTCTCCGGTTAGCGCATGCAAGATCTGGTCTATGTGTTTTATTATTTTTTTTTTCTTATTTTGATTGTGCGTTCTTGGGCTTCTCAATTTTCTCCAGTAGCTAGTTACTAGTGTAAAACTTTTTTTTTAATAAATTGTAATTGTTGCACTGACCAAAACACTGCTTCCTTTGTGTTCTGACAATGCATTCATAAGTCTAATTTTGTGCTTTTGTATTTACACGCATTCTCCTACTTGACTTGTTTTTAATTCTCCAATACTTGCTTGGGACCTTGATTTGCAGGAAATCTTTCACTTTCCACATGGCATTGAAAAGCCGTGGAAAACTAACTACGATTGAAAATCTAAACAATGTCCTTGATGCTGATTTTAAAGTCGCATTACGGACAAGCACAAGTGGGAGTTCGTTCTTCCGGCTTCTTCACATTCCTAGTTCAAACTTGTTGACCACAATTGTGGATATTTTACTATCGCATTTTGATTCTAAAGAAAATGTATTTGTCTTTGGTAAACATAAACTCGGGATTAGTTTAGAGGACATAATTTTTTTAACCGGTTTACCAATTTATGGGGAACCCGTCATTTCCACTTATGATAAATCATGAGATTTAGACGCTTTTAGAAGGGTGTTTAATTTTTCGTTCAAAATTGCACCGATGAGTGAATTGATTTCTTATGCAACGAATAAGACAAATGATGCTACGAAGAGAAAGATTGCAATAATATTTTTCTTAATTCACTGCTTTATCACCCCTTCGTCACATGGACAACGGCGGATCAACTTATGTCCAATTTTTGAAAAAAATTGAGAATTTTGACGCGTATGCTTGGGGAGCGGCGCTGCTTTCTTTTCTCCATTGTGGGATCAAGAAAAAACTTGGGCGTAGAAGCAGTCCCACCGCAAATTACAACATCTCCAAGCATCTACAACTTTCAATCTTTTCCAATTTCAATCACATGAAGGAAAGAACAAATGCTTGGCTTAATATTTGAGGTAAGCATATGAATATTGGCACAATCAACTAGGTAGGATGCTAGAAACACATTATTTTCTCTAGAATATTTGAAACACATTTTTGTGATACTCACATGACCTCAAAAATGTCTTAGTTTTTCATAAATGTGTTTCAAATGACTCTAGACAAAATATCTATATTAGAAAATCAAGAATGAGATAAGATTAGGAAAAAATGACTTATTTCCTTCGCAAACCATTTCAGTCTTTGATCGATCTAAGGTTAAATCATGTAAGAACAGAGAGCTATGAGACTTGTGAAGTGTGAGCAGAGTGAAAAGAATTTTAAGTCATACTTTTTTCTCAAAGTCAAATTTCGAACAGATAATTGTCCAACAATCCAAAAGATTGCATTAGGCCAAAAGATTACAATATAGTACAACTAATAGTCCAAAAGATTACAAAATAGTACAACTAATAGTCCAAAAGAAAAATATCCCAGGGGATAACACATTTAATCCTTCTTTTTATTCACTCCTATCTTCAACTTCATTTCTTCGATTAGGATTTAAACATTAAGTACAGACCAAATGAAACATTATATTAAACATTGTTCAAAACAAATCTCCTCAGAATGATAATAGGTACATTTTCTCCTAAATAGGATCCTCTGAAACTCAATTTTGCCTTTATAGGTTCTCATTCTGATCGAATGGGATGGAAGCGCTTTGCACCAAATGTACATGAGGCTGGGTTCTGAGATGATACAATTGAGCCTTCATTTGGAAACAGAATCTCGCTCGAGTTTTGTTGACAAAATATATGTATCTCGAATACGGTGGATTAATGGGATTTCGGATTTGGCAATCTTTTCAAACTTCAAAACCTTTCTAAAATATTCACCATCGGCCAAATTCAGCTCAAGTCCATGTCTATCAAGCTGATAATGTATAAAAGAAAGTTTATCATCTTTAACTTTGGTGGGCAGCTCAGATTTGTACCAAAGTCTTAGGAGCTCGTCCACATCAAGCCCACAACAAATTAAATTTTTATTGAATTCGAGCAAGAGTTCTTTGTTCTTATATTTAATATCCCGAGACTTATATTTCTTTCTCTTCACCCCTTTGTTTTGTCCATAAGGTAGATGCTTGACCGTAAGGAGTAAGAAAGCTCAAAAGAGGTGTTTCGTCAAGAGGAGTTTGAACAACAGGTTTTACAACACAACAAACCAGAGAGGATTTTTTGTCGAAATAGGAGACACATGATTTCTAAACACTTGAAAGTGATTTGCAAGTATTAAATTCATTTTCCTATTTTGTGACTTATATTAGTGATGATAAGAATTTTAGTTCATACTTGCACATGCATGACTTAATATCTGAGCAAAGTTCAACTACTGGTGGGATCAACCAATTATAAGACTAGAAACACTAGATTTTGTTTAGATCTATTTGAAACACCTTTTTTCGATACTCATATGATTGCAAAAAATGCCATGATCTTTCAAATAGGTGCTTCAAATGACTCTAGACAAAATATTTATATTAGTAAACCACGCATGAAATATGATTAAGAAAAGTGCCTTATTTTGCTCGTAATCGACGGTATCACAAAAAGGTGCTCCAACCAACTATCGACATAACCTCTATAAAAAAACAAGCAGGTGACAAAAGATATCTTAGTTTGATCCCCCAATCAATCACACAACATAACCAGACATCCTTCTCAAATTAAGAATTTATCCTCTGTCTAGTCTCTGTATAAATATCACCCTTATTACTCTTAATTTGGATGAATTTTCTCTCTATGGCTTCCCCCAGTCTCCAAAACTGCTCCCAAACTTTTTTAATCGGGACCTTTCCAAGGTTGAGTCGATTGAGGATCCAAAACTATGCATATCTTTGATCGTGAATGTCGTAACCATATAACTGTTATCCCATGAGAGGAACACATGATATACTTCAAACTGATTGAAGAAAATACTCGGGCATGGACGAAGTTCCACCGCAAATTACATCTTCAAGCAGTTGCAGTTGGTAGTCTCTTCTAATTTCAATCACCTAAAGGAAAAAAAATACATAGCTTAATCTTTGAGGTATGCACATGACCAGTGACAGGATCAACCAGGTACGGTGTTAGAAACACCGTATTTTTTCTAGAGTAACTTGAATGACCTTTTTGCGATACTCAAATGACCACAAAAAATGTCTTTATATTTCAAAAGGTGTTTCAACAGGCTCTAGACAAAACATTTATATTAGAAAAATAAGTTTAAGAAAAATGTCTCATATCGCTTGCAATCAACAGTATCACAAAAAGGTGCTTCAAAGGACTATCGGGCAAAACCTCTTTAACAACAACTTCAGATGACAAAACCTTTCTTAGTTTGCTTCCCAAATAAATTACTCAATATAACTATACTCCCTCTCGAATAAAATTCTAAAACATAACAACATTACTATTCAAAAGCTAATTGATATTTAAAAGTAAAACAATTAAACAACTTCTCTCAATCTTAAGTTCAATTCTTTTTAGGGAGGAGATCCAGTTATGTGTCCATCAAGTCGATCTTCTTCTCCACAACCTCATTATGTTTTTATAATTCTATCAAACCCTTTCCCTGAACCATGTTCAAGTCTTGTCATACCGGACATGATCAACTCATTTCCCTTTTTGAACTCTTATTGTATGATTGTTTCTTGATTTCTTTCTAGTGGTCAAACAACATGTATCGACCAATATCCAGGATGAGACCTCTGCCGAGGAGGTTAAAGGAGAAGATGGTTAGCTATTGGGGCTTCAACTAGTTGAGACGTCAAGCTCTTTTCAGCACTCCAATAACTGGTTTTGATACTCTAGCGTCCGAGGTAGGTAAACCTCACCAGCTATCTTGTTGTAACCTCCCTTAAGGATGACTAATTTGCCATAGAAAGCTATTGAAAACAATATGCTTGAGGCGAGAGCGAATGATTGTTACATGGACTTTAGTTCATAATTATTTTTAAGATGCATTTCTAATTGCTAGATTACCCATCAAACCTACAAAATTAAAATCACATCTGAATTTAACAAGTAAAAGCAACTTCAATACAATTAAACTACATAAAAAGGTTAAGCTAGCTCCTTTACATCTTCCTAAACTACACATAAATTAAAGCTAGCTCCTTTACATCTTCCATCACTTGTCGCTTCCACTTTCTTCTCTTTTAACAATGACCACCTTCTTTTTTTTTTAGGAGAGAGAACTTAAACAGGCTCTTTGGGACTTTTGCTTGCTTTTATTTTAAGACTTGGATTCATCAAATCACCCAATTCTCTATCTATATCGATCCAGAACTTCTGAAGATATGTCCTGGCTTGCATAGTCTTAGCCATTTTTTCATTATTCTTGTCCAACCCAGTCTCGATATCTCTCTCAATTTGAACCAATTGACCACCTTCAAAAAAGATGAGTCAATATCATTAGAGTGCCACCTTCATAAAAGTCAAATTAGTACTAAGCTTCTATTTTTCTACAGATTCAGATTAAATCATTGCATATTTCTTCAAGTTCACTTCCTTATGCAAACCTGGTTCTGCATTCGGTGGAGGCTCAAGATCCCATTCAAACCCTTAAACATCAAAAACTATAGGTCCATTTTCTTTCTGGACTTTTCGTTTCTCTTTTAAAATGTCTTCTATAGCTATCAACTTAACTTTCTCTATCATAACGCCGCCATCGGTCTCTTTCACAACATTCTTTCCCTTGTTATCTGTCCCCTCCTTTTTTTCTTTGTCTATCTTCTTCTTATTCACTTTAAAATGCAAAGATCAACACATTTCATATCATTCATTTCCTATCTCAACTCCCCTTTCAGAATGCCACCTTCAGTCTCTTTCATAACATTCTTTGCATGTTTATCTTTATTCTTCTTTTCTTTGGCTTCCTGCTTCTCTTTCACTTTCATAATGTTTCCATCTACCTCTTGCATATCATTCTTTGCCTACTTATCTTTCTTCTCATAATCCTTCAACATCTCGACCACAACTCAATAATAACATCATCAGAATGAGCAGCCATGCAGGATTAGAATTCACCATCCGTCAAGATGACTTTTAGTTCATACTTTTTTTAACAACAAAAAGGAAATTCATTGTCCTATTTCAACCCCTTGTTTTTCATGTAATTGTGGTATTTTTCTCGTGTTTTTAATTAGAGTTTAATGATGTTTACAGTAGTTTTGAGTCGAGTTTCGTTAGGTTAGTAGGTTGTTTTTCTTGTTTTATTATTTTTTGGGTTTCTTTTTGATTTTATACTTAATTTGGTTAAATGAGTTCAATTAATTTGAGATTTGGTGTAATTCTTGGGTTTTTATGTTCAAAATTCCTATTTTATAGGTGAAGGCATTGAGGCCCAAAACTCAAGAAAGCCGTGCCAAAATCTATGTCAAGAGCAAGCTCCTAAATGGCCAACATTTTGGGATGATAGCCAAGCCTTGCCAAGGAAAGCCAAAACTCACGCCAGGCCCCTTAGAGCACGCTGGCGCATGCCTAGCGATGCCAACTCCCACGCCAAGCGTCAGTGCCCAGCACCTTGCCTAGCGACTCCAACTCCTACGCCAAGCGTCAACACCCAGCGCCTTGCCTAGCGACGCCAACTCCCACGCCAAGCGTCAGCGCTCAGCGCCTTTGCAAGAGACGTCAAGCGTCCGCGCCCATGCCTTTCCAAGCGCCCATGCCTTTCCAAGAACCATGCAAAATGCCGACCCAAGTCAATAGCAACGCCAAACATCAAGCCAAAGGGTCATGGCGGGTCAACCTTGGTCAAATCCGGGAAATCCAAGCCTTTAAGGCTAATTTAATCCCTTTACCCTTAATTAAACCTAGTATAAATAGGGCATCTCTCATTAGCTCAATAAATACACTCTCCTCCCAACTCTTGCATGGGTTTGAGATTTATTTTCTCTATCTAGATTTTAGATTTACTTTCTCTCTCTAGTTCTTAGATTTTAATTTCAAGCCCTTCCTTGGGTTTGTAAGCTCAAGAAGAACTCAAGTCATCACTTGGATCTTATTTACTTTGTAATTTCATTCAAGTTTTTTGGATTCTCTTTCTTAATTCAAGTAAGTTTTTTTCATTATTTTCTTCATTGTTCTTCAATTTCAAGCTTGTTCTTCAATTTATGCATTTTGCCTTATCTCTTAGATTTATTGTTAGATTTGTGATTTGGTTTATGGAATCTAAGTGAGTGACACACCTTGATCATAGATTGGGTCCTTGATCGTTTTTATTTCAAGTATTTCATATGCTTTATTTTGGTTTGTTTTCATGCATGGTTTTATGTTGAATTCTAGATCTACTCTTCGTTTCTTGTTATTATTCGAAAAGATTTAAACTTTCATGTCAACTTTTATTTCCTTTTCTATTGGTGCTTTTGATTTTTGTTGATTTACATTATTTAGAATTTTATGATCATGCATGCATAGTTGTACCCTAGGTTCTCATGATCATGCATGCATAGTTGTACCCAAGGCACACGCTCGAGGCATCCAAAATACTTGCATTTACGTTCATAGACTTAACTTATTTTCATAGTTCATCATAGTTTGTCGTTTATTTCCATTTATTTTTGTTTTCTCTTAATTCCAACAAGCTAAAAACCCATCGATTCATACTATTGAATTCCGATAATACCAAGCCATGAACCCCTTATATATTCATCACCACTAAAAGCCTACTCTTCACCCTTACCCTTCACCAGTTTATATACAAAAACTAACCAATGGTCTAAGCCATAACATGTTTGAATTTACAAAAAGTCAAACACCCCTCCCCTTCAACATTATAAATAAAAAAATCAATGGTTTAAAACACAACATTTTGAAGTTAATCCAAACACAACACTCAACATTACTTTTTCTTCAAAAAGATGATATCATCCACCCTTTACTCTAGACATTCAGACTTAGGGCTTGGGCCAACACCAATGTTAGCCAAGGAATCCATCATATCCCTATGGTCTTTCTTAAATTCATCGGTGTTTAGTTGTTGAGTAAGTCCCTTATCACGTTCAAACATCATGTACTTGCCAACGTGCAATATCAATCCTCCATCCAATATCCTATAAAATCCATTCCACACCTTTTTCGACTTATCCTTAAACCAATCAACAGCCCCTACAATAGTTTTTGTGTGCACTTCCCCTAATTTGGTGGAGATAGCTACGAGTTTGCTGGTACTAACGTGGTGCTTGTGAGAGAGTGAGGCAAAACGCCACTTTTCCATTCTAAATATATTGAGTTCTAACTTTTGGTTCATACCTTTTTTTAAATGTCTCAAACAAAACACATTTCAAACAGTGTAACCAACTATAAAGTTCATAAGAAAACCCTTAGTCCCAAAACATAAATATATAGATCGACAACAAAATTAGGCATCTATCCTAATCGCATCATTGACCTCGACCTCTTTCACTTGAAGCATTCCAATAGCAAACCCATCAGGGCCAAGATGGTGAAGTTCTATTATTTTTCCCTAGACAATAGAAAAATGGCAGCGAACTCTCTCCAAGAGCGAAGCCTGGTGAAGTAGGACCCATTAACATGTCTTTGTAGGAGCAGGGGAATACCATTATGTAAATTCACTCCTTGCGTTACTATTTGGCAGAGCCAAAAGAAGACCGTAACCGAATTGCTAGGTTGATCATGTGGAATTTGAATACGATCTCCAACACGGCTGGGTATCTCTAAATCCCCTCCTATCTCGTAGAGTGTTACAGTCTTACGAAATAAAGCACTGGGTATGCAATCTGCGCAAGGTGCTGCCACAATCTCTAGCATGTTTTCCTCCATGGTCAACACGACTTTTGTAATGTTTTCCTCCATGACTGGAATAATCTCTAGCATGTTTATGTGCATGGACTCGACCCCCAAAATTCCTTGCATCTTCTCACATAGGGCCTACACAACTGCAATGATTGCCTGTACAATCGTTGTGGCAAACACAGCCTCGTTCTACTACAAATCAACAGTACACCCTCATTCTGCTGCACATGAACCATCACCTCTATCGCAGTAAGAGGAATTTCATATCCAGTTTCATTTTTTGGATCTAGCGTCCCCTGCTTCAAAGGAGCTCCATCCTCACAGATAAAACGAGTTGAGTCATGTGCTCAGTTTTGGGATCATGGGGATGAGAAAGATCTTCGGTAATAGGATTTGTGTTAGGGAACGGTGGTGCCAGAACCTCCAGCTTTGGTAGTGGCATTGGTAGAACCTCCAACTCTAGTGGTGGTAGTGTATTTAAATTCGGTAGCACCGTCTTTATAATTTCTGAAATATTTACTACTTTAGGGTAATCAAAAACTAACTTTTAGTTTATACTTCTTTTTCCACATGCATGACTTGATTCTTTAGGCAAACATTTGACTACTGGCGAGATCAACCAGGTTTGGCACTGGAAACACCAGATTTTATCTAAAGCTATTTGAAACACCTTTTTTGCAATACTCACATGATCGTGTACAATGTATTAATATTTCAAAAATATGTGCTTCAAATGACTATAGACAAAATATCTATATTTGAAAATCAAGCATGAAATAAGATTAAGAAGATTGCGCTTGCAATCGACGGTATCACAAAAAGGTGCTTCAACTAACTATCGAAAAAACCTTTATAAAAACAACTTTAGATGACAAAACATATCTTACTTTGCTCCCTAAATCACTCATGCAATAAAACTAGACGTCACACTTGAATCAAAGACTTATCCTCTCACCGGGAAAAAATCACTCATTTGGAAGGAATGATAATGAAGAGTCCTCTGACGTCATTGAGTAGTTTAGAATCCAGGAAACCTTAAATAAGAGTTGGGCAATGATTCTTCATTTCTACGCAGTCTCTATCATGCGATCGAATATGATACCCACGTACCAATCAGATGTGCATTTACCCCTCTTTTGAAGTAACAATATCATTCATCCCCCAATATGTGTCATACAAATATTTAATGATCTAAAATGGTTGTCCATTCGTGGTAGTGCCATACCCCACCACTGTAAAAACATGCCTTTCCGAAGAGACTTATGCACAATTTACCTTCAAATGTTGTAAAACATGGACCTACTTGGCGACCACCCTCCGCAACACCTCTTTGTTTTCAAGACACTCCCTAAGATTACTGCCATACGAATATGCTATTTTTGTAGAAATCTCATTGGTCTTCATAAATTGAACTCCCTATCCGAAAGCTCTTCATCACAATAAGAGTTTGATTTGTCGTATCAACAAGTTGTTGCATGGAGAGGGGTACTAAAGGGTGTCCAAGAGTCTTTCATAAAATCTTTTACAGAACCAACCATCTCCATTTCCCAATATGACCCACACTTAAGTTGCTCGCGAACGGGTGTCACGACATCAAAAAGCCTCTAGTAAATACTCTCTAGTATCCTATCCTCTTTGTCCTTATTTAAAGGGGATAAGATAGCACGAACCTTTTATTTCTCATGGGTCAAAAATGAGCTCCAGCTCTTAAAGGAATGCATTACTCTTATCTGGTTGTTAATAATCATTTGAGCATGAGTTCCATTGTTTGATGAATTTCTTGACATATTATGAGCTTGATAATTACTTGATCCTTGATGAAGTTATTGGGGTTGTATTCCATTATTAGGCTTGGTTGGTTCAACCTCCTATGATATAGTTCTTGATAAATATGTTATCACAAATGCTCATTTCTGGCAGGATGGGCTAACTGAGCATTTTTTAGCTTTCGAACAATGAAATGATCTTGTCGCCGGGAGACTGGATTCTCTCAAAGTCATTGGTTTAGAAGGATTCTGAATTAAGATTGTACTTGCCGATGAGTTTCCCCAACAACTGATTTATAGTACTTCATTACGGTTCGATGATAATTGCGAATTGGGCAAGGGGTTCCAACTTGTGCAGCTCAGGATTGGGTTGGATGTTCTCCCCTTGTAACCGATCTCTTTCCAGTTCAATGACAATAGAAAATTGGGCAAGGGACTCTTGCTTATGCATCTTATAAATGGGCTGGATGTACTCTCCTTATTGTCGATCTCTTTAACAATTCAATGATAATTGTTAACCGGGAAAGGGGCTCTAGCCTGTGCATCATATAAATGGGTTGGATATGATCCCCTTGTTCCCAACTAGTTTGATGGTGAATTCAAGTCAGGCATGATCCTCGACTTGCACAGCTCATTACTTGGTTAGGCGAACTCTCTCTTTATGCCATTAAATGACTTTTGTGATTGAATCACCAACCTTAAAATGATGCGATACCGATTCCGAACTAGACGAGGGTCCCCGACTTGCGTAGCTTATGACTGGGCCGAGTGAGCTCCCTCTTTAAGCCATGAAATATCTTTATGTTACTAAATCACCAACCTTAAACTGGTTTAATTCTTATTTCATACTAGACAAAGGTCTTTGGCATACATAGTTTATGACTTGGTCGGACGAGCTCCTTCGTTTAATGGCTTTATGCGATAGAATCGCCAACCTTAAATAGGTATATAGTTGATTCCAAACTAGACAAGGGCCCCTGGCTTACGAAGCTTATGACTAGACCGAGAGAACTCCCTCTTTATACCATTAAATGGCTCTATATGATTGAATTGTCGATCTTAACATGGTTCGATGTTGATTCTGAACCAAACAAAGTTCCTCGGCTTGTGAAGCTTATGAATGTGTGGGTGAGCTCCCTTCTTATGCCATTGAGTAGTCTTAGCAACTGATCCGCACCTTTAACGACATGCACTCACTTATGATTGATAAGCATGTTGTTGGTTCAGATGAGCTTTGCCCCCTAAATGGATTGCATAGTTCTACTCATATGTATTTTTAGCACAAGAGCATTCTTACTATCATCTGAATATATATGAGCTAAGAAAAGCTGATTTTGCAATGAATGAAGTTTAGCATGAATTCTAATTCTTTTAGTTTACTCTACTTGCTCTCGTCCTTCGAACAAGCAAAGTAAGGGGGACTACTGATATGAAAAATAATGTTAGTCGGTTCAACCGGATATATAAAGATACTTAACCCAAGTTTGGCAAGGCACAAATGATGTAAGGCCATATAGCTCAACGTTTGCTAAGTAGGCCCAATGAAGAAATCGACTAGCTTGGTGGAGGCTAGTTCAAAACGTGAGTGTATCCACTTAGCCCATTGTAGGCTAGGTCGGCCCGATGAGCACTTAGTTTTGATATTGGCTAAGTTGGCAATATCAAATCTTATAAGATTAATGGAAATCCGAATTTCCTACGATAAAGAGTCTTAAAGAAAAGATCTTATTTCGGTATGAGGGATCCTAATATCCTTATGAAGAAATGATTTCTTACTTGGTGTTAATTCTTTTACTTTCTATAAATAAGGACCCGAACGTTTATTCTAAACATAATCTATTTTACATACTTATATGAATATACACCAATTTTTACATAGCTGACTTGAACGTCGAAGTGTTTATGCTGGGGGCGCCCCAATGTTGTTTTTTAGGTCAGACGAGCTGAAGTCGAGCTACACGGAAGGTCGAACACAAATTTGACCTGGTTCTTGGTGACCAAACCTTTTGGACATATCAATGGGAATTCGAGAAATAAATTACAAACTCGATAAATTGATTTCATGCAAGCTAATTATAATATTACTCGCTTTAAATTCCGAAAAAACTCTTTTAATGCATAATAGTTATTTTATTTACAATGTTGTCATTCTCGTCACACCATAGAATTTTCAACCAAGTGCGGCTCTTAACATTTAATATTGTGACATAAAGTTGACCACAACTGAACACCGGTCTTGATAAATACAAATCAAGGTGAGAGAGAGTTTGACCCTAACTCTTATTTATAGTCATCGCGAAGTAAAATATAAGTGAAAATTGTCTTCTCTACAATTTAAATGGATCCGAAGGACTTAACATCATGCATGCATTGATATAAACCTTAATCCCACCAAGTTGAGTAACAATCAACCTCATACCATCCAACTTAAAAATCAGTCGAGTATGATTAGCACGGATTTGTCTTGATTTTTAGTAGTATTTTTAGTTACTTTTTCTTATTGTTTTTGGTATAAGTTGGATAGTTTGAGCTTGAATTCTTATATTTGTATGTCCAGCTTATTTTACCATGTTTTGACTTAGATTGATGCAAATAAGTGATCATTTGTGGTTTCACTTTATAGCTAAGTAAACGGAAGATTTCAGCACGTAAAAGATGAAGTATGATGATCGAGAGGCAAAGATCGAGCTTTCCGGTGAAGACGTAGCAAGAATTTGAAGCTGTCGACTTTCTATAACGGTTATGCTACTGGAACCGTTATAGAATAATCAAAGGAAGAGAAGTTAACGGTACACTAGCGATAACAACTAACCGCTAGCTGCTACCGCTAATTCTATAACGGTTACTCACCAACCGTTATCGCTGACCAGAAAAGCTGAATTGAAGACTAACCGTTAGCTACTATAACGGTTACCTTATAATCGTTAACGAAAGCCCGAAGTAAAAAAAAAAAAGAGACTTAACGGTATCTCCTTACCTTTAACCCTACCGTAAACATCACCGTAAGAAGGCAACAGAGACGTTTACAGTATCTCCTTACCGTAAAGTGCTACCGTTAACGGGCCTAGTAACCGACCTATGTAACTTGCGGCCCAAGATATTTCTATATAAACCACCCATTAATCCAAGTTCCAGGCGTGTACTTGAGCTTAAAAACTTACCAAAAACATATTCCTAGGGTTTAGAGTCGAATTTAAACACCAAAATGCGAGGATCAAAGAGGAGATCAAAGATTCGATGAAGACGAGTTTCGGAGCCCGTTCGACGCCGTTCGACCATTTTTGACCCGATTTGCAGTGGTTCTCTTCGGATTAGCCGAGAATCTTTCCAGTTTCCAGTAGCTTAATAAGTTTTCTATCACTTTTACTTGTTTTCTCAGATTAAACCTTAGTTTTTAAGTTTAGATAATTAGTTTTGAATTATTGTTCTTGAAGTTGCTTTCGTATTTTAATTTGATGAACATTTTTAGTTATTTAATCTCTATTTAGATTCAGTTTTATATGCTTATCGTTGGATATTGGATGCTTGGATTTGTTGAAAATATCCATACGATTGATTTTCATTAGTTTTCATAGTTTAATGCAGCGTTTAGTCATCGTTAGGATCATAGTTGGCTAATGCATGCGTATTCATAATTCGTAGTTGATTTATTTAGTTAGTTTATGATTTTTTAGGTTGCTGCGATTTAGTTTTAGTCTTTAGTTATTAATTATTTTTGAATTTCAATTAAATCGCTTACTAGTAAATTAATTAGAGAATTAATTTAGATTTTAATTAATTAAATTTAGAAATTTAAATTTAGATAATCATAAGATTAAATTTTCAGCTGGTAATTTAGGTTAAATAATTTAGTTAATTTTAGTTGGTAATTTAGAATTTATTAATCAACAAATTCAAACAAAAACCCCAAAAATAATTTGGTTACTTGCTTTTGAACAACTATCTGAGATCCGATAATTTATTGTCCTTGAGAGACGACTCGAGTCGACTCTTGCGAGCAAGCTTGCGTGTTTTTAATTTAAAATATCTTTAATTTGGGTGCACAAAAGTTTGGTTCAGAATACACTTGATTTTGATCTTCTTAATATAGATATGTGTTGCATATTGTATCAGAACTAAGATGCACTCCCTCATCTCCCGGAAGTATAGCTCATTCACTATTCTGACAATATTATTTATTGGCACAAGTATTGCTCTTTCTTCAAAAAGTGAGCAATTATCAACATTAATTAAGAGAGAATACTACACGCTCTCAACAATACCGAAAGTATGATCATCTACAGTTTGAAGAAGTATAATATCTGAAATATCAATTAAGGTTTTTCCATCAACTTCCGTGTCTATTTTGGCATCACAGATTTCCAGTATCCACTCAGAGAACTCATTGACTTCCTGTGAGACTGAGTTTCATAATAACCGTCCAATGGTTAATCTTATATTCCTTGTCAATCGAAGGATTTTGTAATAATTCAATAATCGAGAAAGACATATACTTGCTTAGACAATATCTTCCTTAGTGCCTTTCTGTACAACTTGAATATTTCTTTCATCTTCAAAGCACATGCATGCTCAAGTTTATTTTATTTATTAGTAAATGAAGCGTTGAATATAATGGTTTTGGTTTTCAGTGAAGTGTATTATTTTGTAGAGGTATTTACTATTTTCCCCCAAACAATTGTATTTTTCACAGTTTACCATATAAATTATTATTTGTGACAAACCATCATACGAACTATGTGTGATTTGCAGTTTGCACCCCACCCCACCCCACCCCCAATACTAGAATTTTAGTGGTTTATGACACCTCATCCGATAATTAAATAATTATACATACTTATTTAGTAAATGTAAAAATAAAAAATCATAAAGATTATAAATAATATAAAATAAATTTGATTTTTTCTTAAACAAAATTAGTGAAGAGAATATTGCAAAATCTAAGTAATTGTTTAGAATATTGAAAGCCCCAAAACATAAATAAACATAATTATTATAAACTAATACAAAAAATAATTTATAAAATCACATACTCCCTCCGTCCCATAAACATAGTTCAATATCCTATTTTCGTCTATCCCACAAAAATAGTCCAATTCCCATATTTAACATATCCTTAATTTTTTTTTCTCACATATCCTTAATTAATATTTTTGAAATATTAGTTTTTTTCATGGTAAATGGGAAATTAATGATTACAATGTAAAATCTTACTATTTCAATGTCAACTATACTAATTCCAAAACTGATTTTTAGGAGTATTAATTGACGTTAATAAATTTAAGAAGAGCATAATTGGAAAATACTAACTAAATTAACGACTTAACTATATAAACTACTCTTTTTTTTAATATATGTGAAATCGACCGCAAGACTATCATATTGGGATGGAGGGAGTAAGAAATATGAAAACTTATAATTAAACTATTTCTTAAATCTAAAAGATAAAAAAGTAGGAATATTATAAATAATAAGAACACAAATTTAAAAAAAAATAATAAATCATAAAAAAATATAAAACAAACCCTGATATGGAGGGTAAATAATTTTTCTCAAACTTAAATACTAAAACATATTATTAAAATCTTTCATGTTTTCTTAATTTTTATTTTATATTTTTTTTATTTTTCTTAATTTTTGTAATATTTCATTTTCAAGTTTCTTATAATATTTATATTTCTGTATTTTTATTTTTTTAACTTCCAGAAGTATAAGAATTAATTTATAGACCTTAAATTTATTATTTAATTTAATCTCTTTTCTGACTTAGAAATTCTTACGTTTATTTTATAATTCTAAAGAATCATTTTATACTTTTATTATTTTTTTAATATTTTTATTATTTCTTTCCATAATTTTTTTTATAATATTTCTATATTTTCTATTAATTTTAATTTGTAACTTCAGGATTATTAAAAAAATTTATAGATCTTACATTTATTTTTATAAATTTCTTATTTTTTATTTTATTCTTCTGATTATCTTTAAAGTCTTATTACTACTTCAGATTAGTTTTTAGTTTATTATTTTTTTTATTTTTTATTTTATATTTAAGAAATAATTTAATTATAAAATTTTATTTTTATATGATTTTATAAATTTTCAGTCAGACTTTATATCACTTTAAGATAATTATGCTTAGTTTTATTATTTTTGGATATTTTCATATTTTAAATAATTATTTGGGAAAATTTTAGAATTCTTTTTCACTAAGTTTATATTTTATGATTTTTTTTCTATTTTCATATTTATTAAATAAGTACATATAATTATGTAATATTCTTTTCCCTCAAAAACTGGATGAGATGCATTAAACTACTAAAGTCCTGGTACTGGAGGGGGGCGCAAAGCAAATCGCGCATAGTTCATATAGCGGTTTTTTACAAATAATAATTTTTATGATAAATTATAAAAAATACAATTATTTGAGAGGTAAAAAGTAATTAGCCCTAATTTGTAGAGTGAAGATTATTTTTCCTATAAAATATACTAGTCACTTAGTTAATATATTAATAGAGTGATCATGAGAAGTTAAGTGTTTAAATAAAAAAAAATACATACTATCTTTTAAATAAACTAATATACTAGTTAATTTTTCTATATAAGTATAGCTTTTCTAAGAGCAAATTTCAGTTGTACCTTCCTGATTTTTATTTTTAATCTTTTTTTATAGTTTGTAATTGTCAATTTGGTCCTTTGATAAAAATTATATCGTGCAATTCATATTTTGGAAATACCACATATATATATTTTTAACAAAAAAAACATATAAGACTATATAAAAATTATAAAATTAGTTATAAAAATAAAAAAAGTCTATAAAAAAGTTCTAAGTAATTTTAAAATCTGAGAAGTCGAAAAACTATAAAATTATATAAATAAAATATAAAAATTATAATTAAATTATAAATACTTATTCAATAAATCTGAAGATTAAAATAATCATCGAAAGCATAAACATATAAATAAATATGATTTTTTTAAAACTATTGAGAAATAAATTTTTAAAAAAACTTCTAAATAATTATTTAGAATATAATAAAATATAAAAATGAACATAGTAATTATAAATTGCTACTGCAAGGAAATTTATAAAATCACATAAATATAATAAAAAGTCTTATAATTAAATTATAAACACTTATTTAGTTAAAAAGAAAATTAATAAATCATATAAAACATAAAATAAGTCTTCAAAACTTATAAAATTAGTTAGAATAAATAAGTAATCTATAAGCAACTTCTAAATAATTATATAAAAATATTAAAAGAAAGTAAATATTATAAAATGATATAATATAAAAATAGAATAAGATAAATAAAATTTAAATAGTTATGATTAAATCATTAATAATTATTTAATACACCTGAAAATCAAAAACAAACAATTATTTTACAAAATAAAATTGAAGATTCGTAATAAGTGAACAAACTATAAAGTTCATAAGTTATTTCTGAATGATTATTAAAAAATCTTAAAATGTACAGAAAAAAAAAAAAAAAGATGATATAAATTAAATTGAAAAATCGTAAGTTAAGTTGAATTAAAAATATATATAAACAAGTTCTAAATAATTAATTAAGAATGATAATAAAAAAGTGTATTAAAAATATAACAAAGGTGAAAACAGTGATGAAGAAACTGAATTCAATAATAAGAAATTGTATTTACCTCCATAATCATTATTTTTGCCCGACCTGTTGACCTATGGTCCAACCTAAGTCTGATTATGTTTTTGGATCGGGTTACACTTGATTCGGCCAAGACCTAAGCAACCGAACTTTGATCTAAATTGAGTCACATGAATTAAACAAAACTTTCTTCTACTTCAAAAATTTTGATTGAATAAAAAATTATATTAGTAGTATATTGATAAGAAAAACGCTATTACTTTCTTAAAATCGTTTTATGTAAAAAAATCAAAACTATATGAGAATATTACAAAAATAAATTATGTAATTATCTAATATAATAGTATTACGAAAAATATCTATCATTTGTAACTAAATAATTATTGATAGACATTTGCATATTGATAATTTATAACTAATTAATATGACTTTAATTCTGTAAAGTGAGAATCTCACATATAAATGATATACCACTGAGAAACACGATTTTTACGTACATAATGAGACTTGTTTGATTAGGTTCCAACTACTTTTTGTACATTTTTAATGTCTTTTTACTTGAATTCCTATCATTTGCACGTTATTACATGTTTGGTATTTTGATATTATTTTTATAAGATTTTGGAGCTAAAATAGACAAAATGGGTTTGATGGAGCACAATTAGATGAAAGGATGAAAATTTGAATTGAAAATAATGAGAAGAATTCATCGGGCCAAGATATGAGCAAGCCCACAAGTCAACGAGTCAACAAGGCCTAGAGACCCGGTCGCGACCCAGGTCATTACTGGAAGATGTTTTCACGACGACCAATCGCGACTGTGGTCGTTACTAGGTGTTATTTTTACAACAAGCAATCGCGAACCCGGCCACGAACGATTAAAAAACCGTTACAAATATGTTCTATTTGTTGATATTTGACTTGAACTTATAAAATAGAGCCAAGAACCAGTCCAGAATCATCAAACTTTGATACCTTAAACCTAGATACATTTTGAAAGTGTGAGATAGAGAAATTGAGTGGGAGTTCGGAGGAAGAACACGAGGAAGGCAATCGAAGAATACACAAACTCCATACGGTGTATCTTCCCTTTGTTTTTGTTAATGAATGCTATGTATCAGATGAATTATCTAACTTATTTCATGAACATGTCTAACTAATCTTCTTTATTTTGGGGTTTGGAGAAACAATGAATGAATAATGTTTTGATCTATCATTCAATTAAGTATGATCTCTTTGCTGTTTTCATGTTTTGACTTCATTATTGCATAAATAACTTACAAAAGTTTATGCATATTTTATGTTGTGATTGATTGATAATCTTTTATAACAAATAGTTTGATAAATCAAGATTCGAGAGATGGGGTTTGTCAATAGGCTTTTAAACATGAAACACTTTAATCAATAAAACCGAAATGTTTGAGATTAGTAGTGAATTCAAATAAATTTTTAAAACCTTTTGGAGTTCTAAATATGATTTCAAACGGAGATGTTGCTTCATTCTTAGAATTAATGGTTTAATCATTTCGAGAGAAGAGTTATGCTATATTTATGAATTGATGAAAAAGGTGTGGAGGTATCGCCGGCGGTGAATTTTCTTTTTCTTGTTCTTTCTTTTCTTCTTCTTCCCGCTTGCATTTTCTGTTTTTCTTTTCTCTTTTTTTCAAATGGGTGTCTAATAAAGTGGGTTGAGAAATAATTTGATGAGATAGAATTGTAAGGGTAGTTTAGATAATTCTATATTGATGCAGTTAGTTAAAATGTAATATATATATATATATAGACACACACAGCGCCAACAACCATCAACACCATCGCCATCACCCATCAACAACCATCGAACCCAAACGGCGACAGCCTGCCTACCACCAGGACGGCCCGAGAACCCCAATCAGCAGCGATGGCGACGGCTCCAGCGTGCTCGGCTCCAGTGGCGATGGTGACGGAGGCCCGACTTCCAGTCGCCAACACCACCGGAGCCCCTCCCCCCCAACACCACCGTCCGAAACCACAAACCAAACCCGTCCGTCCCAACCCACCACCAGGCGCACCCCACAACCGAAATGCGAAACCCGAAGTCAAGCCCGACTCAGCCACACAATGGCCATTTTCTAAACGCCACCAACGCCGCCTTGCAGTCGTGCCGCTTGGCCACCGCTCTTCTTCGCCGCCCAGCCGCAGCCAAACCTCGTCGCCGTCCCAAAAATCATATCCAACCAGAACAATAGAAAATTACAGGAAATCAATCCCCAAAAATCAGCGGAAATGGAATTCTATCCGATTCTATGTCGCAGCACCGTCGGGATCGATCGAACGGTCGCGATCCTTGCCGGAGACGATCGAGACTCCGGTGGTGGCATTTGGAAATTCCTCCGCGATAGGAGCAGCAGTTTCTCGTCGGCGATAATGAAGAGGATATCGTCGATGAAAAGAGACGCCGCCGGCGTCGGCGGTGGAGGAGATGATGGCGTCGTGAAGGAGTTCAATCTGGAGTAAGCTTCTTCTCGCGGTCCAACTGCAGGGA
>BMAC01000039.1:2028485-2062648 GCA_014905375.1 Phtheirospermum japonicum
TATTTTCACATTGCTATTTTATGTTCCCTTGATTTTTACTATTATCTTATTAGCATGTACATGATTCATAAATAGCATCACATACTATGTAATTTAGGCAGGTTCCTAGTTCCCACACAGGGACTGGTTCCCATGTGAACCCACCCCTATATATATATATATATATATATATATATATAATATATAATATATATATATATATTATTTTTATTTTTTTGCAGAAAGATGCATTTTAAAGGTTTCAAAAGTACAAAATATGGCTCACTACACTAATGTGGTTGTTAAACTTGAATCACATTTTATGGAAATGTTATGCACAATAAGGGTAAAAAAAATGTGAATTTGGGTGTTTTTACTATCAAGCACATGGAGTCATATATGGAAGTCGGATTGAAGGTCAAATGTGAGATTAAGGCAAGTGATAAAAAATAGTTAAATTGTATCCGAGAGAAGTATTGTCATTCGTTGGTATGCGGAGAGATAAACGAGTTGAAAAATGTAAACATGCAAATCGCGAAGGAGTATCTCCCATTTACAAGGCAAAGAAACTTGAACGGAAGGCGAAGGAGAACCACATTGTATAGCATGTTCATTTTTCTGTCAAACTGTTATACCATTTAACATTTTCCAGTATTTTATTTAAAATTATTTTGTCCTAATGTTGTAATATTATTTCTAATTTACTTGGTACCCGTTATGATTGCAATAATCACTTATTTACACAATCATGTGTTAAATTATGCACAAATATGAAGTTGCATATTGCAAGGATGAATCTCACCGTTGTAGCATGTTCTCAATTTCTTATTTTCTGTCAGACCATTATAGCATTTAACATTTTGCAGTATACTATTCTTATGTGTGAAAATGTTAGTATTTTTAAAATTATATTATTACATTAGTTCCAGGTATGTGCACAATAGCATTACTAACTATGCACAATACTGACTATGATTTTGTACAACAAAGATTGCATAAGATATGGCTTGTACTTGAATTATCACATTAAGTTGTTTCTTTTATGTTGAATAAGATGCATTAATTCTTAGTGTTTTATCTCAAATTATTGTAACATTTATATGGTGCTTTTTGTGTTCATGGCGAGGGAAAGGTGGAGATTTATGTATCCAAAATCTTATATTGAGGGTTTAACTTAGTTGTGCATATGTTATTGTATTATTGTTCATTTCTTACTGCATGACTGTGCATAAGTTGATGCACTAGGCATTGGACCTGATTGAATTCATAAGTGTCAACGGTGTACAACATTACGATCCGATCATCAGGTAGAATTTTGGCTGGCCCGGAACATACACTATTGATGTCGTACGATATTAGAAAGTTGTAGGAAAAGGAAAGAGATCATTTCAAAAAAAAATCCTAAAATTATCATATCGCCCACTTATGTTTTTGACGCATATATTGACCTTCTATTATATTGATCCATCATTCAATCTTTGTATTCAAATTCTGATTTGAATAAGTTATATCTTTTTAAAATGTGTGATTAAATAAGAAATAGTAGAAAAGATTCTACTTTATATTTTTTTATTTTACTTTTGTGTGCACAATTTATTGCATAATTGTGCACATATTGATACTTACTTGTGCACATAAATATCCCACTTGAAACTCATGGGCCATCGCATAAGTACAAAAGCACACTTGCTCCATTACGCACAATTAATAAAAAAAAAATATATGTCAAACCAAACCATCTTGTCGATACATTTTCTGATTATCCCACAATCTCCCAGATTATACTTTAATAAACTAAGGTACATGTGGTATATCAACAATAAACTAAAAAAAAATACGATGAAAAGAAAAAGGAAATGGCCAAAGTTCTTAATTGTGAAACACGGACAAATCATAGTTCAATCTCACATTTAGTACTTAAAGCCCAATAGACCAACAACTTAAATAGGAATTGAAATGCTACCGTGCACAATTTTATTAAACTATTATGCAGATCTTATTACACATTTGTGCACAAAACTATACTTACTGGTGCACAAACGTTTGCAAAATTAAGAAAAGTAAAAATATAAAAACAATATTAAGGGTTGGTCTTGAAATATGTCAATTGCTTTCTTAGTTGCTTCCTTGCTCAACTTACCTACAAATTATAATTTACAAATAAGTTATTATTACAATCATAAAATACATACAAAATAGAAAATAATTTACAATATTAGGAGAAAACAAATTTCAAATGTGACAATTGTGCATTTTGCCATTGAATAATGTGAAATACCAGGGTCACAATTGTGCGTACCTCATTAGTGTGCATGTATTACCCTCTGTTTTCTCTTTGGGTAAGTTCTCATATTATTATGATATTCCGTTTCAGCACAAGTCTTGCACATCCTCCATTTCTGGTTCTCTTTCATTGACTTTTCTTGGCCACTCTTTTTCCAAGCTTCAATACCAACGACTAAGGCATAAAACTTGTAAAACTATATAACTTCATCCAAGCATGTGAGTCTCTGATTAATATAAGCTTTAGTGACATCTTCACAAGTCGGTACGCAATATATTGTAGAGTTAGGTGTCATGACCATCATTTTTGGAAGAGACTCACAATTCTGGGAAGAACATTCAATATCACATGCATAATTTTTCCATAAATCTATGCACAAAACAGAACATACACCACAGATAACGCGGCATAAAAATTATTTGAAACTCCATAACATGTGCACAATTTATTGACAATTGTGCCCTAGTTAATACATTACCCTGCCCATATTGACACTTACTTGTGCACAAACCACATTACACCTACATCAACTAAAACGACATCAAACAATAGCGCGCATAGAGCTGTTAAACCATATTAGACTAACTGTGCACAATTTAATATATTACTTTGCAAATTTGGTAGCATTATTGTTCACATAATTTTGCTTACACATGCAAACACCACATTATACTTACATAAGAAGAAATGAAATCAAACAACAACGCGTATATGTGTGTTAACTAAGATTGGATATATTATGCAAAACGAGTAGCATTATTGTGCACATACTTTTACTTAAATTTGCAAACACCACATTATACTTACATTAGCAAATATGATATTGAATGACAGCACGTATATTTATTTGTGTTAACTCATATTGGATTATTATGCCAAACTAGTAATATTATTGTGCACATATTTTTACGTAAATATGCAAATAGATAATATATACATGTGAGATATTATATCTTATATTGACAGAGGTCACCTCGCTCCACGATAAAATAAAAGTAAAAAAAATCTGAAAATCAGATTTCTTTTGAATCGTATGAATTATAAAATGCATCAAGAAGATTTCAAAACTGAAGTAGCACAATCGAATGGAATAATACCTGATTCGTCTTCAACTGAAGCCATTGCGTGCAACCCAGATTTCGAGATTCGGAGGGTGACAATAAATATTTTAATATTCAATTTTGATCCCAGATTATCAAAACTTGGAGAAATCCGACATTTCGAACGAACATAGGCATTCAAACCCAGACGACGAGTTTCAATTTTTGATATCCCCTGAAATTAGGGTTCTTCCTACTGCTGAAGGGGGATTTTGATTGATAATTATTTTTCAAAAGCTTAGATCTGCATATTTTTATCCAGCGTAGCTTTTTAGGGAAGTAAATTAGGTCTGATAGTATTTATTCTAATTTTGTTTGCTAGAATAATATTATCTTATTAATTAGATCAATTAGATTAGATTAGTTATAACGGTTAGGATTTATTCTTATTTCTCACCCACGGACTCATTCTCACCGGAACCCAACCCTATATATATATATATATATATATATATATATATATATATATATATATGGTTGGGTTCAAATGGAACCATATCAATATATGCGAACCTAGGGACTCATCTTGACCATTAGATTGGATAATCTTGATGGTTGAGATTATGACATGTCAGCATCGTAATAATTAAAAAAAATTCATTAAATAATTAAAAAGGGTATTTTGGACATATAACGACGTTTATGAAAAACACTAAATTGCTTTTTAAAAAGCACAACGAATATATAACTGCAAATTCAAAAATTTATAATAAAAACTCGAATCTTCAACGAACCATAACTTTTTTAATTTTTATTCATTTTTAATGAAATATATATCAAATTAATCACATTCTCAAGATCTACGATTTAAGATACATATTGCATATTTAAAAATGTAAAAACAAATAAATATAATTAAATTTAAAAATCTGAATATTAAAAGCATTGTATATGACTATTTATAGCACTACACAAGTTTTCGCAGTGCTTTTTTTTATGTTGGCAGTGCTAGTTTTTTGGAGTGCTTTTGTAATATTGTTGCGGCGCTTTTTTTACTATACTACCACTACTTTTTATTTTTCAACATCACCGCCGTCCAAATCCAAATCGCCCTCACCATCCGAACAGCACCACCCGGCGACCCCCACGCAACCCTCCGTCACCCACTGCCGAGCTCATCTCCGGCAACCAAAAATCCAAACAACCAATCAACAGCCCCATCACCGTCGCCACCCGGTGCCCCTGCCAATTTCTCCCAAAAGTACCGAGGTATTCCTTCAAAAAGCACTGGGTCCAATTCAAAAAAGCCTTGGTCGCCACCCAGTGCACCTACCGATTCTTCCCCAAAGCACCAATCAATCATCTCTTGTGTTTCCTTCATCCCTCCAATACCATTTATCAGAAAACACGCACATGATCTCCGCCACCCACTGCCTAACTCATCTCCGACAACCAAAACCCAAACAACCAAAATCCACAAAATCTGCCTAATTCTCGATTATGGGCCGACGAGCCCGACCCGGAGGCCAACATCAACTTCCAACAGCCCAAAAAAAGCCCCACATCAATTCTCCATCACCATCTCCATCACCCATCAACACACCATCAACACCATGGACCATTGAATTCTCCATTTCAGTACACAAACCCACGAATCTGCCCAATTCTCGATTATGGGCCGACGAGCCCGACACGGAGGCCAAAAGCACTGCTCGAGTGAGAAGGGAGCAATGGAAATCGGGGATGGGGGGTGGGTTTTACCGCCGGTGATTGCGCTAGAATCGGGCGATTCCGACCCAGTTCGTCGTCTCCCCCAGTACGTGGGCCAGCACCTCTCCGACGCGTCTAAGTGGAGGTTCCCGTTCAGGTGGAGCCTACCTCCGCGTCCAGGTGGAGGTTCCCGTTCTCCTTCACAAAAGCGTGGGCCAGCACCCCCAGCGGGCCGTCAAACGCCAGCCCGCCAACCACCGCGAGAAGGCCCTCCCGAACCGAACGCCGCCTTCAGATCTGGCAGCCTAAGCCCCGTCATAGCCCTTGGTCCTCAGAACCTCCGGCGCGATGTACGCCGGCGTCCCGCGCTGGGTGTGGATGGGCCCGTCGCTGCTTCGGTTCTCGGAGATTTTTAGATCGCTGCAGGTTTCTTGCGYTGAAGAAGAAAGGAAGAAGAAAAAGGGGGGCTGATTCTGAGGCGGTTTGGGGGAAACTACGAGCATTTAACCTGATTAGGATTGTTTATAAAATTACATAAAAGTCCTTCTCTTTCCATATATATAATTTAACGAATTTAAAAAATAGAAAAAATCTGGTCCACACATTTTATTAGATATGCGATTTGAATTGGTCCTAGGTTCGCATATATTGACGTGAGTTTCATTTGAACCCAAATATATATATATATATATATATAATACATATGGGTACGGCTAGTAATATATCGAACGTGGATAAAATTGCCTTAGCAGATATAGTGAAGAGGTGAAGATATTGTGTTTAAATGAATTTCTGTGATTGGAATTCATTTTCCCCATATGTTGATCAAAGAGGATGTTTCATATGATTTGCCGGATGCTTACTTCATTGCTTTTGAAACAATATTAGAAAAGCATTGCTTTTGACCTACAATCTCACTTATTAGCTCATCATCAAGTTCAAGTACTTGCAGTTTCAACAATCTAAGGTTCAGTTAATATCAGTTATGGGCAGGGGCGGATGTATTTGGGGGCTGGCTGGCACAGGCCCTCAAAAATTTTTTTTTTTTTTTACTTATATATATATATATATATATATATATATATATATATATAAAGTTATTAATTATAAAATATAATTGAGTTTCTCTTAGTTTAAATAAAAAAAGTGTATTAATTTCTACATTAACTAATTTTGTTATTTAAAATTTTAAGCCCTAATCTTTAAATTTTTAGAATAAGTGATGTATGTGATATTTCATGAAAGTTTGAGCCTAAACGATGATGATTCTTGTTTTTTTATGACATTTTGATATATTTTTTATACCAGTTGTTGGGAATACTTTATTGATTTGAGTATTTGGTCACTTACAATTCTTTTTGTCGACATATTAAATAAAGAAATAACAACTGCTATTGGTATTTTATTTACTTAAATTTCAGTCATTTGGTCTTAGAAATCATAATAGTATTAAAATTTCTAAAAGTTTAATGTCTTTTGAAGTTAGTGTTACTTCTCCTCTGACAATAGAGTGTAGAAAGAGTATTTTCCAAAATGTCGTATGTAAAATAAAATTATATAATAGCATGAAAAATCAAATATTGCATAATTATTTTAGTTACAGATCTAGAGAAATAGTTGTATTTGATTATTAGCATGATACAATCGTAAGTCGATTCCAAAATATGATAATCCAATGAGAATAATAGTAATATGTTTTTCCTAAATATTTTTTTAGATTTTATAGTTGTTATTTAATGTGATAATTTTTTGAGTATAATTTTAATAAATAAAAAAAATTATTGTGTTCGTATCCGCCTCTAGTTATGGGCAATCCATTTCATTGGGAAAATGCCTAACTTTCACTTTCTATTCTCTGTGATGGTTTATCTTTCTTTCTTCAGTGTCGTTTTAGTTTTAATATTCTGGTTGTTTTTTTTAAATGAAGATCGCCATAGATAATCCATATATTACCTATTTAGGTTCATAACTGAAAATGCCGACATCATACCCCCAAAACATCCTCACACTATTTTCAGGAAAATAGTAAAAACAATAGGACAAAGTAAAACGTGCCTTCTTTTCATAATTGAAAATATTGTTATCATGCCATTTGACATTTACTTTTACAAAGCCAGCCAGCTTCCTTCAGTGCATATTTTCACGAATGCTATCTCAAATACAGTATGTAAATATGATATGAGATTTACAGTAGACATACAAAATAATAAATAAATAAATAAATTCGCCTCCTGCACCAAGTTTGCTGCATCTTGTAAAATAGATGATTCTACTGCTATTGTTGTGGTCTGCTCTTTCTCAACTTAATATGCAACACTTTTACCAAACGATCAGCCATCGTCTTCCCCAGACATATTAAAAAAAGAAATTCCGACTTGAAATCATAGAAACTTATTTATTTCGACTCTTTTCATTGCAGTAAATGCAAACTGCTTTCGATGATGAGAGTCATCATTATCTACTGAATGCACATTTCGGAGAATGTTGGGATCCCAGTAAGAAGGGCTATTGATACCGGGCGAGTGTTTTGGCAGATTATGGAAAGCCTCTGGCGCTAACAAAGATTGTTTGAGGTGAGGATATTGGATGGCACCATTCCGACCAATCAGAGGCGATCTTGAATGTGGAAGAAGAGGACTCCCAACCGGGGAGACGGGGGTTGATATATTCCTAGGAGAGTAAATATCACTGCAAATATTGAAAAATATATGAAGGCATAAATAATAAGCTGCAAGCAATTTAGTCCAATGAAGAAAAGATAACTGCTGCCACTGCCCATGGCGTTAAATGTAGGAATTAATTACAAAAATACCCTTGAGATTTGTCCTAATTACAAAAGAGAACTATGTTTTAAAATTGCAAAGACCCCCTTGGTATGTGTTTCTAATTTTGAAAGATAATTGGGGTTTTTTGGTAATTCAACTAAACTTCAAGGGTAGTTTCTGTAATTATCCCCTAATTGCAGATAAAATGGAGGGATTAATAATTTTCCTGTTTTGCAAGTGTAGAGAGAGAGAGAGACCTAGGCTGAAAATTAGATTTTGATGCTCTGGAGGATTGTGTCCCTGAATCCAACTGAAGATGACCTCTTACATGATCGGTGACCTGTAAAAATGATTTGAGAAAATTAACATGACTTTGATAGATTTGAGAAAGCATCAGTTAATGATACTTAGCACAAGACGAAATAACGTGGTAGCAAGAAAATAGTACCTCTGATGGAGTAGTAATAGTGGGCGCGGGATGACCTGAAAATGTAGGAACACGTACTCGTTTTGCCAAAAGTCCGAGTTTAGGTGAAGGAAGTATGACTGGCGACGAACTTTTCACGAAAGGGTGCTCCAGAAGCTGAGATGCCGTAGCACGATGCAGAGGGTCCCACTGCAAGCAACGCCTCAGGAAATCCTTACCTTCATCCGAGAGGTGATCTGGAATTGCCAGAAGTTCCCTGTGGTTTCTAATCTTGAACAAAGCCACACCCTACAAGCCGTATACAAAATTCCAGTAATAACAGTATGCACTTATTCACGTTGAAAAGTTCCAATATGGTCCCAGACACGGACGCAGGAATTTGAACATGGGGGCGAGATTGAAAAAAAAAAGTGGGGGTACAAATATTTTTTTTTTACCTATGCAAATAATAGAGATATACATATATACTACACACACACATATATATATATAATTATATACATATATATCATAAAAAAGAGGCACACTCCCGTCACGCAGTCTAACCGTTAGGGAGGTCCCCAAAAACTAAATTTAAAATTAAAAAATACCAAAAAAATTGAAAAAAAAAACTAAAGTAACTAAAAATAAAAAAATAATAACCCTAAAAATGAGTTTTAAAAAAAAACTAAAAAAATTAAAAATCCTTAAAATTTGGAAAACCCTAAAAAGAAAAATTAAACTAAATTTAAAAAATAAAAAAGAGCCCTAAAAAAGTAAAAAGAGATCTAAAATTTGGGCCCTGTCTAAACGAAATGTAGATATCATTTATTAGGAAAGATGTACATGCGCGCGCACACACACGAAAAAAAAAAAGTGGAGAAATCCTAGATATCGGAAACACAAACCCCGTCATATTGGCTCAAGGGTGGTTTCGATGTAGCCATTTCTATAACAGTGCATCCAAGACTCCATATATCAATAGCTCTGTTACGGGTGTTTGGGTTCATTATGACCTATATGCAGAAAACCAGTGAGATATAAATTTACGCATCTCAAAAGCAATCCATTGAAGCCATAGGTGGAAAAATATTAGGGAATAACAAACCTCAGGTGCCATCCAATAAGGGTTATCCATAAGCAACGACGGACGGGTTTGCCCCGCGATCTGTAAAACAACTTGTATCAAAGAGTATTTTACCAAATAAGATCGAAGCACAATTAGCAGCCCATTAACTTAATAACAGTTTACTGCAATTTTATTTCTCCAGCACATACTCGTTTAAATCTGATAATATTCGAATAAAATAAAGAGAAAGTTTTGTACTTGTTTTTCAATGCCAAAGCTGGACATTTTGACTCTACCAGTCGGGTCAACAAGTATAGTGGCCCCTCTTATATCCCTGAAATGTTTTATGCGTCAAAAAATTGCATGGCCAAACATTTAAACAAATGAACAAGCAATCCACAAACTAATCCAAGGCAATGTAATCTGATTTTACCCGTGTGTAATATTTTTGGAGTGTAAATAAGCTAATCCTGATAAGATTTGTTGAGTGTAATTGCGGATGGCTGATTCTCCTAATTTTCCATATTGTTGCAGAATCATATAGATGGAACCACCAGATACGTATTCGTAATATATGTATAAATTATCATCCACCTGATCAAGGTAGATAATTAAATGATGGTAGAAACTCAAGAAAAAATGACTCCATACATGCATAACTTATCATACATCGGTAGTAATTCCAATCAAATATTGTTTGATAATATTTTCTCGATCTTGTGGCTTAGTAAAATAAATGTTAAAAAAAAAGACTGTATAGCGAATTAACTGTCGCAGTTTATGAGGCCAAAGTGCACACATAGACAAAATAAATTTAACAAATCACTATAGAAGGACTAAAACTGCTGGAGTAAGACTGACCATATCAGATCCGTAACACGGCACAATGTTGGGGTGCTTTAAGGTACCCAATAGTGCAATCTCCTGTAAGAAACTGAATGGTTAGAAAAAGTCCTAATTGACTTTGAAAAAGATAAAAGAAAAGAGCGGAAAATACAGTTGGAAATAGCATCAACAAAAGTAGGTCTAATACATCTAATACACAATAAGCCTCTTCAACAATATAATGTCCAAAAAACTCACTTTTCCGAAGAACCTTGCACTTTGCTTTGACTTTGCACCATCAGAATATAATTTAAGCTCCTTCATAGCACACATTTTACCTTTCTCACTGAAACCAACAAAAAAAACGTGCCCAAAATCAACAAACACTTGCATTAAATGAATAGACTCGAAAAACACAACCTCGGTATGTGTAAAATAGAGTAAATGAATCTAACAAATGCTTTATACACATGGAAATAAGACCTTCCATTGATAAATTATCTACACAAATGCCAACCATATCAACAATGAAGACACTCACCTATTAAAACCAAGGTAAACGTTTCCAAATGCTCCTTTACCGAGTAACTTTCCTCTTTTCCAACTAGTTCCAGGGCTTTTACGGTTTTCTGCTCTCTCTGGACTATGTAATGGCACCTTAGGCGATGTTGAAGCTGAATTTGAAATTGCTTCCGGGGGAAGGGGCAATGGGTAACTTTGTTGTTTTGCATCATCGGGCCTATTATTAGTACGTGAATCTCTAGGATGAACTCTTATTGAACTTTGGATAGGAGTTGCCATTTTAGGACTATTGACACCATAATACTGAATTTCTGGTTTTGGCACTTGAATTCTTAAATCCCTTTTTCTTCCAGATGTCTCAACAGGGGACTGATCCTTAACAACAACTCTACAGCGCCAAAAAAATAAAATCACAAATCATTATTCCACATTCTTCTACAAATTTCACTAGTTATCCACTCACATATTTCTAATTATCATTCATATTCGATGATTATATTAGCAAGAAATAGGATCATGCGAGTTTTTCTCCGGCAAGTTTTCCAATTTCTGAATGAATTTTTCGTAATCACGCTAAACTCATGGGTAGTTTCTATAATTATCCCCCCAAAAAAAGTATCGCCTGCAAAACTCACCTTGAAGGAGTGGCTGCTGCAGCTGTTTCGTTGCCGCCATTATTATCATCTCCTTTCCGATCAGGAACAGACGAGATTGGACTCGAAAAGCTAAACGGCACATCATCAAGCGAAGAAATTAATCCCAAACTGAGACTAAAACCACCAGATGACCCCTCGGTGGAGCTGATGCTAGGGCTTCTCGATTGAGCATGAAACAGTTGCCAAAGCTGCTCTTTTTTCAATACAGCAGCCACTAGCCTCTCCCAGTTGTCGTAGTTTCTAGACATTTCTCAATTTTCTACGAAAATTAAAAAATCATATATACTAATGATTTAATCCGTGCTTTATTTTTTTTCTCTTTTCGTTTTTGGTGAATCTCAATTTCATCGGTAGTGAAATATGGAAACTGTTTAAACGCGGAATGAAGGAGAACTCGAGAAGAAAAGGGGGCGTATCGTATGTGGTTGGGCTCATTCAGTACGAGTTTCATTCCTTCGCCGTTGATAGAGAAATGTGAAACGAAAGTTGCAGAGGGCCACGGGCTACGTGGCGTTGTCTACTTCATGAAAACAGACAAATTTGCAACTATATTTCTTTTTTTCCCGTCTTAAAAACTTAGAGCAGAGTAGTTGGATTAAGGGTTTACGTAATGTGTTTATGTTGATGTTGATCTTTTCAAGTTTTTATCATTATTAAGTACTTTTAGTATTGCACAGGTGTATTGCAAGTTTTGTTTTTTTTTTAATCTCAAATATAATAATTGGGTTTTGATATATAGAAATACTAGTTTAATATTCATGTATTACACAGGTTTATCAAAAGATAAATATAAAAAATATTTTTAATAATTATAAATTTTTATATAAAATAAAAAGTCCAAATGATGTATTATCAACCTTTGCCTTTTACATGTCTAATTTATTTATTAATTATTATAATTATTAATTTTTTTTTTAGTGTTCAGATTCAATTCATTAATAATTTTATTTACATACTTATAAAAATTCAAAAGAAATCACATTCTAAACTCGTGCCTAATCTCTATTTATTAATTATTATTATTACGTTATTTTATATTTTAATATTTTGATTAAAATCGTTAATAATATTTGTTACATACTTTGAAAAACCAAACGAATTTCATAATCACAACTCGTGTCGTATTGTACCGATATCTAATCAATATTTAATAATAATAATAATGATAATAATTATTATTATTTTATAATTTTATGTTTTTATGTTAGATGAATTACTAATATATAGTTACATACTTAGATTATCTCAAATAAATCTTAATTTACCTATATAGAATATTTAAAATTACAAAATTAAAGTTATATTAACTTCTATTACAAACACTACTTATTTAATAATTTTTATAATAGTTTTTTTAATTAAAATTATATCTTATGTAATTTATCTTTTAATTAAAATAACTAACTTAGATCTTTTCTACTAATTATATATGGCTTATTTGTATTTTTATATTAGGATAATAAAAGAAAAATATTGAATTAGATAAAATATAATAAAAATATTAAATTAGGCAAAATATAATAAAATGAAAAGATTAAATTAGGTGAGATAAAATAAAGAAAAATAGTAAATTAGGTAGATATTAGGCTCGGATGAAACCTAAGCAGAAACACCATAACTTTTTATTTGTCAAACGAAGTACACGCATATTATGCGGGATTTGAAAAACAGTAATATTCATTAAAAATAACAAAAGAATAATATTGAAAATCGTATATACGAATCGTAAAATTATTTGTTATAACAATAAATAATTCTTACACACAAATCAGAAAATTAATTCTTCTAATTACAGTAACATTGGTTTTCACAATTAAAAATTTTGCAAGTTTTTTTTACCGTTAGTCACGAAATTAGTTTTGATATATCAAGAACATTATTTGTTCTAATCACAGTAAGACTGGTTTTCACAATAGAGAATTTTCAAAAAAATTTTAGCGTGAATCACGAAATTAGTTGTAAGTATATCAAAATACCCTAAACCTGATGGGGAAACCCGTAGAAAATTGAGTTTGAAAAAATGTAAAATATACAACACCCGTGTGTACATGTGAATATGTGATATAAAAAATTAAAATTTCTAAGGCACTGATAATTCTATTGAAAAAACGTCGTGCATCTAACTTGTAGTATATGTAATATTCTTTTCTTTTCTGCTCAAGATACTAATTTGTTCGTAAAGATATATAACATATGTATCAATGCATTATATTAGAATTAGATAAAGAGATTTAAAATATATTTAATATTTATTTTCCTGAGTATAATAATTTATTAGTAGTAGTAGTATGTTTTTTTTTTTTTTAATTTTGTTTTTATTTTTTGTTTGGTGTAACAATAGTTTTTCATATATATTTTTAATATTATTTTTAATTTATTAGGATTAGATAAAAAGAAAGTTTATATTTTTCATATTTATTTCTATTTTGTAATAATTTTATATAATTCATGTTTTTCTTAAATAAATATTTAGAATTATAATAAAAAAAATTCAACTTTATTGTAAATAAAAATTAATTCAACTTATATAGATTTTTTATAATTAGATAGAACTTATTTATATTTTTATATTAGAAGAATAAAAGTAAGATATTGAATTGGGTAAAATATATTAAAGAAAGTATTAAATTAGGTAACATGTAATAAAAGAAAAATATTGAATTAAGAAATATATAATATTGAGAAAATATTAAATTAGGTAAAATATAATAGAAAGAAAAATACTAAATTAGGTAAATATTAGATTCGGATGACACCAAATTACCAAAAAAATTTCCAAAGCTAACGAAGCGTGGGAAACAGACACATAGGATATGAGGATTTTGCATTAATATATAGGGGAGACTAGTTTAGTATCCGTGTATTACACGAGATTTATGCAAAAATTAAATATAAAAAATATTTGCGAAAATTACAACATATTAAATTTAAAATAAAAAACTGAAATGATGTGTTCTCAACCTATGCCATGTTCAATTATTAATTATTATAATTATTAATTAATATTATATTTTAATATTTAGATTAAATTCGCTAATAATTATATTTACATACTTATAAAAACTCAAAAGATGTCACATTTTCAACTCTTCCCTTATCTATATTAATTAATTATTATTAACTCATTTTATATTTTTATGTTTAGATTAATTTTGTTAATAAGTATAGTTACCTACTTTGAAAAATTCAAAAGGTCGTCATACTCTTAGGCCTTCTCGTATTATGCAATTGTCTAATAAATATTAATTAATTGTTATTATATAACTTTATTTTCTTATATTTAGATTGTATTCATTACTAATATATTTCAAAAATAAATTATTTCCACTTTTATTATAAATATAATTTATTCAATTATTCTCATAAATAAGTTTTTTTTAATTAAAGTTATTTCATATGTAATTTATATTTTAATTAAAAGATTCTTTCTACTAATTATATATGATTTATATATATTTTTATATTAGAAGTATAAAATAAAATTATTGAATTAGACAATATATAATAAAAGAAAACTATTAAGTTAGGCTAAATATAATAAAAAGGAATATTAAATTAGGCAAGACACAATAAAAAGAAAATTATTAAATTAGGTATATATTAGGCTCGATGACACATAAGCAATCGAAGCACCAATTTTTTTTATTATTTAAGCAAAGCATACGAAGCAAACACATATATTATGAGAATTTTGCATTAATATATCTTGTTTAACACCAGTGTATTACATTGGACTTATCAAAAGATAAATATAAAAAATATTTGTGATAATTACAGAATTTTAAATCCAAAACAAAAAAAAAAGTAAAATAAAGTATTTTCAACCCTGTGCCTTTACATGTCTAATCTATTTATTAATTATTATAAATATTAAATAATTTTGCATTTGATGTTTAAATTAAATTCATTATTAATCTTAGTTACATACTTACAAAAATTTAAAATGTGTCACATTCTAAACCCGTGTCTAATATCTATTTTATTAATTATTATTATTAAATTATTTTATATATTAATGTTTAGAATAAATTCGTTAATAATTATTAGTTGCATACTTTGAGATATTCAAAAGATGTCATACTCTCAACCCGTGTCGCATTGTACTGATGTCTAATCAATGTTTATTTATTATTAGTATATAATTTAATATTTTTATGTTTAGATTTAATACATTACTAATATTAAGTTATATACTTAGATTATTGTAAATAAGTCATATTTCACCTATATAGAATATTTGAGACTACAAAAATAAAATTATTTTATATTCTATTGTAAAAAAAATTGTAATTAAAATGATTTCATATGATTTTTGTCTTTTAATTAAAATAACTAATTTAGATCTTATCTACCAATTATATATGACTTATTTATATTTTTATATTAGGAGAATCAAATGAAAGTATTGAATAAGGAAAAATATAATAAAAAAATTAAATTCAGTACTATACAATAAAAAATAAAAATATTAAATTAGGTAAATATAATGACACATAAGCATACGAAGCACCAGAATATTTTATTTGCCAAACGAAGCATATGGAGCAAACACATAGGTTAGAAGGATTTTGCATTAATATATATGGGTGATTTAAATAAATTGTTGTATATGTAGAAGGAAAAACACAATTAGTGTGCCTTCGTCAATAAGTAATTGATGAAGGACAATTTAGGTATTTGTTATCTTTATATATTATGAAACATGTATTTGATACCTATATAAAGGAAGTATTTTCCTTTTACACCAAAGCAAAAATCACACAATTATCGTAAGCCAAAAGTCTAACTACGCTGTAAATTTGAAAAATTATTTTTTCACGTTTCAACTGTTAGATCGCGTTCCAATTTTTACAGAACCTGTTGAATTACATTTTGAATGGTAGAGATTGGATTCTGAGATAATAGGAATTATATAAAAATCTTTGAACAAAATAGATTTTGTTTTCGAATTTTTCTATGCAGAGTTTGTAAAAATAAGTTGGCACGATCAAACCGTTAGATCAAGCCAAAAATTGGATATATTATTTGATACACATGAAAGTTTATTCTGAACGGTGAAGATCTGGATTTGAGTTCCGTAGATTCCGATAATGAGTTTTGAATAGAGCTGATCCTGTTTCCCGAAACTATCCGCCCAACTTTTTTAAAAGTTAAATTACGCACAATCTAACCGTTGGATGAAACTGAGTTTTGGATATAATGTTCAAAAGACAAAATGATTAAATTTGTATGCTGGAGATTGGGTTTGACGCTTCCTATCATCAAAAATATATCGCACACAAATCTATTGCAAAAACAAAATTTGAGGAATACCCGAAAGAATCGTGTCTTTCCTCCAAGGTAATTCGAATCACCCATTGTATCTTTCCTCCAAAGTAATTCGATACCCTATTATTTATTAAATGCAACTAATAAAAAAAAATTATATGGATTTATGGCATGGTATGGTATGTATTATCGCGCATTCTTATACAAAGCATCTATATGTATATATGTTACCTATGATTATATGCATATGATCTTATGTACAATATTGACAGACATACAATTTTGCAACACTTTAATGATATCCGTAGTAATATATTATTACTTATGCTTTTAGATAACTTCTTATTTAGAAATTGTAAATAAAGTTATTTACATGATTAGATGAGAGATTGATCATGATTTTGCCAATATATTTAGTTAATCATGAATTTCGATGAATTGATAGATTCATGTACGTTGGTAATTCTCGATGAATTGATAGATTCATGCATGGTGGTAATTCTCTTCAAGTTGATTTTATAAGCTACTTTCAATGTATGAATTATTGATTGTACATTTGCATATTTTCATGATAATGAAAGTTCATGAATGATAGAGAATATGCATTATTGATTGTACATTTGCATATTTTCATGATAATGAAAGTTCATGAACGATAAAGAATTGTATAAATAAGTCATGTAATAAAGTATATTCACATAATATCAAATAAAGATTATGACATATATTCTTCAAATTCATTATCTAAAAAAATTGATTGAACTAACTCAATTTAAATACAATTTAATAGATTCAAAATAAATTGAGTGCTATCATCATTGGTTTGATGTGGAAACTTGAAGAATTACAATTCCACAATAATATCATTCACCAACCCCTAACTGACAAAGAGTTGTCAAACTAAAACAAAACCAATTCTCTGAATATGAGAATTCATATTGAGCCCAATCTTATGTTGGAAGTATATTTAGTTAGAAACTTTCAATGAACTTTGAAATGTGCTTTAAATGAGTATTTTGGGAATTTCATGAAACACTAGTTCCAAGCCTAAGTCTAAGAATTTAGTGAAAAAAAATTTGTTTGCTTATTAAAAAGGGTCAATGACTTTGATATGTTGCGACTAAAAACATGTCTTACCATATGATAAGTCCAAAAAGTTGGGCTACCAAATAGAGGAGGTACTAACCTCAAAAAAGATCAGCGACCTGAAAATGTTTCCAAAAGCGTCACAGCGACCTTCCAAACTCTCTGTGAATCTCCCAACAACCTAGATGATCCTGCACAACAGCGTCTCGAACGGGTCGGAGTCCCACCCGTTAAGACCCTCCGACGCTTAAGTCAATAAGCGAAATCAACACTCAATGCTTCTCTTAAAATATTAGTAATGCGATAATATTATATCAACATGAAAATCTTAATGAGAGACATTCGCCTCTTTATATAGAGATTGAGAGATCTTCTCCCTATTTAGGGTTACCTTCTATAACCATACTTCTATTCATAACATAATTTTACAACCGACTCACATTAAGACTCCTTCCACACAATAAGTTCCCATATATAACAAGCCTCTTTGATATAATAAGTTTGGGCCCTTTATATAGCCCACCGAGAAACATATAATCTTCTCATCATAAGCCCACAAGTTTATCACTCATAGAGCCCATAACCGAGCCCAGGTACACAACTCAAATCACAAGAGGTCGCAACCCTATATAGGAACTCATCCCTATACAACAGACCGCTATTCCACAAAAACCAGCTCACCCATCTCATCAAGGCCATAACACAGCTCGCTCATCTCCCAAGAGGCACACCCTCTCCTAAAAATGAGGCCGCTTACTATAAATAACCTTATACAACAAATAGTATCATGTGTGGACATTTTAGTCCGAATCACCATATGTGAAAGAAAGTCATTTTAAATGACAATAAGTAATTGAGAGATACGATCTCACTCTATTTTTTTTTTCCACTTGAACAAACACACTGATTGACTTGTATAATATTAATTATGATAGTAAGTCATTGAGACACTTAACATTAATCTTCATAATAACAATGTTAGATCTACGGATAAAGAAATTTTTTATGCTAAAAATACATGGAATATTGTTCGCTGGGGCACTATAAAATTTTCCTTGAATAATATTACATGTTTTGTAGCAAAGGGGTAAAGAATAGAAAAAAAAAAATCCGTAAGAAAACAGAGAAAAAAAAAGTGTGAACTTTGAGTAGTACCAAAAAAGAATTGGACATGAAAAAGAAAAAGAAGTTATGTGAGAGTTACGTGACAAGGTCTCACAACATTAGATCTATTTTTCCGAAAAATAACAACACCTTAATAAATAATTGATTCGTACAAGATTTGGGGTTTATTAAATAAATATTATATATTTTATCCAAAATTGAAAAAGTATTATAGAAAAATAAAAAATTAAAAATCTAGGTCGGGATGCCACTCTGAGTGGCGTCTCGCTTTTGAGAAAATTTCGGGACGCCACTCACAGTGGCGTCTCGGACTACATTTAAAAAAAAAAAGTTTCGGGGCAGAATTAAAAAAAAAAAAATATGGAGAGCGGGACGCCACTCCTACTGGCTTCCCGGGGCGAAAATGAGAATAAAAAGCCAATCCGAGCCAGAAATTCTTGCATAGACGCAGAAATTACGACATCGATATTAGATTCAAATTAAAGCCATGTGGAAATTCGGAGTTGTTTGCGTAAATTTAAATCCAACACTTTGAGTTGCAAGGTTGGCAAAGACGACAAATCGAAGTGAATGTAACTAAATTTATTTTTTGACTTAAATTCGAGCCAACACGCCGCATAAAACAGATAGAGAGGATAAAATAGTAAGAAAAAAAATAATGGATATAAAAAAAATATATTTTCGTAATCAACCAACACCCTTAGAATATATATTTTATATCCATTATTTTTTTTCTTACTATTTCTGGCTCGAATTGGCTTTTTATTCTCATTTTCGCCCCGGGACGCCAGTCGGAGTGGCGTCCCGCTCTCCATATATATTTTTTTTTTTTTTAATTTTGCCCCGAAACTTTTTTTTTTTAAATGTAGTACGAGACGCCACTGTGAGTGGCGTCCCGAAATTTTCTCAAAAGCGAGACGCCACTCAGAGTGGCGTCCCGACCTAAATTTTTAATTTTTTGTTTTTCTGTAATACTTTTTCAATTTTAAATAAAATATATAATATTTATTTAATAAACCCCAAGATTTGATACATTTTGTGATCTTAATAAATAATTGATTTGTACAAGATTTGATACATTTTGTGATCTACGCCATTGTAATTTCCGTAAAATCTTGTTCAGACTTCAAAATTCTCAAGTGTCAATATTACACTTATGTTCACGGGTTAATTACAAAAACTACCCTCAAAAATCAGTTTAACTATATAATTTTAATTTTCAAAACCACATAATAAGTTCGATAGTAGAATTACAGTCTAATAATTCTCCAGGCCAACTTCAGTAACATCTAATTATGTATGGCTGGTTACCAAAAATGTAAATCTCATCTTTTTTTTTCTGTACATCAGTCAAAAAATAGTTCTACAGACATCTACTCGTTCTTCCCAGGCTTAATCTTTCTTCCCCTTCCTACGCAACAAATGTGTACATATACATTTTCCCCATCAAAAGATTTTGCCAAAAATCAGCTATACAATCGAAGCTATCGATCATCCCCCAGACAATAAAACGACGGGTGATGTTACAAAAGTGTCGGTAAAACAAAATTATAATCAAGTCAACGGATGAATCATAGTCAGATCAAAAGGCGGGCTCGATTTCACAGGATCTCTTACTAATTGCTGCGACACACGATCAACCAGACCGGCCCGGGAAGCATGCGAGCCCGACTGCAGCCCACGTAGAATGTCGGGATCCCAATAAGAGGTGATATTATTGGCGCGAGGACTCGGCGGTTGGTTCGATAGATTACCGAAACCCTCTTGCGACGAAACAAATTGACTGTGAAACGGGATGGAACCAATACCACCGGTTAGAGGCGTGGATGCACCGGACATATTATGTGGGCTGGATATGGGTGAAGGTGACATCATCCCGCTAAGGTGTTGGGGCGACATGGGCCGTAGAAGGGGACTCCCAATTGGAGAAACGGGGCACGATATGTTCCTCGGGATATAAATGTCACTGTAAAACGTGAAGCAAAACCAGAGAACAGGAGTGAGTCCCGGAATTACAATTGTTTTTAAAGGAAATTGTTGACATCATCAGATATTTTTTAAATTGTGTCCTTCGATTTTTGTAAATAGTGCAAATGACAATGATTTTATTGTCTTGCTTTTTACATTTACGGCCCTCGATTTTTCTAACTATTACAAATAGTCGTAGGAATAGATGGGTTATTTGTAATATTATTAGAAGAGGGTGTAATTGTACTATAATATTTAATTCCGCCGGACCAACTAATGGTTGGCGCGTAATGTAAGATGAAATTAAAACTGCAGGATCATTTTTGGTATTTTTAAAGTTAATGTGTTTTTTCGTAAATACCCTAATTATAAACCCTTAAATGTGAGTTGCTTTTCAACATGTGCTTCACACACACACACACACACACACACACAGAGAGAGAGAGAGAGAGAGAGAGACCTAGAATGAATATTAGATTTTGAAAATCGAGAGGAGTGGGTAGTAAGTGTCTCCGTATCCAACTGTTGAAGACTTCTTGCATGGACAACGCCCTACAGATGATGCGTGCAAACCACGAAACAAATCATTAACTCACTGTAAATTAGGCACGAATTACCAAAAAAACAAAACTATTTGTAAATCATTCAGGATGACAGAGGACAAAACAAGAGAGTAAACATAAAACAGTACCACAGATTTAACGGTGTTATTGTTGGTCTCTGCACGATTATCCGAAGAAGACGGGTTCAACATTTTCTTCTCCAAAGGCCCGGCATGTTTCACGAAAGAGTGTTCCAAAAGCTGAGCAGCCGTAGGACGGTTCTGGGGATTGCGCTGCAAGCATAACATCACAAACTCTTTTCCTTCGTCTGATAGGTAATCGGGTATTGCTGGAAGCTCTTTGCTATTTCCAATCTTGAACATAGCTGCAATCTGTAATTCAATACTCAATTGATTAATAACTTCGCTTAAATAATATGTTTTTTTGGGTCCCGACTTTGGGGCACCGTGCTAAATTAGTATTTCTGATTATTTAATATCTCGCTAATTTAGTAAATTTTAGCGGTCACAGGCTATTAATTTATAGAGCTTTGAATGTATAACAACTATGGTAACACCGAAAAACAAAATTCAATTCTTGAAATCTCAGAAACAAAAATACGAACCCCTTCATACTGGCTCCAAGGAGGTTTTGCCGTAGCCATTTCTAAGACGGTGCATCCGAGAGACCATATATCTACAGGTAGGCTAGACCCATTTGAATTCCTTATAACCTAATCCAAAGAAAGATTAACAAAATGCAGCTTAAAGAAAGTTGTAGAGATATTAATATGACCAAAAATAAAAATGCGAACCTCAGGTGCCATCCAATAAGGGCTACCCTTGAACGATAATGGACAGGATTGGCCTGTAATCTGTGAAAATGGACATGTCAGCACAAGCACATTGAGCTTATGAACTAATAATAATAAATATATTTTAATTAAATAAATGACAATTTGAAGTTCATGCTGTAGTCAAAATCATTAAATTAACTCATCATAATTCCAGTACAATAAGAACAGGTGATTCTTACATGCTTTGCCATGCCAAAGTCTGCCAACTTAACACGGCCATTTGGGTCCACGAGTATATTGGCCCCTTTAATATCTCTACCATTTACGCGAAGCATCAAGTGAAAGACAAAAGTTTAGTATACACACAAAGGTTGTAAGCAGAAACTCACCCAATGAAAAAAATAATTAAATTTACCTGTGCACGGTATTTTTAGCATGTAAATAAGCAAGCCCTGACAAAATTTGTTGAGTGTAACTACGGATGGCCGATTCTCCTAGTTTTCCATAATCTTGTAGAATCTTATGGATAGAACCTCCAGATACATATTCCAAGTAAATATACAATTTATCAGCCACCTGATAAATCAAACAATTCAGAATCAATATAAGCTTTTGAAAAAATAACTCTACGGATTATATTAAGAGTAATAAATACGTCCCATTCAAAATTCATTAAAGTTTCATATGAACCTATTCCTAGTAAATCAACAATCAAATGTCTAAGCCAGTCGAACACTATTAGGTGTTTGGTCAACCAATTAATGGACATAATACTGACCGTTTCCGATCCATAATACTGCACAATATTAGGATGCTTTAAACGACTCAACAGTGCAATCTCCTGCACATAACAGAATCAGTTGTTAAAAAGTTTCCCATAGAAATCATTCAAAAAAAAGAAACAAATAAAAATAAATTGAACAGACAATTAATGTATGTATGTCTCGCATTTAACAAGCCTCTCCATAAATATATCTATTAAACAAACGACTTACTTGTCCCAACTGCTTTTGACTTTCCTTTGACTTTGCATCGTCAGCAAATAATGTCACCTCCTTCATGGCACACATCTCGCCGGTTTCACTAAAACCAACACAAAATGTTACATTCAAATCCATAAATTAACAAATAAAGAGAAAAAAAAAAAGGCCATACTCAGCTGATTACGCACCTATTAAACCCAACGTAAACGTGCCCAAACGTGCCTCGGCCCAGCAACTTTCCCTTCTTCCAACGCGAGCCCGGGCCCACAAAATTCTCCGCCCTTCCGGGACTGCGTGGCACCGAAGGTGACGTGGCTGCCGAATTCGGATGAGAAAACGGCGAAGAATTAGAAATCGTAATCGGAGGAAGGGGCAGACGGTGACTTTTTTGTTTAGCATCGTCGGGCCAGTTACTCGAACTAGGATGAATAGGTGTTACAGCACCACTTTGAATTCTCGAGCTCGGGCCAGGGCTCGTCATCCGAGGGCTAGGATTCGGCGAGTACTCCGGGCTTCCTCGACTGGGCTGCCAAAATAACTGCCCCGACATATCACCTCCAACTGAATTATGCCCGGAAGTCTGAGCCGAGCCCGGACTCGAGCATTGGCCCGATCCAAGAGAGAGAGGCTCGGGATAAAGCTTTCCAGGGGTCAAACCGGAATTCGTCCCTTGTTCACAACCGGCAGGTCTCATAGGACTTCTAGAAGGACTAGACACCGAGCTATCTAGAGCGCTGAAAAAGGCACCACGGCTCGGGACCTGTAAATTCGGCACTTGACTACTCAAAGGTCGTCTTTTAGGCAGTGGAGATGAGATATTTTTATTGGAGCTGAGGTTCAGAGTCGAGACTTGCGTTGCAATAGGTGTCTGATTCTTAAAGTTGCTTCTGCGAGAAAAATAAAGGAAAAAACTAAATAAACCACAGATTTATTTTATTTATTTGCATTATTTTAAAACTCCAATCGTACTCATTTTCCAGATTTGAGCTCTCGATTGAACATTCGCTGGAAACAGAAGCAACGGCTGATTCGTCTTCCAATTCGGTGCGGCCCGGCTTGGCCCGAATGCATGCGGGCCTCGGGAGAGGCCGGAACAACGACGGTTTGGATAACTTTTCATGTTTTGGCTTTGACGGCTCGATCACTATGGATTCTGTACGGACGACGTTTGCGGGTCCCAAGCCGGGCAAGGGGAGCGGTTGGGCTTTGGGCCGTTCGGCGAGACTTTGACATCGGGCCACGTGTTTGGAAGGTGACTGATACACTCTCCCTGAAACCGTGTCGCCCGATCGTCTTCTACTGGACGATTTACATTCAGAAGTTTTGCACTTCTTGTGGAACGTGTCGATAAAGCTTTCGTTGGTTGTTTTAGTTTTCGCTTCTTTAGATGATGATGACCTTCCCCACCATGTAGGCATATTTTTTTCTGAAACATAAAGATGATTTTCAGAAAAATATGTTTCCTTATAATAATAGGCTTTCATTGATTATCATGTCCGTAAAAACTCATTCCCTATGACGATTGAATAACAGAGTTCAAATCTTAAATTAGATTATTTTTAGGTGCCATATCCAAATTCGTTAACTAAAGAATTAGGAAAATCAACACCCATTCACATCTAGTGGAAACGAACTTACTTATCCTTTATTCTATTATAAAAAGTAAGAATCAAAAATCGCAATTGAAAATGCAGTTATCAATTAAACCAGAACTCTATTAACTTCAAGCACAAAAAAAAAAAGAGAAATCATTTTACCACGTTAAACAAAACACAATCCATAAAATTACAGTCTTCTTCTATCTATTCTTCAGAATAAATTTGTTAAATTAAATTTTTTTTTAAAAAACTCCTCATCCATCGATAACCAACCACAGCAATGAAATGCAATCAAAGAAAAAATCACAACAGATCTAGGCATAGTTGAGAAAATTCAGAAAAATAATTAACTCGTATTAAGTGGCAGTAATCACTACATACTGACTGAAAATCTCACCTCAAGTTCTCGGCTTTTCACATCTCACAAGCAAAAACAGCTAGTTCACTTATTCTGCAGAATCTACAAAATTTGGGCGTTTGGTGTTAGAAAATCCAAAAACGCCCAAATGCTTAGAAACTACGCAGCAAAAAGACGGAGCACGTGTTTTGTGTAAGTAAATTCAGATTTTCTGAAGAGATCGCTGAGGGAGATAGAGAGAGACAGGGCAGGGTAGAGCGAGAAAATGAAGTTAGAGCAGAGACAAATTGAGTTGTCTGAGTCAAATATGTAATTTAATACTATTCCCAATTAAGAAAATTAAAATATTACATTAACTGTTATTGTTCCAGTAAAATTGACGGCTAAATTCACATCAATTATTATTAAATAATTAATATTTTTTTAATTAAAAACTGATAAAATAATACATTTTAAAAAATTATTGAAAATATGAGTTTGGACGCCACTCGCGCGTTCCGCCCGTTCATTTATTTAAAAAAATATAAAAAATATCGGGATGTCATTGGGAAGGGCGTCTCGAACCTTTTTATCTAAAAAAGGTCATTTGGGGGCTCAATTGAAAAATTGGGGGAGGGGGGCGGGATGCCACTGGGAAGGGCGTCCCGGGGATTTGTAAAAAAAAAAAATGACGGAGCAGGACGCCACTCCCAAGGACGTCTCGGGATTTTTTTGCCAAAAAAATTAAAAATAAAAAAAATTGGCCGATTGCCCTAACCCTAATATACACACGCCACTCGCAACATAGAGAAGCACCGCGGGAGCAAGGAGAAGCAGCAAAACAAATAAGAAAAAAAAGGTAATTTTTGAATTTTATTGTTAATTTATTTTTAGTTGTTAATTCTATTGTGAATTTATTCTATTATTACCTTCAATTTTAATTAATTGCACTTAGATTTAATTTCTTTGTATATATTGAATTTATATGTTTTTGAATTTTAGTTGTGAATATTTATGAAATTTTATTTGATTTATTTGATGAAATTATTAATAATGTGAATATTTGAATTATTTGTTTGTGATGAAATTATTAATTAAAAATAATATAAATAGTATGACAAATATCTTTATACAAATAGGTTAAAATTAAAATATTTCAAAAATTTTCATTGTAACATTTTATTCTCATGAATTATAAAATTGTCTAAACAAACTTTATTGCTCTTAATTTAAGAATATCACGCGAAGCAGAACACTTAACACACAAATTTGATTCGAATTAACAAGGTAAGTAACTAATTTTTTCAATGAAAAATAATTTGTCAGTATTTTTTCTATCCAACTTGAACATGAATTCGCAAACTGAAGCGTAACAGGCTACTCATATTAAAATGTTGAATAGCCGGAGTGTTGTACAATGAAAAATATAGATTATATAGTAAAAATTATTAATTAATTAAAAAGGTGACTGAATTTAGTAAATAGTATGAATTTAGTAACGATCGTGTGAATTTAGCTGCACCTTATTGTTTGTAAAAAAAAATAATAATAAGATTTTACTCTAAAAATCAAGATTGCAAAAATAGTTGAACGTTAATCGAGTGGAGGGAGGAGAATTAGGGTGGCCATCGCCCAAGACAGTAATTATTTTTTAGCTTTTTGTATTTTAATACAATTTTCTTAATAGACTTATATTTACAACACTGCCATAAAAATATCACATTCTATGTATTTGAAATATGATTTCGGGCAACATTGTACTGAATATTTGCATTCGCTATTTTCATACAAGTTGGTTTCATCCTTTTTTAATGGAAAGAAATTATAGTTTGAAATATGAATTGGACAACCAGCTGTTACGTAAGAAAATGAAGTATTTTTCTAAGAATTTTAAGGAAAAGAATGATAATTCAATATTATTGCTCAATGATATTAAAATAGATGTCGGGCAGCTTTTATTTATTTGTGTGGCATAATAAAGATTTGCCAATTAAAAGTAGGGAAGCATAATCTGCCTATATTGAACAGGATTGATTTTATATTTAAAGCAATCGTACAATTAATTACTTTATTGGTCCGTTGTACCTTCAATTATTTTAATTGTAGAATTAAACTGCTCTAACAATATCACGCATTTGAAAGTTTTGGATATTCTCTTGGTTTCGTAACTAAATACTATAAAATTGAAGAATAGTTCCAATTATAATTGTTGGAATTTGTTTGAACCGTAGTTATTGTAACGCATGGGGGACCACGATTTGTTTGGTTTTTCAAAAAATGACCCATTTCCTTTGTTCTTCTAGGTAAAAGACACCAAATATTTCTAAGTTTTTCAGCATTTTAATCTTGAAAACATGCAGAACGATGCGGGAGAGTTTATTATTAGAGGGATTTTTTTTTTTTTATTTTCTAAATCCTACTTTTCCTGACCATCTTTACCCTTTTTGGGGATAATTAAAAAAATGACAATGCTACTTGACCTCAGCTGAGAATATTACTTTTATACAATAAAACAGTAAAAGTCAATTTAAATAATTATGGGATCTCTCAAGTCTTCCAATTTACCGTAAGTCACGTACGAGGATTCTATTTTGTATATTAATATTATATTTTCAAAATAAATATTTACAATATTTTGAAAAATAGGACCTTTTACGTATGACAATTTCACATCAGTTTTTTCGTCAAACAAATCACCTTTTTTCATAAACCTATGCCTATTTTCAAGTGTATACTATGTTGAATGTTTGATGCAAAAACACATGAATCACTTAAAACACGTAAGCAATGAGGTGGAAAAAGGAATAGTATCTTAATTTCAAGTCGGTTTGGATTGAACTCCATCTTTTTATAAATTTTACACCATTTTATCAGGGTTTATTAAATAAATAATATATTTTTTATTCAAAATTGTTAAAATAATACACTTTTAAAAATGATTGCGTTTTTGGGGCGGGACGCCTTTCCCAAAGGCGTCCCGGGTATTTTCTAGACGGTACATATACGTAACCGTTATAGAAAGTGAACCCGGGACGCCATTCCCAAAGGCGTCCCGGGTGTAAACTGACATTCCTAAACATTAGGGGCTGAAATGAAAAAAAAATAAAAAAATTGGGGGGGCGGGACGCCTTCCCAGTGGCGTCCCGGGTTGGTTTGTAAATAAAAAAAAAGGGGGGGGGGGGGGACGCCCTTTGGGAGTGGCGTCCCGGGCTAAATTGCAAAAAATAACTTAATATAATATAATATATATAAATAAATGATTAAAAATTACTATGACATAATATATTAATAATAAATTATTTATTTTACTTAATTATTTATTTCCTAAAATATTATAAATAAATTACAAATTAATATAAATAATTAAATAATCAAAAATAACTTAATATAAATAACTTAATATAATTTTAATTTAATCTTCATTGTTGTTGTATCTTAATTTTATTGTATTTTTTTTTATTTTCGATGTGAAATTTCTTGTTTTATTTTGATCTTGTCGTATTTTTTATTTTGATATAAAATTTCTTGTAATTTTTAGATATAATTATGATATGTTTATTTATTTTACCAAAATATTATAAATAAATTAAAATTAATATAAATAATTAAATAATCAAAAATAACTTAATATAAATAAATAGTATGTATGGGTTAGGGTTTGGACATTAAAATCAAGAGGAAAATGGAGGATACGAGAATTGGAATTGGTGAAGAAGACATTGTTGTTGGTTTTGGGAGGTAATAATTTCGTGTTGGTGTTGAAATATATATAGTATCGTCGTGGGTCAAATATTAATTACTAAATTGTTTTGAAAAGAGATTTGTGGATCAAAGCAGATTTGCCTTATGTTTTTAAATTGTGATTTTGTGAGGTAAATGGTTTTCTTTAGGTAATATACGAGAATTATGTTAAATAAATAAATGTGTAGCAAATCCTATTTCTTTGACTGGGGTGTTATTTGACTAAAATTTTAATTTGTATTACCTCTTAATGAATCCAGTATAATTACCCTATTGTGTGTGTAAATTACCTTCTTTGACTGGAGTAGGTTTTTGAGATTTTCTTTTATTAGTTTACTTAGTTTAAATACCCGTGTACTGCATCGAATATATAATAAGATAAATATATAATTGTTAGGGTTACAATATGTTTATTTATTTTACCTAAAATATTATAAATAAATTACAAATTAATATAAATAATTAAATAATCAAAAATAACTTAATATAAATAAATAGTATGTATGGGTTAGGGTTAGGGTTACAATATTTTTTTTTTTGCAATTTAGCCCGGGACGCCACTTCCAAAGGCGTCCCGCCCCTCCTCGTTATTTTTATTTACAAACCAACCCGGGACGCCACTCCCAAAGGCGTCCCGCCCCCCCAGAATATTTTTTTTTTTTCGTTTGAGCCCAAAAATTGTATTTTTGAGCAAAAATACCCGGGACGCCCTTGGAAAAGGCGTCCCGGTCCAAAATCGTAAACATATTTGAAAGTGTATTATTTAGCAATTTTGAATAAAAAAATGTATTATTTATTTAATAAACCCATTTTATCACTCTAGAATTGTTAACTATCGTTTTGTATTTTGACTTATTATTCACTAAAAGAAAGAAGAGAAAAGTGAATTACTACACCGATTTTTCGGTAGTTAATCGTGTACCGAAATAATTATAAACGAATTTCATCTGTCCATAAAAATATTATCAGTAATGAAATTATTAATAAAAATATCCATTGATAATTACTTATAGGATATGTAGGGCGACGGAAATTTTACATCTGTACATTGTACCATATTTAAAAACAAGAATAGCCCATTTGGACTGAAATTATATTATACTAGTTTAAGCCCGTGTATTACACGGGTTTTATCAAAAGATAAATATAAAAATTATTTGTGATAATTATAAATTCTTATGTAAAATGAAAAGTTCAATGATATATTCTCAACCCTTGCCTTGTACATGTCTGATTATATAATTATTAAAATTTTATTTTCATGTTTAGATTCAATTCGTTAATAATTTTATTTATATACTTATAAATATTCAAAAGAAGTCACATTCTAAACTCGTGCCTAATCTCTATTTATTGATTATTATTACGTTATTTTGTATTTTAATTTTTAGATTAAATTCGTTAATAATATTACTTACATAAATCGAAAACCTAAACGGGTGTCATACTCTCAACTCGTGTCGCATTGTACTGATATCTAATCAATATTTAATAATAATAATAATTATTATTATTATTATTTTATATTTTTATGTTAGATTGAATTCATTACTAATATTTAGATAATTTCAAATAAATCTTAATTTACCTATATAGAATATTTAAAATTACAAAATTAAAATTATATTAACTTTTATTATAAACACTACTTATTTAATAATTTCATAATAGTTTTTTTTAATTAAAACTATATCTTATGTAATTTATCTTTTAATTAAAATAACTAACTTAGATCTTTTCTACTAATTTTATATGACTTATTTGTATTTTAATATTAGGAGAATAAAAATTTTGATATTGGGAGAATAAAAGGAAAATGTTGAATTAGACAAAATATAATAAAAAAAAATATTATATTGGACAAAATATAATAAAATAAAAATATTAAATTAAGTGAGATACAGTAAAAGGAAAATAATAAATTGAGTAGATATTAGGGTCAGGTGAAACCTAAGCAACTGAAATACCAGAACTTTTTATTTGTCAAATGAAGCATGCGAAGCAGACACACCCATATCATGCGGGATTTGAAAAAGAGTAATATTCATTAAAAATACCAAAATAATAATATTGAAAATGGTACATACAAATCCTAACATTATTTGTTCTGTTTTTACAATAAATAATTCTTACACACAAATCATAACATTGTTTGTTCTAATTACAGTATAACTAGTTTTCACAAATAAGAAATTTTCAAGTTGTTTACCGTGAGTCGCGAAATTAGTTGTGATTTATCAAAAATATTATTTGTTATAATCACAGTAAGACTGGTTTTTAGAATAGAGAATTTTCAAGTTTTTTTTTTACCTTGAGTCACGAAATTAGTTGTAAAATATATCAAAATACCCTAAACTTGACAGAGAAACCGGTAGAAAAATTGAGTTTGAATAAATGTAAAATATACAACACCTGCGTGTTACATGTGAATATGTGATATAAAAAATTAAAATTTATAAGACACTGATAATTCTATTGAAAAAACGCCGTACATCTAACTTTTAGTATATGTAATATTATTATTATTTTTTTATGCGTAAGATACTAATATGTTCCTATAGATATATAATATATGTATCAATTCATTATATTGGAATTATATAAAAAGATTTAGAATATATTTCATATTTATTTTTTTAGGCATAATAACATAATACTAATACTAATACTAATAATACTAATAATACTAATAATAATAATTTTTGTTTATTGTTTGGGTAACAATAGTTTTTCATATATATTTTTAATGTTATTTTTAATTTATTATATTAGGATTAGATAAAGAATTTAAGTTTATATTTTTTATATTTATTTCCTTTTTGTAATAACTTGATATAACTCATATTTTTCTTAAATACATGTTTAGAATTATAATAAAATTATTTCAACTTTTATTGTAAATAAAAATTAATTCAAGTTATATAGATTTTTTCTAATTAGATATAACTTATTTATATTTTTATATTAGAAGAATAAAAGTAAGATGTTGAATTGGGAAAAATATGATAAAGAAAATATTAAAGTAGGTAACATGTAATAAAAGAAAAATATTGAATTAGGAAAAATATAATATTAGGAAAGTATTAAATTAGGTAAAATGTAATAAAAGAAAAAAATACTAAATTAGATTAATATTAGACTCGGATTACACCGAAACACCAAAAAAATTTGCAAAGCTAACGAAGCGTGGGAAGCAGACACATAGGATAAGAGAATTTTGCATTAATATATAGGGGAGATTATATATACTAAACTAAAATAATATTATATTTTGACAAAAAATAGGAAAAATACAAAATTTATATTATTAATGAAGAAAATCTTTATTATGTATTATATCTATAACTAATTATATTACATATATATTACTATTATTTAAAAGTTTATCAATATAATATAATATGTATTGAAAGTTATGTTACATATATTACACTAAAATAAAAATATATTTATATTTATACAATAACAAATAAAAAATTGGAGAAATTAAAAAAAATTGTTATTATTCTTTATAAACAATTATATTGAAGTGTATTACAATTATATAATATGTATTGCAAATTACATTACATATGTTATATTAAAATAATAATATATCTAGAAAAATGTAAATTTTGAATATTTTTACAACAATTAGTGTTTTTATTGAGAAATCTTTATTATATATTATATCTATATATTTATTGGATTTATCATTCAAATTATATATAAATTATTTAAAAGTGTATTATAATTATTTTATATGTATTGAAAACTATATTATATATATTTGGACTTTATATAATATATATATATATATATATATATATATATATATATATTAATGCAAAATACTCATATCCTATGTGTCTGCTTCCCACGCTTCGTTAGCTTTGAAAAAAATTATGGTACTTCGGTGTCATCTGAGCTTAATATTTACATAATTTAGTATTTTCCTTTTATTATAACTACCTAATTTAATTATTTTTTTAATATTATATTTTGCCTAATTCAATAATTTTCTTTTATTACATGTTACCTATTTTAAATATATTTTGCCTAATTCAATATCTTACTCTTATTCTCCTTATATAAAATTATTACAAAAGGGAAATAAATATAAAAAATGTAAACTTAAATTTCTTTATCTAATCCTAATATAATGAATTGAATATAACACTAAAAGTATATATGAAAAACTATTGTTATGCCAAAAAAAAAAGAAGAAGAAGAAGAATAAAGGGAAAAAAAGATAAAATAAGTAATAATAATAAATTATTATGCCTAGGAAAGTAAATATTAAATATATTCTAAATCTTTTTATCTAATCTCAATATAATGAATTGATGCACACATTATGTATCTATACAGACAAATTCGTGTCTTACGCAGAAATAAAAAAGAAACAAAAAATAATAATAAAATAATATTACATATACTACAAGTTAGATCTACGACGTTTTTCAATGGAATTATCAGCGCTTTATTTATATCACATATTCATATGTGACACGCGGATGTTATATGTTTTCATTTTTTCAAACTCAATTTTCTACAGGTTTTCTCATCAAGATTATGGTATTTTGATATACTCTACAACTAATTCTGACAGATTAAAAAAAAAATAGAAATCAAGATTAGGGTATTTTGATATACTCTACAACTAATTTCATGATTCACGGTAAAAAAACACTAGAAAACTCTTTATTGTAAAAATCAATCTTACTATATTTAGAAAAAATAATGCTCTGATTTATGTGTAAGAATTATTTATTGTGAATTTTTTTTTTTGGAAATAAACAAATAATATCGATTTGTACTCAATATTATTCTTTTAGAATTTTTAATAAATATTACTTATTTTTAAATCCCGCATAATATGTGGGTGTTAAACTAGTGTGTGTGTATATATATATATATATATATATATGTGTGTGTGTGTGTGTGTGTGTGTGTGTGTGTGTGCGCGCGCGCGCGCGCGCGCGCGCGTGTGTGTGTTGGTAATTTATGGACGAAATTTAAATCCATATGTAATTACCTATGGAATTTATTCGTAGGTACCAATGGATTAAAATTCCATTGGTAAATTATCTACGTAAATTTCGTAGGTAATTTACCGACAGATTATAATTACATTAGCAAATTACCAACGAATTATAGTTTTTTTTATAGTTATTTATAATAGACAAAAGTACGAGCACTAATCATGATTTTTAAACTAAGTAGGAACACTTGTCATCTACCGATTTGTCCTCAATGGTTCACTACTAATTGGAACCTTATGAAAGGCTATCAATCCTAATATCATGGTGTTTGGTGAGATTGTAGTATGTCTGTGATACGGACTAAAATAATCCGGCCCGTCCTAGGCGCTGTTTTGCAGGTCCGCATCAGCTAGTCCCCCATGTTCTAGCTGATTGAGGTATGAAATCAGGTAGGACATGTAAACACAAAATGTCAAAAGTATTAACAAGCACACAAACG
>BMAC01000039.1:2066630-2086053 GCA_014905375.1 Phtheirospermum japonicum
AGAGTTACCCTCTCCCACCCCAAACAACAACTTAACATACATCCCGAGGTCGGGAGAGGTGCCCTCCGGCCCAGAGTTACCCTCTCCCACCTCAAACAACAACTTTCTCTTCAAACGAGCTTCATGCGGGAGAAGTGCCCTCCGGTCCAGAGTTACCTTCTCCCGCGCTCCATCTACGCATAATACTTCTTCAAATGGCACACATTCCAGCTTCATGGTAAAACCTTTCCTTTCGCAGTCTCGAGAATGTATGCCCCTCCTCGCAGCACTTTGATTACCTTGAATGGCCCAATCAAGTTCGGCTCTAATTTCTTAGTCGCCTTCAAGGCATCAGATCTCTTCCAAACCAAATCACCGACCTGAAACCGACGGTGTCTAACGTGTTTATTAAAGGCAGCCTGCACTCGTTGTTTATAACGTTCCACCCGAGCTACAGCTCTATCTCGTATCTCATCAATCGTTTCAACAGCTCCGCGAGCTAGCTTCTCGTTTTCTTCCACATCGAACGCTAATAGTCGTTGTGATTCCCCAACTATCTCAGCAGGAATGACCGCGTCCATTCCATAAACCAAACTAAATGGTGTTTCCCCCGTGGAAGTTCGGGGAGTCGTTCGATAGGCCCAGAGGACAGCCGCGAGCTCGTCTTCCCAAAGTCCGCCTGCTTTCTCCAATCGCAGCTTAAGTCCCTGCACAATTATCCGATTAGTGACCTCAACTTGTCCATTAGCCTGCGGGTGTGCCACGGAGGCAAAACGTTGCTTCATCCCCATATCCTTGCACCACTTCTGCATCTTTTGCCCATTAAACTGGGTCCCATTGTCTGAGACCAAAATTCGCGGTACTCCAAACCTGCAAAATATATTATCAAAGAGAAAATTCATTATGTGCTGTTCGGTAGTTCCCGTGACGGCCTCAGCTTCCACCCACTTGGTGAAATAATCAATTGCCACCACCAAATTCTCCTTATTACTCGGGGTTCTTGGAAAGGGACCCACAATATCAATCCCCCACTGCGCAAACGGGCAAGGCGATCTCATCACCATCATCTCCTCGGCTGGTATATGGATAATCGAACCATGCTTTTGGTACTTCTCGCAAGTTCGGACTAGCTCGCCAGCCATAGCCTTCATCCCAGGCCAAAAGAAACCTGCTCGCATTGTTATATTCATCAGTGCCTTCCCCTTCGCATGATCCCAACAGTACCCCTCATGTATCTCCTTCAGCACCTCCATCCCACGTTCTTTTGCCAAACACTTCAGAAGAGGTCCAAATCGCGACCTCTTATACAGTTCATCATTTATCACACAGAAGCGAGCTGCGACTCTAGCATCCTTTGTGTTTAATCTCTCCATACCTTCCTGTGCTTTGAGCAGAACATCCCAAATGGGCCCACGCCAATCATCCTTGTCCTCGATTTCCATGACTTCTACTCCTCTCTCAATACTGCTACCATCCAACTGCATCAATGTGACCTTCCGAGTATCACAGGTCATTAATGCTCCTGCTATCCGGGCGAGCTGATCTGCCCGTGTATTTTCAGCTCGCGGTAAATGTTCCAACGTGAATTCCTCAAAGTGAGCTGCTTCCTCTCGCAATTTCCCCAAATACATTGCCATACGCTCCTCTCTGGTTTCAAAAGAACCATCGAAATGTCGCACTACTAGTTGGGAGTCAGTATACGCCCACAATCTCCGAGCCCCCAGCTCGCTTGCCATCTTGATCCCCTGTAACACAGCCTCGTACTCAGCTTCATTATTGGATGCCTTGTACCCCAACTTAATTGCAAACTCCAAATTCTCTCCTTTCAGGCTGGTTAATACGATGCCTAACCCTGCCCCTGACGCCATGGTCGAACCATCAGTATATAAGGTCCATGCTTTCAGCTCTACCTCTTCATCGACCTGTTTTGTCATCTCTTGCAAAAAGTCTGCTAATACTTGTGCTTTAATGGCGGTCCTGGGCTCATACACCACGTCATACTCGCTGAGCTCCACTGCCCACTTCACCAAACGCCCAGACACACTTGGATTGCCCAAAACTTGTTTCAAAGCCAAGTTAGTACGCGCCTTCACTCTGTGACTTAGAAAATAAGGTCGCAGCTTTCTTACTGTGGTAACTAGCGCGAAACCTCCTCTCTCGAGCTCAGTGTACTTCAACTCAGCACCCCACAACATCCTGCTAATATAATAGATGGGTTTTTGCACGCCGTCCTCCTCTCTTATCAGCACCGAACTCACGGCGACCTCACCCACTGATACATATAAAATTAGCTCTTCTCCCGGCATGGGTTTAGTCAGCAGCGGTATTTCTGCCAAATACTTTTTCAACTCCTCAAAGGCATCCGCTGCTTCCTTCYTCCATTCAAACCGAGATCCCTTTCYAAGCGCCCTYAAAAAGGGGACACCTCGCTCCGCCGACCTGGAAATAAATKGGCTAAGACCTGCCATCCGWCCTGTTAATATCRGTACTTCTCGCACGGTGCGGGGATGAGGCATCTCCATAACAGCTCGCACCTTCTCCGGATTGACTTCGATTCCCCGCTCTGTTACCATATACCCCAAAAACTTCCCCGATCTCACACCAAACGCACATTTCTTCAGATTAAGCTTCATCCCATACTGCCGTAATATGAGAAATGTCTTCCTCAGGTCGTCCACATGAGTTTCAGCTCGCCTGCTCTTAACCAGCATGTCATCAACATAGACCTCCATGGTAGACCCCAARAGGTCTTTAAACATACGATCCACTAYCCTTTGGTAYGTRGCCCCCGCATTTTTTAATCCAAAAGGCATGGATACAAAACAATATGTACCGGTGGAAGTGACGAAACTCACTTTAGGCTGATCTTCTTTGGCAAGAGGTATCTGATGGTATCCCTGCGAAGCATCCATCATACTCAACAGCTCGCATCCAGAGGTAGAGTCWACCAATTMATCAATTCTRGGCAYAGGATAATGATCTTTAGGYCAGGCRTTYTTCAAATCTCGAAAATCTATGCACATCCTCCACTTRTGTTCCAGCTTTGGTACCATCACAACATTGGACAAGTACTCAGGGAACTGAATCTCCCTGATATGTCCAGCTTTTAARAYCTTCTGRACCTCCTCCTCAATGATCTTATCGAGCTCGGGRCCGAAATGCCTRCTTTTRTGTTTTARAGGTCTAGRCTCTGGGTCCGCATTCAAATGATGTTGCGCGACCTCTGGTGATACCCCAGTCAACTCCTTCTCCCCAAATGCAAATACATCTCGAAATTCCCTCAACAAGCTAATCATCTCGTCTTTCAATGTTTCAGATAGCAAGGTACCTATCTTTGTAACATACTCTGGTCGGTCCTCCTCTAAGGAGATCTCCATTAACTCTTCATTCGGCCGAAGAGAGGTCTCTTGCTCTTTTATTTTTTTCGCGCTAAGTATCCCTTCCGGCCGATCACCGTCTCTCTCTCGTTTGTTCTCCATCAATCCCCTTCTAACCGCCATTTGGTAACAAGACCTTGCGACCTGTTGTTCGACGATGACCTCCCCTACCCTGTCACCTACCGGATATTTTATACTCATGTGATAGGTCGATGTTACAGCCTGAAATGCATTAAGGGCAGGTCGCCCCAATATCACATTGTAGGCCGACCTTCCCCGGATAATCAAAAACTTCAAGTCTTTCTCCATTCGGCTCACGCCCTTTCCCAACACTACTTGTAACGTTATCTCTCCTTCCGTATTTACCTGTGCCCCATTAAACGCATAGATAGGTGTATTCACAGATCGCACCCTCTTATCCACCTCCATCTGCTCAAGGAAATCTGTATAAATGATGTTTACCGAACTCCCATTGTCCACAAAAATCCTGCTAACTTCATAGCCCGCTATACCTGCCTCAATCACCAGCGCGTCATTGTGATCCTCCTGCAGTCCACGCCTATCATTGGGGCCAAAAGATATGATTGGTCCCACCACCTGTGGCTGCCTGCTAACACTAGCGACCTCCCATGTTTTATTGCGAGCTGATTTTGAATGTTTTTTGCGCGCATTATTGGAATCACCATCCGTTGGGCCCCCCGAAATCATATTTATCCTCCCCTTATTTCCTCGGGGCCCTCCAAACTCCTGGTTTCTCTGACGCCCTTGTCTCGCGACCTGCGCAGGGGGTGGGCCTCCCGGTGGGGGTGGAGGCAACATCCTCCTCTGCTCGCTCGGCTCCTTCTCTTTGTAGATTACCTCCTTTAGATGCCCTGCCCTTATAAGTCTCTCTATCTCCTCCTTGAGATGTCTGCATTTTTTCGTGAAATGCCCGTAATTGTTATGGAATCGACAAAAGGAGACAGTTTTTGGATGTGTTGGGACGGGCGTGCGATCCTCCGGCCACTGTATTAGATCAGGTACTGAGAGTTCCATGACACCAAACACCTTAGCTTGTGGTATAGCTAGTGGTGTGAAATCCTCCTCCCTCCAGATTTTCATACTTGGTTCCTGTCTCGCACTGACCCCGGCATTTGAGTCCAAGAGTCCGCGTATACCTCTTCTATGCTCCCTACTTGGTTCTGTCTCAGGAACTCTCTCCCTTGCGCTCACGACCTCTCTACCGAAACGCAGTCGGTGTTCTTCCTCTTCCTCTTCTACTTGCACGTACTTATGGCATCTCGCGAGAACTTCGTCGTACGTGCGAGCTTCTTTCTTTACCAACGACCTCCGCAAATCCTCCCTCGTCAAACCTTGATGCAAAGCTCCAGCTTTCATCTCATCCGTGGCGGTAGGGACCTCCAAAGTAGCGTTGGTAAACCTATTAACATACTGTTTCAGCGTCTCGTCAGGTCGTTGTACCATTGTGAAACGCGACTGAGCTGTCTTCACGCTCTGCCTGACGCTAGAGAACTGTTTCAGGAAGGCAGCTCGCAACACCTGATAACTCGTAATTTTACCGCTCGGGAGTTGGTAAAACCAATTCTGCGCAATCCCTCTCAGGGTGGACACAAAGGCTCGACATGCCACATCCCCCGTATAGTTATGCATCATCCTCGCATTTTCAAATAGCTGCAAGTGTGCAACTGGATCAGTCGTTCCCCGGTACTGAAAGTCTAACTCCTTATAATGCCGGGGCATCGCTGCGTGCATCATCTCTTCTGAAAAGAGATGCCCTTCCTCCCCTTCTAACCTTTCTCCATCCATCCGCTTCTGCAATTTCAGCATGGCCTCTTGCAACTCTCGGAAGGCCTTAGTGTGTGGCCCCACCTCGCTCTCTTCTCTTCTCCCCTTATGACCTCTGCCACTTTTCCGCGACCTCCCCCAGAGTCACTACTCGAGTCTGAGGTAGGGGTATTGCTCTCACTATCGCCCTTGTGATGCTTGCGACCTCTACCCTTGTAATGATCTCGCCTTAGTTTTATTCCCCTCCGCGTGTGAACACGAGAATCTACGGATGAGGAGGAACTAGAGATGTCTCCTTTCTTTCTCTTGCCAAGCTCCTTCTTCTTCTCCTCTCCAACCGTTGACTCGCCCTCTTTATCAACGTTTAACTTCTCGCTCTTATCCTTCCCCCTGCTCAGCTCGCACTCCAAATACTTACGCAACTCCTCTTGCTTTTCGACAGTTATGAAGTCCATAAGCCCCTCCAAGAATCCCTTCTTGCCCTGATCGGGCACCTCCTTCGGCGGGTTTCCCTCTTTTGTTGCCTCGGGGATCGATTTTTGTGGTTCCATCCCAGGCGTCTGCTTCTCCACTTCTTCCGCCAGCCCCCTCCCAACTTGCTTTTTTGGGGAAGGTGGAGGCGTATTGCCCGCATCTCGAATCAGAGGACCCATGCGAGGGTACTCCTTCTCCTCCCCTGGGACATCTTTTCCGCCAAGATGTATGAATCTATTCTTTTTCTTCTTATTGTTGGACCCGGATCCTTAATCCAAAACTTTTGGTGTTATGTTCTTCTCCTTCATGTTTTGTTTGTGCAATCTCTCACGCCTTTCGCTCAAAGACTCGATGTCTCTCTTTCCCACAGACGGCGCCAATTTGATAAGTCCAAAAGGTTGAACTACCAAATAAAGGGGGTACTAACCTCAAAAATAGAGATCAGTGACCTAGATGAACTCCAAATGTGACACAGCGACCTCCAAAATATCCGCAATCGTCACAGCGACCTCGCCTTCCTGATCATTTACAGTGACACAGTGTTTAATTCCGACGCTCTCATTAGGTCGACGATTATTTACAACCCTTGATATTTTGAATAAGATTGTGTTTGCATATGGTCGAGAAGGAAGTATACTCTGATACTTTTCTCGAGTTATTAAGTTGAAAGTTATTGTGTATTRTGTGTTTGTTTGACAGTAATTACGCTCATGGCGAGCTAATATGATGATGCTCATGGCGAGCTGGTATGATTATGTGACAAGCTCATATAATTTCTGTTTGGTATGAGTAAGATATTGTGATTGAATTAATAGTGTTTGCGATAATGATATATTGATGGTATTCGAATCATAACATAATTAAGAATGTCTGAGTACATAAATAAGCGAGTTGAAAGTTATATGTTGATTAAGCAGTCTTCTCAGGCACAGGAGCAAGACTTGAGGGCGCAGGCTCYGGGGTTGTGGTAATGACGCCGCTAGACTCGGGCGCGGGCTCAGAGAGTAGGTCTTCTAAGGGCGTTTGCAGCTCGCCATGTACTCCCGCGGCCAGAGCTGCTTGACTCTGACAACGTAACCACCACTTCGTGTAGATGGACTGTTTCCAGTCACCCTTAAAGAAGTTGAAGGGGGTCATTTTGTTAATGATGGCCTCGGCGTTCGGAGTATAGGAGACGTTAAGCTCAGCCACCTCTCTCGTGATAATTTTTGCGGCCTCGACAATCCATTCGGCGGCACCACGAACCATTAAACCGAAGTATATCGATGAGTTCTCATAAGCCTTGATTAGCTCTTGACGGTATGCATCGATAAACTTTCGGCCGTTTTCACTGAGGAGGAATGTTCTCTGACCCTCGGAAATGCCCTCTTCGCGAGCTGTTTTGAGTAGCTCAGATTGTTTTTGTTGCTGAAGAGTGAGCTCCTCAGTCTTTTGGGTGAGCTCTTCGGTCTTTTGCGCGAGCTCCCCAGTCTGTTTGTTTAGCTCGCTGCTCAAGCGTGCCGTCTCATCCTTCAGACTGTTGTTCTGACTGATGGAAACTGCCAGCTTTTCGTCATAAGCTTTCACRCTTTGGAGCGCTTTGTCTAGCTCCCCCTGTGTTAATGATAGTTGCCTGGTCTGCTGTTCGGCTCGGGTTGTTAGCTCGTCAATGGRTTGCMGTAGATCGGCCCCTGTTGAGCGAGCTATGAATTCCTCCGAGAACTTAGCAAACAAGGGTTCCAACTGTTGAAGTGCTTGCTCGCTAAGAAGATTTTTAACATCTGCAGCTGTATCCAYTCTTGCCAACACATTGCTCAAATTCGCAGTGCTAGCAGAGGCTGTCGGCAGTCCTTTCTGGAGACGARGCTTTTTTGTTTTTGGAGGGCTGGGGCTTGGACTTCGAGCTTTCGGACCCTGCGCTTTGGGGCTGTTGGAGACGTTTGGTAGAGGTCGCTTGCCCTTCTTATTTCGGAGGACCAGCTGTACCTCCTCCTCTTCATCGTCGACCGGTTCAGGTGTTGGTCGAGGGGCTTTTTCAGTGTTGCTGGAGATGGGGGCAGCGCGAGCTGTGGAAGAAGTAGCTTGTTTCTTCTTTTCTTCGGGGAGAGCAGCTGCGCAGGAGTTGATGAAGGAAACTGAAAATAGAGAGATCATGTTATAATTTCATTTTAGCACAATATGAATGAATATAATTGCAAAACCTACAATACCCACCAAATTCARGTTTAGAGATGGCAAGGTCCGGCTCCACCGGGCGAGAATCGATGCCCGCATAACGGAACATAGCYGAGCGGTCGGTGATAAGAGCCAGGTCGAAGGGATGTCGGCTCCACTCCACGAGCTGGTCAAAATATTTCTGGTATAGCAGGGGGTCTCCTTTGAGGGTTGTTGGTTTGATTTGGGGAGGAGTATGATCTTTCAGCTCGGTTATAAAAGGCCAAGCTTCAGTGTTATGAATGAAGAAAAAGTTTCTCTTCCATTCGTGGACTTTATTGGGGGGACTGGTAAGGAATTTAGGTCGCCCTAAGCGATAGGAGAGATAGAAGGAGTTTTGTTGATATTTTACTTGGAAACAATAATGAAAGAAACCAGGGTCGGCGCGGGCATTGTAATATTTACAAAGCAAAAGGTACCCGGCCAGGTACTTCATGGAATTGGGGGTCAGTTGAAGAAGTGATATATTATACATGTTAGAAATTTCAACATAAAATGGGTGAGCGGGGAATCTAAATCCTGCTACCAATAATGAATCAAATAGTGTAATATGATTAGGAGGAGGTCGRATGGGGTCGACATGCGGGCTMTCGGGTAAAACCATTTTGGCAGTAGGAGGAAGGTTGAGGATACGTTTAAAATTGTTCTAGCTTTTTTGGGTCAGGAAGTAGCCAATAATTGTGTTTGACTTCTTTGGTTGTCAAGGATGATGAGGGTAGGTCYTCGAAAGAGAGGGATTCATCCACAATTACGGGATTCTCTCGYAAGTYTGKAATGGATGCYGGATTCCTCGATTCATGAAAAGGAATGCCTTCAGGGATAAGAGGAACCTCAGGGGTAAGAAGGAGGAGGTCGCCAGAAGGGTTGTTGGCTATGGTTTGGGCTCGAAGTTCTTCCCATGAGACATCACCCTCTGGCTCGTCGCGTAGGCCGGAGGAGGGTAATGCTAAGGGTTTTGACCTTTGCTCGATAATGAAGYGGTTTTCAATGAGATCGGAATCGGGAGAAAGAGATTGGGTCAAGGGGTTATTGTCGGATGTGGCTGATGATTGTTTCGTGACAGATATATTCAGAGGGAGATAACACAGCAAATAAGCATAACTCAGCGGATGCAGTTGAAATTTAAACATATAATTAAATTTGAAAAAGAATCTGGGGACTTACACATATTGACGAGCTTGCAGATCGCTGATAAGCGGCGAGTTAACGGTGGATCCTTGAGTAATGGCGATGTGGCGAGCTTTTTTGCAGAGCGACAATGGTGAAAARTTTAGTTGAGATGGATTAAAATAGTGAATWGGGGAGACGAGACGGTTTTGTATGGGGAGGCGGAAAAGCTGATGTGACAGATAGGAGCGGGACTAATTAGGGTTTGCAAAGGGAATGTTTTGGGCCTTTAATTCTTGGGCCCARTGAACTTATTATATGCCGAGATTTTAAGGTTGCGCCGCGTGGCGGGCCGCATTTAATGAAGCGTCAGTGGGATGAGACAGAAAGAAGGAAGGCGTGTTTTGACTCTATGATTTTGTTATGATTATGGGCTTACATTTTTGAGGTCGGCTGGTACAATGGTTTCCAGGTTGCTTTATGAAAAAGAAGGTTGAGCTCATAATGATGCAGCTCGTGTGCCACCTAAGTTTTCGCACTTGGGGACTTATGATTACTTTTGAGAAGAGAGCTCGATACCTTTCAGGTCGCGTGAACATGTTGCGACCTGTCATAGTTCGGTTTGTTGAAATTGGGTGATTCTGATGCGAGCTTTAGTACGATGCATTGCTGTTTCGTTTGTGTGCTTGTTAATACTTTTGACATTTTGTGTTTACATGTCCTACCTGATTTCATACCTCAATCATCTAGAACATGGGGGACTAGCTGATACGGACTAAAATAATCCTACGTGAAATTATGTGATAAATATGACTATTTGTGGAAAGCGACCTCATTTCCTAGGGAGGGTGTACCCCTGGGAGGTGGGCGAGCTGTGATGATTTGAGTGGACCGTTTTGTGAAGAGTAGTGACCTGTAGTATGGGGATGACTTTTCATATAGGGTCGCGATCTCTTATAATTTGGGCTGAGTACTTGAGCCCGTTTGTGGATTTGATATACGTGAATTATTATGGGCCTGGTGGGCTGTATGCCCCGGCTTAATTGGGATATCTATGGAGAGGTTTGTTGTTTTTGGGAACTTGCCATGTATGAGGAGTCCCAATTGAGAGTCGATTGTGGAATCCTGGTGTGAATGGAATTCTTATTATGAAAGGTAACCCTAGATATTGGGAATCTTCTCCTATCCCTATAAAAGGAGCCCTTGGCTTCTTTCTTAAGGGTTAATGCTTATTTACGCATTTATTATCTGTGTGCACTAATATTATTGAGAGAGAAGAAGTGTGTTTTTCGCTTATTAACTTAAGCGTCGGAGAGCCTTAACGGGCTCGAAATCCGGCCCGTCCTAGGCGCTATTTTGCAGGAAGGCGAGGTCGCTGTGACGATTGCGGATATTTTGGAGGTCGCTGTGTCACATTTGGAGTTCATCTAGGTCACTGATATCTATTTTTGAGGTTAGTACCCCCTTTATTTGGTAGTTCAACTTTTTGGACTTATCAGTCTGCATTAAATGATTGAACATGTTTTCGCCTCTGATTATAGATCTGTTTGTTGCTTTTTAGATGAGGTGTACTCTATCCGACATGTGTTGTAGGTAAAGGTCGGCTTGGATGAGTCGTCGGCTAAATGCAACCATCCTTGACGAGTCATTATGGAGCTCAGTTTTCTTACCTTGTTCAACTCCTCAAAATGACTCGGTGCCTCAGAAGGAATTGGCTTTCGGTAGGACAGCGGAAGGTCAAGGGTAGGTGGCATGTCATTAGGTCGACATGCCATTTCACTCAAATCAGCTATCAAAGATTTAACATATTATTTTTATTTAGAAAAAGGTATATTTCTTTGGTCAACGAATAAATACAAAATTTTCATTGTTTCCAATCGCAACTAAACTATGAGTAACTTGGAAACGACAATGCTTCAAATCGGACTAGGCTGCATTGAGATTTTTAAATTATATGGATTCAAAATTTATGGTGTTTAGAATATTGTCAATAATAAGAATTCATGTTTGGTGTGGCAATAGGAGTCCTTTAGTTTTTTTACTATATGTCAAATCTTGTCTAAAAATGAATAATATTAAGTCATGATGTTACATTAATATGATGTACGTAGATGTCAAATTATATTTATAAAGTGGATGATGTTTAGAGTTTTTGAAAAGCGAGTGCTTAGAACTTTCAACTTCAAATAATTGGTGTTTTTTATTATAAAGAAATACATAGTGATCAGGTGATTAAAATTGTCAAGTTCCTTCGGTTCGAGTGATGGTTCGGCGATCAACGAAAAGCAAAGAGCAAATCAAATGTTTGAGTTCGATCTCCACCACCCTTCTCTTCATGAATATGTACTAAAAATATATCTACTTAGGGAGAATTCTCATATACTCCTATGGGTAAAGTTATATCTCAATAACTCTTGTGAATTCCCAAAATCCCACTTAGTCCACTTCCCCCTACAATTAGACATGACTACCCCCACTAACCAGTTTCCCCATATCACGTGTGCGCACAATACTCCTTCACCTAATCAATCAGTTTCAAATATTCTTCGAGTGAAAAAAGAAACTCCCAAGTATCACGGCTTCATACAGTGTCTGGTGTCTAGAACGGATTCCCCAAAACCCAGTATACAATTCAAATAAGAAACAAAATCGATCAAAAGTTGCTCATCGATTCTTCAATCTATACTATCAAAGTTGCATATAGTATGGATTTGCTAATTTCGGGGAATGTTTCGGACAAAAACCGTGTCAGGTTGTGGGCGGTTTCAAACTACGCACATGAAGAAGATGTTGAAATCAAACAAGAAGAAGATAAAAATATACAATTTATTTATTATGGTCATATGAAATTGTCTTTGAGATGGTGAATCAGGACTTCGATATGAAACTGGATGTAGAAAATCAATCCATAGTGATGGGAATCTAGGAATGAATATCAATTCTAATTAATAGTTAAGAATATATTTTTAGAGTTTTCTTCTTTCGAATTCCTTGGATCCTTTTTTCGTGCTCGAGAATCCCCTCCCCTATGATTGTTCCAAAAGAAATGAAATAAAATATATGGTAGAGCTACGACAGTTATTGTATGAGGTCTAAGCTGGAACTTCATGGTAGTTTTCCAATGGTTACTTCCGCGTAGGCACCGGTAGTCGTATACATGTAAAGTATGTGATGATCGATAACTATATTCCACTCCTGGGGGCAACGACAAATAATAAGCCCAAAACCCATGTTGCTAGATGCAGGGACGCATAATAGATCGATATGAATATCATGAGTTGTCTTGTAACTAAGTCAGTTATTAATGATACCTTTTTATTGGGTTCATTCTTCCACAACCTGAGACCGGGGAAGGAAGAGATAAGAGGGCCCTATGAAGAATGTGGTCATAAATCCATAATGTTGACTCAATTAATATTAGACTTTGTTAGGAAAGTCTTGTGAGTGGGCTTGGTTTGGGTTGTTGAATCTTGTTTGGGTAGTTTGCAATTCAATGATTTTTTTTTATCATCATTTTTGTAATTATTACATATTTTTACAAAATAGTTCCGAATTATTAGAAAACAACTTGGTAATCTAATAACCAAAATTCAATTTGGTATCTATTATATATATATATATATAAAGAATTAATATATAAAATGAAAATCAGGTTTGACCAAGTATTCCACCCTATTATTGACGTATCTAAACTATGATAAAAATATACTTAAAAAAAACACAAAAATAATAAAAAAATTCATCATCATTATTATTATTGTTATTTCATATTGTACATCTATACGTCAATAATTAATACATGTTTTAATGTATTGAATGCAATGAGATTTGACTTTTGTAATAACAGTCTCAATTTGGTAGTCAAAATTCAATGCAAATGAATTCCTTGATTTTCGACATAATAACATTCTCCATTTGATAGAATAATATTTGGTTCTACTATAACTCTCAAAATATGATAAAACAAACTTTACATCATAGATCCCCCATTATCAAAGGTATGACATATGAATTATATTCATGTTTTTCATACAAATTGATTAGTTGGATGTTTTAAATTATTTTTCTTCTTTTGTGATACTAACTACTCTAACAGATAATAACTTTATTGTGTATCGTTTTTATGCAGTGCTCATGTTTATTTGTCTAATGGAGTTGAATGTGTAGCCACAAGTTAATGTCCCAAAGCACACACTTGCGAGATATTAAGAAACAAAATTGGCTATTATGTCTGGAATTTATTTGACTTTTATTTATCAAAATCTTATAAAGTTCGGCATGATTAACATAATGATATTTCACATCATACCATTATAATTACAATGGACATGAAACATGCTTTTTTTTTTTTTAATTTAGGATCATTAATAATCAGGAACAACTAAAAAGTTGATAATAATTATTATAATTTATATATTTTGATAATCGTGGTTCCAATTTTTTATTTTTTTTGAGATTTTTTTTTTAGTTTTTTTTATGTAAACATTTTATCAATGTCTATTTTTGTCATGCTAATGGTGTTTTTTTAATCTTATTTTTGGAAAAGTCTACGGTGCCTTCAAGGCACCATACCCCCACCCCCTTCTGCATTTACAGCCGTAGATTTTTTAATATAAAAAACCTAAAATTAATCTAATGCTTATTATTGAGCCCCATGAAGTGAAGAATGGTGCAGCAAATGTACCGTAGAAGTTCCCCTTATTTTTTATACATATATCTATTATTTTTGGTAGTATAATATTATATTTAAGAATCATTAACTGAATTTTATTTATTTTTCCAGTAGTTTTCTGCAGCGACAATTGAGAAATTTCGGAAAAAAATATTTCCTCTAATAAAATATTGGTTAAATTTTTCAAAAAAAAAAAAAAAAAAACATCCACATCATGGATTTCGTACAATTCAAAATGATCCCCTAATAATCATAAAATTTATACATTTTTTTGCAGTATATTTCAAATTACTACTCATCATACTTTCAAAGCAACCTGCCTATTTTTGTCCAACTACATAACTGTCATGTGTCCAGATGGTTTGTAAAGATGACAACAATTGATCGAAAGGTGTATTTTACTGATGGTTTGGACAAATTTATCTACTCGAATAATATTATTGCCGATGATCATTTGGTATTAAAGTACCGTGGTAATTTTATTTTTGACTTAAACGTTTTCACCAAGTATGTTATTGAGAAAAAGTCTTATTATGATTATACCATATATGAAAATATTATTTGTTGGAAAATATGAGAAAAAGTCCTACTATGATTATACCAAATATGACTATAATTTTATTATATGTTGACAAGTAATTATATTGGTTGGAAAATATTATCTTATTTTTCTGATAACAAAAAAAATAAAATTGTTGTTTCCAATAATGATTTAGGAAGTTCCACAATTAGATTACTCATCAAAATATTTACAACAAAAATTTCAGGTTAAAATCAATAACCCTCATCATAATTAACTAGATTTTTAGAAAGAATTAATTAGTCTCACCATAACTTAAGCTGCAATTAATGACTTACTTTACTTTTATAATAAGTCTTACATATCATAACATTAAAGGGCTCTTATGAAAACTCAACTTAGTATTTTTATCACTAACAAGCATTACCGTATTTTCAATTAGATAAATTAACAGTCATAATTTAAGTTACAACCAATAATTTACTTTAATTAAATCCGATGCACACATGTAATGAAATAATTTAAATTACAATCAATGATTTACATGTTATGGAGTGATGATAATAAGTTCACAAGGAAAGTCAACTTTGTGTATCACTAATTAACCCATTCCAAATTATTTATTCAATATTACAAATCTTATTTATGAAATAACTCTCTCTATATATTGATTTTCACACAGTTGATAAAAAACCAAATAAAGAGTGCATACAATCAAATTGACAAGTAAATTACCCAATTCATTATATTTCTTCTCCAATTGCACATACTTTTTTAATGGTGAAAGATCTAAATCTCACCAAAACGCAGTGGGCTCTCAAACTAAATCTTGTGAGGGCTTATAACGTTAATGCATACAACTAGGAGTGGGCAGAAATACTGGGTACTCGGTCCCGGATCCGGAATTACTTGGGACCCACCGGGTCCAGTCCCGGAACCGGACCCGCTGGCATCGGTTCTGGTTCCAAATTCTTGGAACCGGTTGAAACCGGTTTCGGTTTTGGGTCTAGACTTTCGAGACCCGGTAACCTGTGGATACCCGGTGGGACCGGTTCCGGGACTGGGTACCCGCTGGTACCGGTTCTTAAACCGGGTACCCGGTACCAAATTTTTAAGTGTATTTCATATATTTAAGTGTATTTTGAGGATTTTCTATGTATTTCGTTGATTTGTGATCTCTTATTATGAACAAGTTTGAAGAATTTGTACTGATGAATGTTGTGGACTTGTTATTAAATTATGTATTTGTGGATTTATTTTCATGAAGTTAGTATTGTAATGTTATATAATTGATGTAGTAGGAAACTAAAAAAATTTCTATATTGTAGACTTAATTTTGGTAATTAGGAGGAAGCTAATACTAATGTATTGTGCACTTTATTTTAGATAAGACCACAATATAACGGTGATAGTTCATTGACACATAATTAACTTACTCCTGAACCAAGAAGAGGATGTCCACCAAACATTTGAACATTTCTAATAACGGTGATAGTTTAAATTTCTCATTCCTTTTCATATTAATTTTATATTTCATTAAGAAGTTGAATGTTTATAACAACTCTAATAGTTTAAACTATTTCTTCTTTTACATGTTAAAGTTACAATTAATAATGGATAAATTCAATAAATAATACTATTATCCATTGGTTGTGATATATTACACAAATTTGGAACTCTCAATGTAGTTTCATTTTATTTTATTTAATATCACCATGCTTTTTAAAAAAAAATTAACTTAATTTTAAGGTAAACCTCTTAACTTTGGAAATAATATTATCAATACAATATAATTAAATATTGTTATATAATTAGTAATTTGAATATGTAATACTTATTTAATACATTTTTAATGTTACATATTGCTTATATAATAATAGATAAGAGATTTTTCTAATAACTAATATTTTTAATATTATAACAGAAAATACTCTCACGCAAAATGTGGGAAGGCCATTTCTCAAATCTACTTTTGAAAAGGGTAAACTTCAAAACATTCATATTTTATTCAATATTATATTTTCAATGAATGATTAATTAGTTTAATATATATATATCTCCCCTATATATTAATGCAAAATTCTCCTATCCTATGTGTCTGGTTCGTATGCTTCGTTTGAGATATAAAAATTTATGGTGCTTCGGTTGCTTACGTGTCATCCGAGCCTCACAATATTTTTTTTTCTTATATATTAATAAATTATGAAAAATAGGATTTATTATCCTAATAGTATACTACTTACCTTTTCATAATTCAATAATATCATTAATTAAATAACCTAAAATAAAATTCTAATGATATGAAATAAAAAAATAAGAAACATAATCTAATAATATACTAATTACCTTATCATATTATACTCATCCCAATAATCTAATTAATAAAACAATATAAATAAATAGCCTAATAATACGAGTCTTACCTTTTCATTTCATGTTAAATTAACCTCTTATTTAATACCTTTTTCCGCTTTATATAAAACAGAGAACTTTTGATACAAATATTCGCGACAACATTTAACAATTCTATGATCAATGCCGAATCAAACAATTGTTTTAATTTGAGTATCAAATTCAAAAGTGATTTATTATCGAGTAAATGTCATTGAAATCGACAATAAACTAAAATCATAAATTTGCTAGCATATAAGCACTTAGTATATTAAAACCATGTGACACACACGTTTATATTTATATATATATATATATATATATATATATATACTTTAATTGAAGTTATTTCAAAAAACCAAATAATAAAAAATAGAAATTCATTGCACATTTAAAAGTACATTGATGCATTATTAGAATAACAATGTTTGCATTATATGTCATGTTTCTCCAAGCCAATTTTCAACAGTTTTACTGCATATTTAATAGTTTGTTAATGCACATTAACATGTCCGATGATGTACAGTTAATAGTACAAGTATACAATAATACATACTATGTATTTCTTAGTCAACCATCTTTCATCCAATTTATATCCATCAGATCTAAACCTAATGAGTGACTGAGATTTGGCCTACGGACTTATTTTAACAATTGGAACCATTGGATCCAATTCATATACGTGTGTGTGTGTGTGTGTGTATATATATATATATATATATATATCAAATGAAATCTATATATTAATGCAAAATTCTCCTAACCTATGTGTCTTTTTCGTATGCTTCGTTTGCTTATGTGTCATCCGAGTCTAATATTTACCTAATTTAATACTTTTATATTTATTGTATCTTACCTAATTTAATTCTTTTATTATATTTTTCCTTATTCAATAATTTCCTTTGATTCTCTTAACATAATAATATAAACAAGTCATATATAATTAATAGATAAGATCTAAATTAGGTATTTTAATTAAAAGGCAAACTACATATTAAATAGTTTTAATTACAAAAAAAAAACTTTATTATGAAAATAACTAATAAATTTTATTGATAATAGAATTTAAAATAATCTTATTTTAGGAGTTTCAAATATTCTATATAGGTAAAATATGAGTTATTTATAATAATCTAAGTATGTAAGTAAATATTAGTGATGTATTCAATTCAAACATAAAAATATTAAATTATATAATAATAATTAATAAATGTTGATTAGACACCAATACAATGAAACACGGGTTGAGAGTAAGACATCTTTTGAATATCTCAAAGTATGCAACTAATAATTATTAACGAACTTATTATAAATATTAATATATAAAATGATTTAATAATAATAATTAATAAAATAGATATTAGACACGAGTTTAGAATGTGACGCCTTTGAAATTTTTGTAAGTATGAATGTGACGCCTTTGGAATTTTTTTTAAGTATGTAACTATATTATTAATAAATTTAGTTTAAATATCAAATACAAAATTAATTATTATTTATAATAATTAATAAAAAGATTAGACATGTACAAGGCATGGTTTGAGAATACATTATTTTAATTTTTATTTTAGATTTAAAATTCAGTAATTATCACAAATATTTTTTATAATTATCATTTGATACCCGTGTAATACACATGTGTTAAACAAGTATATATTAATGCAAAATCCTCCTAATCTATGTGTCTGTTTCGTATACTTCGCCTGAATAATTAAATAATTATGGTGCTTCAGTTGCTTATGTGTCATCCGAGCCTAATATATAACTAATTTAATATTTTTCTTTTATTGTATCTTGCCTAATTTAATATTTGCTATTTATTATATTTAGCCTAACTTAATAGTTTTCTTTTATTATATTTTGTCTAATTCAATAATTTTCTTTTATACTCCTAATATAAATATATAAATACATTATAATTAGTAGAGAAAAAATCTAAATTAATAATTTTAATTAAAAGTCAAATTACATATGAAATTATTTTAATTACAAAATAAAACTTATTTATAAAAATAATTAAATAAAATATATTTATAATAAAAATTGAAATAATTTATTTTTGAAATTTTAAATATTTTGTATAGGTAAATTAATATATATTTTTAATATTGGAGTATGTAACTAAATATTAGTAATGAATTCAATCAAAATATAAAAAAAGTTATATAATAATAATATTTAATTAATATTTATAGACAATGACACAATGCAAGAAGGCTTGAGAGTATGACACCTTTTCAAATTTTCAAAGTATGTAACTATAATTATTAGTAACAGAATTAATCTAAACATAAAAATATAAATGAGTTAATAATAATTAATTAATATAGATTAGGGACGGGTTGGAAATGTGACATCTTTTGAAGTTTTATAAGTATGTAAATATAATTATTAACGAATTTAATCTAAATATTAAAATTTAATATTAATTAATAATTATAATAAATAATAAATTAAACAGGTCACGAGTTAAAAACACATCATTTCAATTTTTATTTTAAATCTAAAACTTTATAATTTTAACAAATATTTTTTATACTTTAATTTTTTATATATCCCGTATAATACACGGGTGTTAAACTAGTATACACACACACACACACACACACACACACACACACACACACACATATATATATATATATATATATATATATATATATATATATAGAGAGAGAGAGTTTAATTAATAATAATTTTTATTTTTTTTAAGTTTGAAAACTTATTTTATTACAATAATTTTTATTTTTAATTTTTTATATATATAGTTTTTATTTTTAATTTTAAATAAACTTTTTTTATTATAATATTAATTTTATGATTTACTTTGAAAATAATAAAAAAAATTATAACAACAATGTGATTAAAATATATATATATATATACACACACACACACATAAATATATTAAAAAGGAAAAAGATC
>BMAC01000039.1:2086916-2124114 GCA_014905375.1 Phtheirospermum japonicum
AGAGAGAAGAGAGAGAGAATCAGTGTACAAGTTAATATTTGAAAATGTTATAGATAATGAAATTGACAAGATTGGAAATTAGAAATAATGATTTTCTTGTATTTTTTGTTTAGGATTTACTCGTAAGTAGGAATGGACACTTTAGCAACAGCAGTATACTGGGGCCCTATCAGAAACTCATTAGAGCATCTTTATCGTCGGTTGGGTTGGGGAGTGGATGGGTTATATTGGGAGGGGTTTGGGTAGGGGGATACGGGTGGGGAGGGGAAGAAAAGAAAGGAAAAAAAAGAAAAAGAGGGAGAGAGGAAGGTGGGGCGACAGCTTCCGCCCCGAGCCAATAACATTAGCGCGTGCCAATGCATGCGCTGGAGGGAGAGTGGGCGCTGGGCCCCACCTCTGCAAAGTCGTTCAACGTTTTTTTTTTTTTTTTTTCTTCTTCTTTATCTTTTTCCTGCCTTTTTCTTCTTCTATCTTCCGTCCCTTTTCTGTTTCTTTTACTTTAAAGTAAAGAAACAGAAAAAGGACGGAAGATAGAAGAAGAAAAAGGCAGGAAAAAGATAAAGAAGAAGAAAAAAAAAGAAAAAAAAACGTTGAACGACTTTGCAGAGGTGGGGCCCAGCGCCCACTCTCCCTCCAGCGCATGCATTGGCACGCGCTAATGTTATTGGCTCGGGGCGGAAGCTGTCGCCCCACCTTCCTCTCTCCCTCTTTTTCTTTTTTTTCCTTTCTTTTCTTCCCCTCCCCACCCGTATCCCCCTACCCAAACCCCTCCCAATATAACCCATCCACTCCCCAACCCAACCGACGATAAAGATGCTCTAATGAGTTTCTGATAGGGCCCCAGTATACTGCTGTTGCTAAAGTGTCCATTCCTACTTACGAGTAAATCCTAAACAAAAAATACAAGAAAATCATTATTTCTAATTTCCAATCTTGTCAATTTCATTATCTATAACATTTTCAAATATTAACTTGTACACTGATTCTCTCTCTCTTCTCTCTATATATATATATATATATATATATATATATATATATATATAATATTTATAAATTTTATTGATTCCAATGATACCGTCATTTGTATAAATTTATTATCGAATAATTTATGGGGATATTAGTGATAATACTTTCATATGTGGCCATTGTTTAATATATTTCTAGTATGACGAGAGATTGAAGTCAAGTGTTGAAACTACGATACCGGTGTACTATACATGTTGTGATAAAGAAAAGATCGTGTTGCCTCCTTTTGAAGAAGCCACCACAAACTTTATATGATCTAATATTCGATTTTAGTGATAAAAATATACTTTTTAGAGAAACATGTTTTTTTTCTTTTTTTCTTTTTTTACTTCCATGGGTGGAATATTTGATTTCAGTATGAACACTGGAAATTTGCCACCGATATTCCTTCTGCACGGCCAGAACTATCATTTAATAGAGATTTTGAATCATTGAAGAAGGTTCTACACCGAAGTCTGAACAACTTTATATATATGAAACTGCAAACAAAGTTCAAAACCTAATTAATCCGGTCACCAAATTAATAATATTTTTGAAGGTATCTGCATGGGAACAAGCTAACTGGATTGATTCTTGCTGAACTTGGAAATATGTCTAAGCTCCATTATCTGTATATTTCATTTCCACTATATTTTCCCCCTGTTAATAATGTTGTGCATATTATTATTGTTTTTTCTTTCTTTTTTTTTTTTTGCTCTTTTCAGGGAATTGAATGATAATCTTATCACTGGTCATATTCCCCCGGAATTAGGGAGGCTCACAAATTTGTTTAACTTGTATGTTTTTTCACCTCCTAAAATGAGTTTCTCATGTTAATACTTATGAACCTGCCACTAATATTTTTTTTTATATTTTTTTTTATTGTATGAACAGAAATATATCCAACAACTACTTGGAGGGGTCTATACCAGATGATCTTAGCTCTTGTACAAACCTGAATAGCCTGTGAGCTTCTTATGCTTTTCAAGCATTCCTTTTCTTTTAAAATTTTAGCTTCTTTTTTTCAGATATATTATTCATATTACGGTTTGATCACAACAATGTACACGGAAACAAATTGAATAGGACTATTCCACCGTCATTTCAAAAACTGGTAAGCATGACATATCTGTGAGTTTGATTTTATCTCACCATTTATATGCTTTTTTTCCTTCATTTACAAATTCTTCTAATTCTAATCACATTCGTTAGGAATCTATCCTCCAACAATCTCATAACCGCATTCCAATTGAGCTACCGCGCATTGGTAATCTGGATACTTTGTAAGTGCCTAATTTTCTGTTAATTAATTTTTCCTTTTGTTAGTATATTACTTAAATGATTCCAATAGTTTTGTTTTTTTCTTCGTTGGAACAGGGACCTCTCAAATTCTAGAGTAAGGGGTTATGTGCCTTCCTCGATTAGTGACTTGGAACATCTCCTTAAACTGTGATTGCTTCTTATCGTGATTTTATTTGTGAATTTTTTTTTCTAGTTTTTTTTTTAATAAACTCACTTTCTTCAGCTATTTTAAAACATGAATTTAAGTAACAATAATTTGACTGGGCTCATACCTGCTGAGCTTGGTAAACTGAGAAGCGTTATGGAGATGTAAGAAAATAAGCTAGATGTAGGATTTTTTATTTTTTATTTTTTTTGATTAATTGGCAATATTGTGACTTGCTCCTTGCTTGCAGCGATGTTTCAAATAACAACCTATCAGATTCAATTCCTCAGGAACTTGGTCAACTTCAAAACGTCTTCTTGCTGTAAGAACTCCGTTTGTGAACAGTTGATATGTTATCGTCTTAAACGCAAGTTAAAGTAACAATTTAAATTTTGCGTAAAAATTATCATAAATTTAGAAAATAACAGTTTGTCTGGTGATGTCGCTTCACATCTGCTTCAGTCTTACAGTGTTGTAAATTCTCAATCAAGTTTTAATTATTTTGTGATATATATGTTGTATTAACTACTTTTCGTGAACTTGATCTCGTTGCAGGAATGTATCATAAAATAATCTTGCTGGTTATATTCATGCCGGAAATAATTTCTCAAGGTTTTCACCAGACAGGTGCACATTCCTTTTTAATAACCATCTTCATTTTTAGTTATTTATAATTTTATTTAAATAATAATAATAATAATAATAATAATATCATTATTATTATTATTATTATTATTATTATTATTATTATTCCTTCCGGCTTCTTAGGGAATCCCGGTCTTTGTGGATACTGGCTCAAGTCTTCTTGCTATAAACATCGTCCAGTTGAGCGAGGTGAGTGTTTAAGGCTGATTTCTGATTTGAATGCCTTTTTTATATATGCTAGTTTGACGATTTTTTTAATTTTTTTTCTTTACCTAGAGGTACCATCACAACTTGGAAATTGGATATATGCTTAGTGATTATGTTTTTTTCTATTTCCTTTTGTTGCAGGTGTGGCTTCGTGTTAATGATGTTTTGCCTGATGGGATGCAGATGTCATTGCCTGATAGCCCTCCTGAAATGCTACAGCATAGTCCTGATGTGCATGCAGGTGGATATGGAAATTAATGTCAAATTGTAGTTTTAGTAAGAACTCGAAATTTATAATCTGTCAACCCGTAAGTTGATTCGAACTGAAGAGTTCAAAGCATCTACTTAGAGATTGTGGTTCCCTTTGTTTTGATGGTCTCTTCTAATTACTTGTAGGCATGCTAAAGCCTGCTAACAAGTCTAATCCAATGCCTCGTAGAAGTATACCTCCTCCTCCCTCATCTGAAGCACCTCGAAATGAATCATCGGCCTCAAATAATTCAAGAACAAACGAAAGCACTAGTCCTTTAGGTGCTTTCTGGACCACTCAGCATGAGAAAAACTCAGAAGACTGGGAGGACAAAACCAGGCCCAAATATGATGAAGATACGACTAACCATAAAGCATTTGAAAACGAGAAGGTCCGTCCCGTTTCTCATATGAATACCCAAAAGGAGCAAAATCTTCAACCTGCTCATGCTCAGAAGAATGCACAAGGCAGATCAGCTAATCGGCCAACTAATGGCCTGACCAAGGACATAATCTTTTTCCAGACAATTCGAACCATTAAAATAGCCCAAACCAGAAATCACACCAACCGTTCAAAATGATACTTATAATGCTTTTATTGCTGTATTCAATTCTACTGATCAGAGTCCTGGCGATAACCGTCAGAAACCGGAGAAGGAAGAAACGTTGGAGGCTGAGGTGGAAAAGCTCAAGGACCAGCTTGCACACGTCAGTGCATAGAAAGCTAAAATAACCTCCAAATACGAGAAACTCTTGGCCATTTGTAGGTCACAGAGGCAAGAGTTACAAGACCTTAAGCTTTCTCTGGCTGCGAGAACTCCATCACCGAGCAGAGATGCTTCTTAGAAACCTATCCCCTCCTGGAAACAATTCACCTGCTAGTCAACAAGTATTATTTTTTCCATTTTATTTCGTCATGTTTTACTTTGAGTAATTATAAATACCACCCCTGAGTTTTAGCTTAATTACGAAATACTCCAGTATCCTTCAACCCCCACCCCCACAGAGGGTGCAATTTGCTAATAGAGACAAATGCCAATGGGGTATTTAGAAGTTTGAAAGTTAAAGCTGTAACTGGACATATTTTTGCTAGAGAAAGTGGTCTTTTTTTAAAGGAAAATAAATGAATTTTGCAAATGTGATTTGATATGAGATGAAAATGTAATGGTGATGTAATGTAGTAATAGAAAAATATGATAAAATATGACTGATAGTTATAAATATGTGAACGTGTGAACAGTGAGATTTTTGGCCAAATGTGGAATAATAGTTTTGCTATTTTATGAAAATTAGTGGCGTCTTGATGTGGTTGGTGAGAGAAAAAACAAGAGCGAGTGAATAGTGTATTTCCTGACAATTTTGATAGACAATCACATTTTGGTTTTTTTTTTTTGGTTTCCATCGCTTCCTAGTTGTTCTCTCTCTCCCGTTAATGAGCTTTTAATTTGTTTATTTTTGGTAGCTTACTCTTGCTTGTTTCATGTTTTTCTTATATCTCTAAAATAGAATGAGAAGATTGAGGGAACCGTATGGGAACTCCAACAGGGTTTCTTTGACCGAGGATCTCCGAGCCCGGATTCTAAACAGTGGCAGGCTTTTGTTGATAATCCCAAGCTACAAACCGCACCAACCAACACTGATCTTAAATCTGTTAGATCTAAAAATAGTCAGCAGAATAATCAGGCTGCCGAAGGTACCAATACTTGGGGGTTTGGCAGCGATATTGTGGGGGTTTGAAGACTTGATTTGTCATTCGGAGCACGGCTTTCTTGGATATCTATAGGACAAAAAGCTTGTAAGTCTTGTTAAATACTATGATCTGATGAACTCGTAATTGTTAAAAAAGTTATTTTTAGCAGTGATTCTCATAGGTCTCATTTGGGTATAATTTGTCCAGAATGCAGTTATACACTTACCATCCCAACAGTACTGCTCTCAGTTTCGAACAAATCGCATCATCTGATTGGAATGCTTTTCTCTGGTGTAAGCCGTTGATAGCTATATTTTTTGAACTCATATCGGTATTTCAACATCATTGTATTCTTGTACATTCCTAAACATGGTTTTAGTTTTAGTTTGCTGTGTCTTAGATTTTATTGAATTTTTGGTGTATTTTTTGGTGATATAATTAATATAATCACAATATTTATTATTAGTAATTTTGGTGTATTCCTGCTTTCATTTCATTTTTTTAAATTTCTTTTAACTTTCTAGAAGGTAACTTTTGTAAAACCGTTCTAGAAATAGACTTTTCGGAACGGATTTTTGAAAATGCATTCTAGAATATTATACTTTCCAGAACGTCTTTTCTAAAACCCGTTCTGAAAAGTATATCACTTTCCAGATCATTTTTTGAAAATACCGTTCTGGAAAATATCACTTTCCAGAACGTCTTTTTGAAAATATGGTTCTGAAAAGTGTCACATACCAGAACGGTATTTTCGAAAAGACGTTCTGCAAAGTGGCGGATCAACATGGGATGGTACCATTCTAGAACATAAAATTTATTTTCTAGAACGTCTTTTTTTCCCCTTCTAGAATGTCTGCCAATCCAGAAGGGTAAAAAAAGGCGTTCTGGAAAGTACAAATTTTCTATAACTATATCACTACATAAGGCACATAAAGACGTTTTGGATAGACAGAATTACCCTTCTAGATATGCAATTTCTGCACTAGTGTATGTATGTGTTTCAACTTTATGAATTATCATTGGTTATTCGAATTAATTTACTATTTTTTCACAGTATTTGTATTTTATTATTTACATTTTTGTAGAAAATACAATTAAAATAACAATCTCCATATCGAAATTATAGCTGAAACCAAATCCATGTTAAATAGGGAAAATAATTTAATTAAAACATTTAGAAATTTCAAAGACAAGTTTCCCGAATAGGGTGTTGTCTAAATAAAATTACGTCTTATTGGTAGAATAAGCATAGATACAAAAACGCACAATCTGGACAAAGACGATGAACTTTCCATCTTAGTTGTTGGTGATTTTAAAAAATATGAGTTATAGGGATATCATATTAAAAATAAAATCTGGCAAATTAAAACGTATATGTGAGTTGCGCGAATCTTACATTGCTATACAATATCAACTATTATTTCCTCACGGCGGAGATAGTTATAGACAAGATATACCCTTTGCTGACCATCAGAAACCGATCGAAAATTAAAGGAATTATGTGAGCCAGAGGGAGTTCTTCTCGCACCGATTTACATGAAAGGGAAATCAAGTCACCTCCTCTCTTGCAAAAGGCTTACACAGCAGTTCATAGTTGTTGGATATACAACGATTGAATCTGCTAGATTATAGTATGTCAAAAAAATAAAAATAAAAGTGTTTCAGAGTGAGATGTATAATAGAATTGCTGATGCAGTAGTACACAGTGAAACAAATGGTTGCAGCGTGGGTATTAGAGTTGTCCTGCCATCGACATTTACCAGTGGTGCGCGATATATGATTCATCATTATCAAGAAGTAATAGTGATTTGTCAATGGGCTGGATATTCAGATTTATTCATAACATTCAAGTGCAATACAAAATGGCAAAGATTATACAGTTTGTCCAAAGCAGTAATCTAAAGCTAGAAGATCGTCCTAATATAGTTCAAGAATATTCAAAATGAAGTTGGACGGCTTAGTTAGAGATTTACGTGATAACCAAATATTTGATAATATAGTTTCTGGTGAGCATATCAAAATATACATTTAATAAAATTATTTATTTAAAACTTCTATACACCTTCAATTTATTGTTGATTGATGTGTTGTTTCTTTCTTAAATTTTCATCTTATGTACTTATTTACACTGTGGAGTTTTAGAAGCGAGGCCTTCCTCATGCCCACATTCTTCTATTTTTATCTAAAAAGATTAATGCCCTAATGCAAGAGGTATTGATCGAGATTCCTGATAAAAAGGAAGATCCAAGGTATTATGTAGCAATTTTAGAGTTTATGATTTATGCAAATCTGATGCAAATATTGGCATATTGTAGGATGTCCACTCACCAAAGTTTTTATACACAATCAAGTGTTTTGGATTGCCGAATCATGAGCTACGATTGGAAGTTGGTACTCCAATCATGTTGTTGAGAAATATTGATCATTAACTTGGTTTGTGCAATGGAATAAGAATAGTTTGTTACGAAATTGGGTGATCATGTTTTGAAGGCAACAATTCTCCAAGGAAACGTAGGTGAATTAGTACTCATCTCAAGAATGATAACACCATCGGATTCTAAGTTGCCTTTTAAGTTTCAACGACGATAATTTACACTACATTGTGTCGTATGCAATGACAATTATTAAAAGTTAAGATCAATCTCTATCTCACGTTGGATTTTTCTTGAAAAAACCTGTTTTCAGTCATGGTCAATTCTATGTTGCATTATCAAGAGTGACTAAAGCGAAAGGGGTTAAAATTTTTGATTTGCGATGATAATAACAAACGTAGAAACAATACTATGAATGTTGTGTACAAGAAAGTATCATAATTTGTAAACTACAATTTACCAATTAATTATACTTTAATAATCATTTTTTATATAATATTTAATTCTTCAATTTCTCAAATTTGTTATTTTAACTTTTATCTTACTATTTTGATTTAAATAGTATAACTACTTATTTATATATTATTATAAATCATTTAACATAATAATAATATTCAAAAGATTAATAAGTTACACCTTTAAATTATTTCCCCGTGCCAACGCGCGAGTGTAATACTAGTAATAATATAAGAAATGTATATTTAACCCTATAATAATTTGTCGGTAGTTTGATACAATTTCGTAACCCATGATGCTACAATTTTGGATCCCCGAAATCACCTCACCTCTTACGTTTCTAGTTATGATTTTGGAAGCATCGATTGGCTTTCCGATCTGGCCACCCCAATCATATAGTAATAGTGTTAAATGTGGAAAAAACTCACCGTCAAAAATCAAAGAATTTAGACAATATTCCAAACTAAAACTCTTTAAATTCCACACGATTCAATCAACGCGCTGAACACCTACACCTTTCACAAATCATAATCTACGAAAAATATGACCATGTTCGTGCATATATTAATTACTTTAAGATATTGACAACTACATCACTCACAAGCTTGAAGAAAGAGAAAGTACGAAAAATATAGTTATTTAAACATGGAATAATATTCTATACCAGGGGGAATGCATTTAGTTGGTATCTGATCTGGGCAGACAATTTTTTTTGTTATATCCTCATTAAAAGAACTTAACCCCACCAAAGAAATTGTGGCCTTCGATTTGCAATATTCCTAAAATTCGAAACCTATGTCCGTATCTAATCACAAGATTTGAAAATATTATGTTTCCTAAGACACTGTTGATGGGCTGATTTTTTCTTTATTATTTATTTATTTTTATTTTGTCTCTGTATCCTCATATTTTCTTAAGTGAGTTCCCTTGCATAAAGGTAAAGATTCACAAGTTTCTCGAATACTATGACTATTTTTATTAGTTATAGGATATGAAATTTGAATCTAACACACACGATTTAACGAGCCATTATATGTGAACCTGACTTCATTTTACGGGTAACACTTAATTTAATTTATCATTGTATATAATTTTAATATATCATCACATTTAACTAGTATACGTTATCATATATAATTGATATATATCATCACGAATAACTAAAATACTAAATTTAAAATTTAAAATCCTAAAAAAATAAAAATCCTGCAATGAAAAAGTAAACCATAGATTATAGATCTATCTCATATATCATCACATATGATTGACATATCATCACAATATAACTGACATATATCATCACATAAACCGGTACGATCATAGATTTCCGCCGTGACCCTATAATAGAAACTAAACCCTATAACGAAAAAACTAAACACTAAGTTCTAAACTTTTGTCATATATCATCATATATAAATGACGTATATATTATCACATATAACTGGACGATAATAAATTTTTGTCGGGTGCACCTAGTAAAGTGCACCTAGATACATTTAATAAATTGCTCGGGTTTATGACCTGGATAAACCTTGGATCATCGGCTCAACTAAGACTATAATAACCAAATTAACCTAATTAATATATTCAACATATTTTGTTATAACTATGAATTTATATATATATATATATATATACACACACACACACATTTATATACCATATATTTATCTATATCATATGCTTATGTATTTATTATATTTATATTATACAAATGTATAGTAATTAGGGATGATAATGAGCCGGGTCGGGCAAGGTACTAGAGGACCCATACCCGTCCTGTCCACTCTACGGGTCGGGTCACTCGTCCCAGATCATGGGTCGGGTCGACCCGATGTAATATTTTTTATTAAATTATAAAAAAATTTAATATATGATAATCATATATATATATATACATATATATATTGCTAAAAAGTTAAATCTAAGAATAAAAATTAATTAAAAACAATAACAAATTAAAAAATATTAGTATTATACATTTAGAAGTTTAATTATAAGGTTTTTTATTTTTTATTTTGCTTTATTAATATATATTATTTATAAAAAATATCATTATAAATATATATATGTTAGGAAAAATCGCTTTTTTTGTCCTAAGTTTGATCCATTTTAATTTTTGTCCTCTAAATATAGGCGGTTTGAAAATTGTCCTGTATCTTAAACAATCTTCGCGTTTTATGTTCTCACGTGTGCATTTCCGGCGGATTTAAAATTTTCCGACAGGTTGGGGACATAAAACGCGAAAATACTTTAAGTTACAGGACAATTTCGAACCACTTATATTTAGAGGACAAAAATTAAAAGGGGTCAAACATAAATGACAAAATTACGATTTTCTCTATATGTTAAATATAAAACTAAATGTAAAACAATCTAAATAATTATATGTAATAAATATTTAAATTATATATAAAATATATTTTTAAAAAAAAGTAATGGGCGGGTCGGGCGATAATAGTACCCAGACCCTCCCCGCCCCGTGACACCCCAAACGGCACGAGTCGAGCCGGGTGGATCGGATTGGAGCATAATTGTCATCCCTAATAATAATATATTATTGTTGAATAAATTTGATCACCTCGGTAGGTAATCCAAATGTTAATCGGCTCAGTTAATTCAAAACACAAAACTTCAACCGTCGAATCACCTCGTTATTGTAAAAAAAAATAAAATTATTATGTACAATATTATATTTTTTGCAAATAAATTTAAACTAGGTGTAATAATAAATCAAATCCTGCTCCACCTGTATAGTCTCTAACAAAGAATTCAGACTTTTTTAAAATAAAATAACAATATGTGAATTTCACACTTTCAAATTTTATAATCATAGTCATTAGTTATAAATTATTAAGGTGTAATTGCTAAATACAATATAAGAAAAAATATTTTTGTGAAACACTCAAAAGTAATTTTCAAATTACCAAATAGTCCAACTCTAAATATACAAGTGCAAGGTTACCCCACCGCTCGATCCTATGAAAGAAGCTAGAAAAGAATTTATCGGGGGCATGGGTGGCTATTAAAATAACAATAATAATATCAATAACCACCACCACCACCCTAGCCGGCCACCGGCGACTGCTCGACAGCCACCGCTTTTTTTTCGATGAGAATTTTTTTGCCAATTTTTTTTTCAAAACATAAAGTAAGATTTTTCTTATGTTTTACAATACAAAGTAAGAAATTCTCTTACTTTTCCGTACATAATTAAGGAAACTTCTTGCTTTTCGGACAAAAAATAAGAAATTTTCCTTTTTTTCGGGGGCATAAAGTAAAAAGTGTTCTTACCTTTTCGAACATAAAGTAATAAATTTTGAAAACTAAGTAGGAAATCTTTACTATTATCATGTGAGAAATTATTTATTATTGTATCATAACAATAATTTTATATTAAGTAAATTTTTCTTTTTGGCAAAAGATTATATAATTTTTTTTTAATAAGTAAAAAAATACATCATATCAAGTAAGAAAATTTTGAAATCAAGTAATATTTTTTTATCATCAAAAATAAGAATTTTTCAGGCATATAAAATATAAGAAACTCCCAAATAAAATAAAATAAAAATTTACTGGGAAATATTTATGATTATCGGAAAACAAAGTTCTGGCGGCAATAACCGCGGTAGTAGGGGCAACCACCCTACTTCCAATGAATTATTATTATTATTATTAGGGTTGTGCATATGGTGCGAATAAGACCGAAATTTAAGGTCCCGGTACGAACTGGTGAACCGAGAATTTTGGAAAGTTTAGACCGTACAACGGAACGGGGACCGTTCTATTCCGGTCAAAATCGATTTGGACTTTTTTGTGATTTTTTTTAACAAACTAATTTTATGAAATGTGATTTCAAGAATTATGAGAAATTTCAAATTCGAACATGATGTAATGGTAAATGTTAGCAAACATATTTTAATATAATTATTATTAGTTTTATATAAATTATAAACAAAATTACATAATATATAACCACACACTAAAAACTAAATTGTACTGCAAATTTATAATGTAATATAAAGGATTTTTTAATTAAATAACTAATTATAGTGGATTATAAATAACTACCACACTACAGTTTAAAATCAAAACACTTGGTGCATATTTAAATAACTAACTAAATAGTATACAAACAAACTCATTCTCTCGGTTTTTATGAGCAGTATAAACAATCAATAACATTTGTCTTTAAAAAGATAAATTAAAAAAAAAAAGAGAGAGAGAAAAAGGAAAACCCTTGTTCATTCTAGTTCAGAACGAAAAATTATGAATTGGACCGAACCGATTCCTGGAACATGGGATATTTAAGGACCGTGGATCGGTCCGGAAAGTCACCAGTCCGGTCCGGATCAAATTTGCACACCCTTATTATTATTATTATTATTATTATTATTATTATTATTATTATTATTATTATTATTATTATTATTACTACTACTACTACTACTACTACTACTACTCCTATTGTTGTTATTGTTATTTTTGATAGTGTTAGTGTTATGGTAATTTCTTGTAATAATTGTGAATTAATTGGAAAATGATCTACTATTTGGAGGATTATTTGACAATTTCCCAATTTATTAATACAAAAATGTCCACAAATAAATGTATAGTCATAAAATTAAAACGCGTGTTTAGATTGTTTCATCGCTCATGTTTCAGACTTGTTCCGTCACTTGTGTTTCATACATGTTTCATAACTCGTGCCTCATAATTATTTAATTCTAGTTTCAGCGTGCAACGATTGTTTTCATAGTTGTTTCTTGTTTAGTTTTAAATCCTAATGATGGTTTCTAAAATCTAAATAATGAAAAAGTGAACTCTAATTAACCTCACCAGACTGTTGTTATTTTTTTAAACCTAGATAATAAAAATATGAATCATGTTTAATTTATATTAAAATGAAAAGGTAAACTCCGGTATCAAATTATTACTCTCTCCGTCCCAATTTGATGGTCTTACGGTTGGTTTCACACAAATTAAGAAATTGGTATATAACTAAGTCATTAATTTAGTTAGTGTTTTCCAATTATACCCTTCTTGAATTTATTAATGTCAATTAATACTCATAAAAATCAGTGTTGGAATTAGTATATTTGTTATTGGAATAGTAAGATTTTACATTGTAATCATCAATTTTCAATTTATGAGGTAGAAAACTAGTATTTCAAGAATATTAATTAAGAGTATGTGTGGAAATGAAAAATTAATGATATGTTAAATATGGTAATAGGTCCATGTTTGTGGGACGGGCGAAAATATAATAGTGGATTATATTTGTGGGACGGAGGGAGTATAAAATAACTTAACCGGTATTATTCCAAAATTATTGTAATTAATTAATTACCTTGATTATATATTATATGAATGACCATCCTACCCCTAAACCCTAATCTTATACCTATAAAAGAGACTCTAGTCCTTATAATAAAATACACCTTTTGATCACTCTCTTCTCTCGTTCTCTCACTCTCCTCTCATTTTATCTAGTTTTACAACACGTTATCAGCACGAATCTCTACCCAATTGAGATTGATCAAAAAATAATAGCTTTCAAAACCAAACCTTCATAAATCGAAATAATAGAAAATTTTCTGCGTAATAATTCTATGCGCAGTAATTTTGCAGAACCGATTTATGAAGTTTTAACCGTTGGATCGCTTTCAAATTTTTACAATCTGTTCGATAAGAACCGATTTATGAAGTTTTAACCGTTGGATCGCTTTCAAATTTTTACAATCTGTTCAAGACTTACCCAATTACAATATGAACGGTGGAAATCTTATTTTGATCCATATATAGTTCAATAATGAATTTTGAACAAAACAGTTTTTTGTTCATAGAATTGTCGGTGCATATTTTTTCAAAAGACGATTTCACACAATCTAACCATTGGATCAAGTTGATATTTGTATATATTGTTTAAGACATATAAATGTTGATTTTGAACGGTGAATATCGGTTTTATTTATTTCTATCATTACCAAAAGGTAACGGATCTAAAGTTGTTTTTTGAAGAAACGCTATGAGAAATCGATTTCTTCCACCGTCGATATATTATTGTAGTTTGTGGAGAAATACAACTATATCTCAATATATTCTTTGAATATTATGTATTCCTGAATAATACTATGAGATCTAGAATTGCTCGTCGATATATTATTGTAGTTTGTGGAGAAATACAACTATATCTCAATATATTCTTTGAATATTATGTATTCCTGAAAAATACTATGAGATCTATAATTTTTCGTCGATATATTATTGTAGTTTGTGAAGAAATACAACCATATATCAATATATTCTATTTGAATATTATATATTCTTGAAGATTAATATGAGATCTAAAATTGCTCATTACAACCATAGTCAATATGGGATCTATAATTGCTCTTGAAGAAGCAATTTCTTTATTTAATTATTATTTTACTTTTTTATTTTTTTGTCATGTGTTTTAATTATATCAATTCAAGTTGTTTCTCCTGAAGTAGAACAACTATATATTATTCTGAAAGAATATATGTATTTCATGTGATAATTCAATATTCTTGAAGATTATATATGTTTTTTTAAAAAGAACCATTCATACTTGTATTTAAATTATGTCATAATTCAATATTCCTAAAGAATATGGATTTTTTTTAAAATCTATATTAAATTATTGTGATCTTGAAGTATCGCATGGTATGATATATGATACTTATCCCTGAAGAAATTTTAATATTTATTTCTTGTTGTCATTATAGTTCTAGATCAAATATTTTTCTTCATAAGATTACCTTTATTTTCTTTCGGGCACTTGATGAAGGAGAGCTTGTCCGCAATTTCATCAAACAGTTTTGAGGATCTAGCCACCGGCACATATTTTTCACGAAGAGACTATCCAATTAAGGTACATATTTTGTATTTTTATATAGATGTTAATCCAAATTTATGTGTTTCAACTATGATTTTTTTTCTTATTTTTAGAGAGTTTTTAATGGATTATCTTTTATTCAAAAAAAAAAAAAGGCGGATACAATTAGATAAATTCTCTTGAAACTTTATCATGTATTTACATGCATGATATTAGAAATTTTATCTTATTGAATTGATAATCACTGGCAAGCATGAAGCATAATCTATGTATTTTATGCATTTCTATTTTGAGACTTGAAAATTTTACCCCCATTTTTTTGGAATACATTGCATAGTTGTTAATGTGCATTATGTGGTAATTATAGTACTTTTTTTGATGTGATTTTGGTTAGGAGGAGATGCATCCCAAATATTATAGTTAATATGATTCTAATGGGATCTACTTATTAATATGAATTTAGAGTATTCATTTGGCTCAATTTTTGTTATTGTCAATTAGTTAAATGACACAATTTATATGCAAGCATGATAGATCTGAAATAACAAGTTGTGTTTTTATTTTCTTGATAAAACATGTAATCATGTATATTTGCGTGTTGTATGAGATTAATTTTCAACTCATATTTATCGTAGTATTTTTGCGAAATACGATTTCAATATTCTTAATAATCTTGAAGATTATTAAAATATAAATCATGGTTTTTGAATAAATGTAATGGTATATATATTGTAATTTCTGAGTCGAGTATGATATGTTCATGAAGAACATTACAAGATATATAATCCATCTTTTTCTTATGAAAAATAATATATAGTATTCCAGAATAATATTAACTATGCTTTGAAAAAAATATTTTTTTTATTATATGTCTTATTTATTATTAAGAGCATTATTTACATGTCATTGTTGTATTATTTATATTATGATTAAGTTGTTGTTCCTGAAGTAGCACAACTAATAATTATATTTCTTACGAATATTATATACCCTTGAAAATCATTTATATTTATTTTTCAATTTTATATTATTGAAGAATATTGATATATTACTCCTCAAGTATTGCTATTTATGTCAAATATTCAATTGGATATTTCTTGCTTTTGAAAAATGACACTTTGTCGTATGCAATATTAAAAACCAAGTGTACTCACGAAGGAGTAACACATCAAATCAATCATTATTACTCGATAATGCCCCGAAAAGTATATTTCTTATATAAAACTTATCATTTTTGAAAAATATATACCATGAGTATTATTTATATGTTATGGATTCTTATAAGTTTCAAAACTTTAAATTGATTGTATTCTTGAAGTAGTACAAATCTCAATAATATCATAAGTAAAGTTTTTGTAATTATTTTGATATGATTTAGAATATTGTTTTAGTCAGTTGGGCAAAATGGTTAGAAAGTAAAGATAAACCTCAAAAAAATATGAGAGGTCCAAGGTTTAAACCCTTTTCAACACCATTATAAAGGGTTAGTGATACCACTTGAGTTACAAACTCATGGTGATATAATTTGGAATATAAATCAACCAGAAGTTTGATTTTTTTTTACTTGAAATATCCATAAGAATTTGAGATAATTTATTATCGAGTTAATTTGTACTATAAACTAGTACTAACTCAAATATTTCTATATTGACCCGAAAGATCAATAAAAGCTCTAAAGGCGTTAGAAATTACTTTTTCATTTTGAACCCGACGTTCAGTATTATCATGATTTGGCATGACTGGTATGACCATCCCAGTTTATTAATTTATGAAGAGTATGAAGACTCTTCTATTTATTTTGAATGCTACATGTTCTCAACAAAATTAACCATTAAATTATTAATAGTTTAATTGGAATTAGGTTCCAATAATATTCATATTTTATATTATGGGGTGAGATCTTTTGGGCCCATTCACCCTCCATGTTGACTTTTAGATATTTGGATCCAGTAGAAGATTGCATGTGTTATTATCTCAGGCGAGATTGATCTAATGATCAGGACATGCGCTCGGTACCCCGTGCCTAGCGGGGCACTGCTAGGGCGTGCTCGGCGCCGTGCGCGGCCTGCGGTGCTTGATTGCGTCGTGGGTTGCGGGCGATGCCTTGCGCTCCCGGCAGTGCGTACGTTGGGTGGGTGAGTGGCGATTGGTTTGTGTGTGGGCACGTTGGATCCTTGCTCGGGCAGCGACTACGCCCCGTGCGCGTCCCTTCAAGGTTTGGTCCCGAGCATGTCTCGGCCGTGGTCGGGTTTCCTGTGCTGTATTGCCTACAGCGGAAGGCATTCGTCGGTTTCAGGCTTCAAGCTTCCAGTAAATTTATTTGCCAAAATTTATTGATGATTTATATTTTGTTGACTATGGTTGGCAAAAGCAATTGATATGCCTTATGATATTTGTTATATCATTTGATGAGAACAATTTTTGTAATTATGTGAAAAGAATATTTCACAAGTATGCCAAATATGAAAATATATGTGAAACCCATGTCTATGGCTTACAGTCAGAAGCCTCCATCAAAATTTAAACAAGTGCGATATTTGTAATCGCCCCACCACATGTCATGATGGATAACGAATGCTGAGAACATATCAAATAAAGATACATTTTTCTCATAATTTGTCAATCATTGTATATTCTCAGCATTAAGGGAAGGATAGACATATGTTATGGTAACAAAACATATGAAATGTATGTAACCAAAAAATATGAAATGCATAAATATAATCCTCGCAAAGTTTAAAACAAACCTGAAGTTTGTAGCGAGAATTTGCATTCTAGATTACTGATTATAAGGTTATCAATGGTTTTCAAGTTTAAAGACTCAAACTTGAAAGTTATATAAAATCCTATAAGAGGATTAAGATGGCATGCCTGAAGCATGGTAACGACGGATTCTAATATTTATTCTTTATATAGAGCAAATATTTGTGATGGTCTTCTAACTAAACTTTATACTCCAGTAGAGTAAATAGACATAACAAATTATAAACCCTTGAAGAGGTTCGAAACCTAATGATAATTTTAAAACAAAGAGATCTTGATAATTTATGTTTATATAATTGGATCAAATAGAATCAATAAGAAAATTAGTCGACTATATTTATACTCATGAGCTCAATGATAGCGAGGATGACATTTTGAATTATTAAAAGTTATTAACACAATTGTTTGGCCAAGATTGAATATGCAATCTTATAGATTGCTCTATGTTTGGCTAGAAGTTTATTCATATGAAATATGTTGTTAATAATATATAAATAAAGATTTATGCTATAAGAGCATTCTTTTACGTGGTGGATGATATTGAAACTTGAAGTTTCATTCAACCGACAATGTAGAACAATATCATGAATGAAATGAAATCTTGGAAGGATTTTGATATGCTTGAAGCATTTGTAACATTGCCAGTTAATATAATGAGATATGCATTGCACTCTTTTTCCCTTAAACTGAGGTTTTGTTTGATTTTCCTAATAAGATTTTTAATGAGGCAACATTATGAGCATATTCAAAGAATAATGTAATCTTTTTCCTTCACTTAGATTTTTCCCATCGGGTTTTTCCTTGAAAGGTTTTGACGAGACATATTATTTGGATAACAATGATGAATAGACATCAAAATATGGTACAGAACTCATGAAGAGTTTATAAATCTTATTATATTTTAAAGTTTGAATATAGATAGATGATAGACTCAAGAACTACTACCTATTGAAGTCACGGGGAGCAGCTGTACTCTTTTTCCATCGATCAGTTTTTTGTCCCACCGGGTTTTTCTGACAAAGTTTTAATGAGATAGCATTTGAATACTATGAGTGTGAAAATAAATATTTCGCACATGACACAACACATGTGATTACATAAAAGGTGACAAGACAAGATATCTCTCTCTCGAACTTCTACACACAAGATCTCCAAAGAATGGTGATATCGATATCCAACAAATTCGCTCATATGATAATTTGGTGGACTTATTCACGAAAGCATTGTCAGCATCATCGTTTAGAAGATTGGTAAACAAGATTGACATGCATCGACTCAAAGATCTACAGTGATGATTTTCAGGGGGAGTAGGGCTGTACTTTTTTTCCTTCGACCGGGGTTTGTCCCATTAGGTTTTCCAAGTTTTGTCCCATTGAGTTTTTCTGACAAAAGACAACATTTTTAAGGTCATTCAAAGGGAAGTGTTGTAATTAATTAATTACCTTAAATTATATATTATATGAATGATCATCCTACCCCTAAACCCTATCTTATACCTATAAAAGGGACTCTAATTCTCATAATAAAATATACTTTTTGATCACTCTCTTCTCTCGTTCTCTTACTCTTTCATTTTCTTTTGTTTTACAACAAAAATCATTTGTTGTTTGTTTTAAAATCGTTACTGCTTTCGTGTTTAATGATTATTTCGTATTTGTTTCATATATGTTTCTTATCTTATAAGGATGGTTTCTAATGCATAAAAAAAAAATGAACTCATCATATTTATGTTATTTTTCTACAATAATAAAAAAGCAACCCTTAGGTTTATATTATTTTTCTGAAATTTAAATAATGAAACGTGAACTAATTTAGACTTGTAATGTATTGAGTCGAAGTGAAAAAATCAAATCCAAAGTTCCGAAAAAATAAAATAATTATCGAAACAATTCCAAGACTCCCATAATCGAATAAGGTAACAAGATTTATTCACATTTCCACCAAATAAAATCCAAAATTTGAATAATTAACGTACATCTTATTCTATTACATGGGATAAATAATATAACAATATGAACAAAAATTCCTATTTGTAACAATGCAGAGAACTTCGCATTTCTGCATTACTCACAGAAACCTTTTTCGCTGATCAATTTTTTTTATTCTGCATAGCTGAAAATTCAAATTTACATCACTTACCCTCTTATGAGAATTAAACCAATAGCTGTTACAATAAGCGTGGATGGGACTCCGAACTTGAGATGGCTCCAGAACGATAAGTTGTAGCCGCAGTGCTGAGCACGACGAGCCTGTTCGCACACGATCAAGTTAGCCGCCGAACCCAAGAGGGACAGGTTACCAGCCACGGTGCTGACCCAAGCCAAGATGAGCCACGCTTTCTTCTCGCTCCCCGGAGATATCATGGCCGCCGAGGCCGCCACTCGAGCGCCTAGTAGCAGGACTGAAAAACGAGTCGTGCATAGCTGTAAGAATTCTATGGTCTACAAACTGACATTCATTTATCTTTTGTAGTTATAATTAGGGTTAATTACAAAAAGTAGACTTGAGGCTTGACCTGATTACAAACAAACCTAGCTAACTTTCAAAATTGCAAAACACACCCCTAAGATATTATTTTGTCTTACTTCAAAACCAAAAGACATTTCAAAAAACTGCTTCACATCGATACATTGGAATAGTAAGGCCTGTGTAATGATGGTGAAAAGTAGGCAAAGGCCTGGTACACTCTTGTTTTTCGTGAAGATTTATAATTTATGGCAGTTAAAAAGAGCGTCTTAATGGGGCGTATTACCCGTATGTGAACATCTTATTATGTTTGGGTTCGGATTTGGTTAAGGAAAACGAAGATGAAGAGTTTTCCACTTTCCTATAACTTTTTGGAAATTTCTCGTTTGCATGCGTAATTTTGAACACTTTGCATTTAGGTCCCTGGGTAGTAGAGCTGCCAAAAATTGGCTCAGCAGCCCGGGTATTGGTCGGGCCTGGACCATAGATTATTAGGCCTCCAAAAGAGTCGGGCATTTTTCACCCGGCCCGTGGCATATCCTTGCATTTTTCATACCCGGGCCTGAACCATGAAAATGATGGTCTGAAAAATCGAGCCGACCCGGCCCGATATCCTATTTGGCCCGGTCGACCCATTTCGACATCTCTACTGGGGAGCTAGGAGTTCAGTATAATTCTAAGGGCAGAATATGTATTTCCAAAGTTTAGTGGACAAAGTACAAAAAATGCTACAACTTAGAGGGCGAAATGCAATTAACCCAAAAAAGTTAAAGCACAAGGTACTAATAACCATGAACCAAACATTGCAAGTATTTTCTTGCATTCTAAACAACGCCAGGTAGCAGATAAAAAACACGCACTACTCAAAAGTTGTAAACACATACCTGTAGGTACATTAGAAGCCAAATTCGAGAGGACAAGTATAACCACTGCCAACACTACAGTCCCACCGATATGATCGACCTTCGCATAAGGCTCCATGAATTCCCACACCGTGCTCGGAATCCCCGTTCTATTAAACCCATCGACCGTAATAAACATCCCGCAGAAGAATAACAAGAGCGAATACGACACCTAGCACGACAAAACACAAACCCACATAAATAATCCTTCCAAATAGGTAAACTAGCTACACACAAATACATCAAACTGAACTCACCTTCTCAAGACTCGGCCTGGCGTCCTTAAAATCAAGAACGATGAGTGCAAGCGCGGCCGTAATCGCCGTCCACGACATATTCAGACCCATCAGCAACGACGTCAGCATCCCCAACGTCACGAGATAAACGCACGCCTTCCACAACACACGCATCCACTTCTTCGAAAACCCGAGCCTCCCCTCAACGAATGACCCATCCTGGGACAAACTCTCGCAGTTCCCGATTTCTCCCGAGGCGTCCGAGTTTTGCATCGGCGCCTTTTGAATCTCGCCCTCGCTGTTGACGCTGTTGCCGTCGGACACACTAACGCGGTTCCTCAACGTCGCTGACTCCGGGGCGGGCCCCACCAGTTCTCCGGAACCCAACGACGCGAGGTGCGACATGGTCGCCGGCGAGAACCGGTGCGAGCTCACGTCGTCCTCCCCGACGACCTCGCTAGAAGCGTCCTCTTCGTCCTTGTGCACGGACAGAAGCTTCCAGTACATGCACAAGAGGATCAGAGCGTTCACGCACACGCCGGCGAGCATCGCGGGGAAAATCCCGAACAAGAACCCGCCAAACGTGATCTTGCTCTGGACGGCTATGACCAGGTTCTGAGGGTTCCCAATCGGGGTGGCCGACGAGCCGATGTTGGCGCTCGACGCGAGCGCCAATAGGAACGGGTGGGGCGGGAGGTTCTGCTGCCTCGCGATTTTGAGCACGAACTCGGTCAACACGACGCACGAGGTGTCGTTGGTGAAAAGGGCGCTGCAAACGGCGGAGACAAGGCAGATGCGGCAGAGGAGGTCCTTGGCGCCTCTGCTTTTCCAGGAGAGCAATTTGCCCAAGTACTTGAACATGTCCGCGCGTTCGAGGTAGACGCTCACGACCATGGTGCCGAAGAGGAGGCCGAGGATGGGGAGATCGATGGCGGCGTAGGCTTGGTCGGGGGATATCACTTGGAAGAGGACCATGAGCATCGCGCCGAGGAGGGACCCGGCGGTTCGGCCGATGGGCATGAACGGCACGGCCGGGAATACGGCTAACACCCAGAATACGGCGAAGGCGAACGAGCCGAGGACCACTTTTACAGTTGGGGCCATAGCCATTTTTATTGTGGGTTGAGAAAAAAAATGCAAAATCTTGAAATGGGTTTGTTTTGTTTTTGGCAACCTCAAATCACATTTGATCCAATGCAGTGCAAATCTGGGATATTTTGAGAATGTACTTTTATCAAGCCCAATAAGCAAAATACCAAAATTTCTGAAATACTAATTCACGGAGAATATCAAAATCAACTAGAGAATAAGTCAACACATATGCGAAGAAAGACAACAAGAAATACATTAAATCACTACTAGTACAGCAACTTACTGCAATTAGAAACGAACATTTTAAGTAGAAAATCTTGAAGAAGAAAACCAAAAATAGCCACACCCAATACAAACTTATTTTATTTATTTCAAGATTGGAAAGGAAAAATTAACAGAATTAACTAACATGGGAGTATTTAATAAATTACCTGAACCTGCAAAACTTTAACTTTCAACTGTAATGAAATTCAGCCGAAAAGGTTGGAACTCAAAAGTGGTCATCAATCACTTTTTGTGGAAACTATTTACAATTACTTCATGGGCTTCTTGTTGCTGATTAAATAGCCTACAGTTGTGCGTATTTGGATAGATTGACATTTTAGGAAAATATAAGAATATCAAGAAATCATTAAGAAAAACAAATAAATCAAAGAATACGTGGTTATTGGTTTAGAACTGGGGACAAGCTTTAAAAGACACGTCAGGCTCACATGATTTATTTCCTGTTCAGTGTTCTAATCTACGATGACTATGTATGTGTGCAATAGTTTGTGAGAAATGGATATTGGCAGGAGTAGTTTTACTGCTTCCAGTCGCACCAGAGTTGACCAGTGACCAGTGGCAAGAAGGACCTCAACCCTCAATAGTGGGATTGGGTATAAAACTTTCTTTTCATCCTTTTTTCTTTCTTTCATTTTTCTCAAAAATATAAAATAAAACCGACTCTAACAATCGATCTAAAAACTTTTTTTTTTCAAAAATAGCTAAAAATTATTTTTACCAAGATAACACATCAAATATTGAGATTATATGTGAAATAATTATACATTCGTCAAATAAAATAAGATTATATTAAAAGTGATATAGCCAATAAGGTGTTGGCGTTTAATGTGTAAATAATTAATTACTTTTATATTTTTAATGATGGTATAAAATAGAAATATTAAATATCACTAAGTTATATAAGGGTTATGGACTTTAGCTCATACATAATTGATATTTTATTCTATGTCATATCGATGGATAAAAAATGTATAAAGAAAATTAAATGATTATCCAACAGGATTGAATACGTGTAGACTTAAAGAGTCAAAACCTGAGAAATATAATGATTAGAGTTGTTTTTATATAATAACATAACGTATGTAATAATTGAAATTTAAAGTTATGTAGGTGTGTGAACAATTTTATTTAAAAATGGGTTATGTGTGGTGGAAAAAAAGAAGTAAAAATATATTGTTATTTTATTTATTTTTTTGGAGAAATCTCGAAATATTTGAACTAAGAAAAAAAAATAAAAAATCTTCAAATGAAATCGTATCTAAGCGCCACCTTCATATTTCGTCTGTCATCCAGAGTATTTCTTGTCTTCCAATTCTTTCTCCTGACCTTGCAATACGACTTTATTATATATATATATACATACTAGTTTCATCCCGTGTATTATACGAGATTTATAAAAAATAAATATAAAAAATATTTGTGAGAATTAAGTTTTAAATATAAAATAAAAAATTTAAATGATATTTTCAACCCTTGCCTTCTACATGTCTAATCTATTTGTAATTATTGTATATTAAATTATTTTATATTTTAATATTTAAATTAAATTCGTTAATAATTTTATTTGTAAAATTTTAAAGGATGTACATTTTCAACCAGTGTCTAATTTCTATTAATTATTGTTATTATTATTAGATCATTAATACTTAAATTAAATTTGGTAAAAATTATTAGTTACAAACTTTGAAAAATTCAAAAGTTATTGCTCTCAACATGTGTCGCATTGTACCAGTTTCTAATTAATTTTTATTAATCATTATTATATAGTTTATACTTCTAGGGTTAATTGAATTTATTACTAATACTTAGATTATTACAAATAACCCGAGATGCTTTGAAAAATTAAAAGATATTACTCTCAAGCCATGTCACACTGTACTGGTTTCCAATCAATACTTATTAGTTATTATTATATATTTTTTTATATTTTTGTGTTTAATTGAATTCGTTACTAATACTTAGTTACATACTTCGATTATTACAAATAACTCATAATTTACTTATATTTAATATTTAAAATGCTAAGAATAAAATTATTTTAACTTTAATTATAAATACAACTTATTTAATTAATTTCATAATTAAGTATTTTTTTTATTAAAGTTATTTCATATCTTTTTTTTGCTCAAATAAAAAGTTTAAATTTTTTTACTAATAATATATGATTTATTTATATTTTTTATGTTAGAAGAATAAAAGAAAAATACTGAATATGCAAAATATAATAAAATAAAATTACTAAATTAGGCCGAATATAATAATTAAAGAAAAATATTAAAGGCAAGATACAATAAAAGAAAAAGAAATATTAAATTAGGTAGATATTAGGCTCGGGTGACACATAAGCAACCGAAGTACAAGAATTTTTTATTTGGCAAACGAAGCATGCGAAACAGACACGTTATTTGTTCTAATTACAGTAAGACTGATTTCACAATAAAGAATTTCAAGTTTTTTTTTATCTTGACTCACGAAATTAGTTATAAAGTATATCAAAGAACCTTAAACTTGACGGGAGACCCGTAGAAAATAGAGTTTGGAAAAGTTTAAAACATACAACACCCGCGTGTCATATCGCGTGTCACATGTGAATATGTGATATAAAAAATTAGAATTTATAAGACACTGATAATTCTATTAAAGTAACGTCGTACACTAACTTGTAGTATATTCAATTTTATTTTATTATTATTTTTTGTTTCTGCGTAACACACTAATTTGTTTGTATAGATATATAATGTGTGTATCAATGCATTATATTGAGATTATATATAAAAAAAAAGAATATATTTAATATTTATTTTCATAGGCATAATAATTTATTATTATTATTTATTTTATCCTTTTTGTTTCCTTTTGTTTTTTCTTTTGTTTTTTTTTTTTTTTTGTGTAACAATAGTTTTTCATATATATTCTTAATGTTATTTTCAATTCATTATATTAGAATTAGATAAATAAATGAAGTTTATATTTTTTATATTTATTTTTCTTTTGTGATAATTTTATATAACTCGTATTTTTCCTAAATAAATATTTAAGATTCTAATAAAATTATTTTAACTTTTATTATAAATTAAATTTAATTCAATTTATATAGACTTTTTCTAATTAGATATATCTTATTTATATTTTATATTAGAAGAATAAAGTAAGATATAGAATTAGACAAAATATGTTAAAGAAAACATTAAATTTGGTAACATATAATAAAATGAAAATATTGAATTAGATAAAATATAATATTGATAAAATATTAAATTAGGTAAAATATAATAAAAGAAAAATATTAGGTTCGTATGACACCGAAGCACCAAAATTTTTTCTAAAGCTAACGATGCGAGAGAGAGAGATGTATATATGCAAATATGAGTTTTACAAATTTTTAGAATCCGAACATTTGATTTAAGTTATTCATTGTGGATTTCAAACTTATATATATCGCCATCTTTAATGACTACAAGTCTACAGCTTTTTTTCAGTCCTAATTAAATGCAACTTAATTTTGCTTGCAAACAAACTAATAATCAAATCCTTTTCAGGCAGGTTATGTGTTAACATTTTTAAAAATAATAAGTTGCTTTCTTAAAATAAAATAATAACGAATTATTGATAAACTCCAAATTTATAATCACAAATCATTGACGAGATTTTCATTAAGATAATGGTCGGCCTTTGTAATCAAGATTTCTACTCAAGTTTTTGTCATCTACTCATAATACACCCTTGGCAATAATACAATATCGAACCGCCCCCAATTGAAAAATTACCTTTACCCATCGTAGTTTAAATTGAATGGGTATTTTCGCAGTATATTATTTGTTCTCGATTCGTCCGCAATTACAAATCCCATCTTGCCCGTAATATTCGTTTTGCACCTATTCGTACTCGCTCGTATATCCATTATTACTAATTAAAAAAAAAATAATAGTATGATTTTTTAGGTAAAGTTTCATATTTCTAGTATAATAATAGTTTAATTATATACTTGTATGAAATCGATTCGTAATCAAGTTAAATATATCATAAAGATTATAACTTTATGTATAGATATCTTAAATTATAATTCTATATATAATATTACAAATTATAGAAAAGTATCACAAATTTATTTAAAACTATGACAACTTTAATTAATAAATTTACTACAATTATAAATAAAAGTATTATAATAAATTATATTAAGAATTTAAAAGTATCACAAGACTAGCTATAAATTTCACAACTCATGTGAAAGTATTAAAAATTGATATGATATTTTCATATAGATATATAAAGTATCACAAATCTAGTTAAAAATATCACAATGCGAGTTAAAAGTATTACAAATTTATGTATAAATATTATATATTATATTTCCATATAGAGTATCACAAATTACGGAAAAGTATCAAATTTTTTATTAAAATGTGTCACAACTTTACGTAATAGTATTACATGTTATAGCTGTATAATAGTGCAGCAACTTGAGTTAAAAGTATCACAATTTCCAAGTACAAATATTATATTATACAATTCTTTATCGAGTATTATAAAATACAGTAAAAGTATCAAAAAAATATGTAATACTTTAATTATGTTTTGTAATACATGATCAATCTTTTACGATATTTAATTACCTAATTGTAAAAGGCATAAATATAAGAAAAAAGATAAATTATAGATATATGTGATATTGTAACTATATTTTGTAATCTTTTAATATATTTTCTAAGATACTTTAATTTTTATAAAAAAATATTTGAAAATAAAAATATAATATGTTTTACTTTTACTTGAATTTGTAATACTTTTAGTTGAAATTATGTTACTTTAAAGTGCATTTGTGATACTTTAAACTCGAGAAATTTTTTATTTATAATTGCATTTGTGATATTTTTGGCTAGTTTTGTAATATTTTAATCAAAGTATATTCCGACGTATATTTTTGGCAACCTTTTTTATTTTATTATAAATTTGAATTGACAGTTTTGTAGAGTGGAACGAGCGAAGTTGAGAGGTAGTGATCGAAAGAAATTTAGTTCGGTGAATCGTTGTAGATCGAATGTCAAAATTGATAAATTTGTGACTAGGACCTCAGATTTACGGTGATTGGAGCATTAAATTGTAAATTCTGTTTCGAATCTGGAATGAGGGAGACGAGACGTTATGAAACGTGCGTAAGTACCTGACGGTAATAACAGACAATTTTATACATGTCTCCTCCATCCCCATATAAAATGAGTAATGCCCCGAGTACTCATTTCAATCGAGTTAATTGTCATTCGTGCCTTGTACCTATATTGTTCGACTAAAACTAAACAATATGATTTAGGTGACTTGCAAGTAAAATTGATTACTCGTCAGAAATCAGAAGCAATGTATACCCCTTTTTTTTTTTTTTTTTTTTTCCGATCGAAACTTAGTGTTTTGCTAATTTTAAAATTGGAAAAATTCCCATTTGGTGACAAATCCAAACATCCAATCGATATTATTAATTAATAAATTATAATTAGGAATTGACCATCTCATCCCTAAATCATGACACCTCTTCCCTCAACCGAATACCACATTTCCCGTTTTGCGTGTCGCTCTGCTTGGAAAATGGAGAATGATTAATCTGATAATTCCGTTACATATTTATTTTCCATCCCGATTTATGGAAGTCTGGTTTTCATCGTCCACTATTAATTTTCCGATGATCCTATGGTGTGAATTTCTACGGGTTAAGAATTTTTTCCTTTTGGTGTGAATTTCTACTAATTTAACGGGTTAAGAATTTCATATGTGAATGAATATGATTGAGTTTTATTTCATAAAATTTAATTCCATACTCCCTTCTTATAGATTTTCATACTTATTAATTTTTTGTTGTTAGCGGGCATGATTGAAGAATTTTATACTTGTTTCTATGAATTTTTAGAATTTCATAATTCCATAAAATTGTGCGGGATGAGATTTTATGGAATTCTAAAAATCTATAAAAAGAAGTATGAAATTCTTTACAAAGTGAGTATGAAAATTTATAAGAAGAGAGTATGAAATTCTATAAAACGTATGAAATTCTTTACAAAGTGAGTATGAAAATTTATAAGAAGAGAGTATGAAATTCTATAAAACGTGTTTCCAAATTAGTATGAAATTCTTTAGTATGAAATTCTCAAATTAAGATAAAACCAATTAAATGTCGTTAAACTAAGTATGAAATTCTAATAGACTTTCCCAAATTAGCATGAAAAAACTAGTATAAAATTCTAATAGACGAAAATTAATAATGAGAAAAGTATGAAATTTGAGCTGCGGAATCAGAGAAATCATCTTGACGACTATTTGATAAGGATTAAGAGAGAGATTTGGAGATGGAAATAGAAAAAACATACAAGTAGAAGAAGAGTGTTGAGTTTAATTACGGGGTAAATTAGGTATGTGTATTATAGAAAATAAATATATAAAATATGAAATATTGTTTGGACTTAATGGAATACATATATTTTGTTTTGGCCTAAATGTTCAAAGCCCCTTTAAAATTTAATCCAATTCAAATATCGGAAGGTCATGGGCGAAAGCCACATCAATTAGCCCAATATAGTCTGAATGCAAGATTAGCTCGTAACTCATATTCTTCGCGATGTAACACGATCTTGAATGAAATTGAAATTGAAACAAACCAAACAGGTCAATTCATTTAATGAAATTCCAACATAAAAGTCCATCAAGCTTTATCATGCAAAATAAATGTCTATCCTTCAATTATTGGGCTCTACAACCCTTGATCATGTGAGCTACTGCGCTGTATACTAAAACACAAATTTTCTGGGTTTGTTTTCACATACGATGCGCGATGCAATCATGAATCTAACAAATGATAATTCACAAATAAAAATAATAAAGTGTAAGTTGTGGTCGTGAATGACCTACTAAGTAGAATGAAATTTGCAGGACATGAGTTTGAAGGTTGAATCTCCCATCATTACATTACTTAATCTGAGTTTGTTGTAGGGGCGGGTCTATGTCAATGTTTTGAAAACTGGACAAAATATCGAATCGAATCAATAATTGATTCATTGGTCCGATCGGTTGAACCGTTTTTAAAATATCGGGCATTAAACCGGACATATATATATATATATATATATATATTACTAGTTTAACACCCGCATATTATGCGGGATTTGAAAAAGGGCAATATTCATTAAAAACACTAAAATAATAATATTGAAAATGGTACATACAAATCGTAATATTATTTGTTCTATTTACAGGAAGATAAATTTTCACAATATACACAAATCAAAACATTATTTGTTCTAATTACAGTAAGATTGGTTTTCATAATAAAAAATATTCAATTTTTTTTATTTTTTATTTTTTACCGTGAGTCACGAAATTAGTTGTAAAATATATCAAAATACCCTAAAGTTGATGGGGGAACTCGTAGAAAATTGAGTTTAAAAAAAATGTAAAACATACAACACCCGCGTGTCACATGTGAATATGTAATATAAAAAATTAAAATTTATAGGGCACTGATAATTCTATTGAAAAAACATCGTATATTTAACTTGTAGTATATGTAATATTATATATATATATATATATATATATATATATATATATATATATATATATATATATATATTGCGTAAGACACAATTTATTCGTAAAGATAATGTATCAATGCATTATATTGTGATTAGATAATAAATTTATAATATATTTAATATTTATTTTCCTAGGCGTAATAATTTATTATTATTATATTTTATCTTTTTTGTTTCCCTTTTTTTGGGTAACAATATTTTTTCACATATATTTTTAATGTTATTTTCAATTCATTATATTAGTATTAGATAAATATATTTAACTTTATATTTTTTATATTTATTTTTCTTTTGTAATAATTTTATATAACTCATATTTTTCTTAAATAAATATTTAAAGATTTAATAAAACTATTGAAACTTTTATTATAAATAAAAACTTATTCAACTTATATAAAATTTTCTAATTAGATATAATTTTATATTTTTATATTATAAGAATAAAAGTAAGATATCGAATCAGGCAAAATATGTTAAAGAAAACATTAAATTAGGTAACATGTAATAAAAGAAAGATATTGAATTAGTCAAAATATAATATTAGTAAGATATTGAATTAGGTAAAATATAATAAAAGAATTTACTAAATTAGGTAAATATTAGGTTCGGAGTACACCGAAGTACCATAATTTTCTCCAAAACTAACGAAGCATGAGAAACAGACACATAGGATAGGAGGATTGGAGCCTCGAAAAGCACTGTTGAGAGGAAGATCCTTGGCCCGACCCTTGGGGTTTCCGACCTTGATGCCATAGTTTGGAGGGGGAGGTGAAGAAGCCAAAGGCAACTCTCTGACCATTTGAGTTTACGGACTCTGCCGCTTAAGTGACTACGAGATAGAACATGGGTGAACCCGCTCAAAACAAAACTACAACTAGACTACCAGATATATATATATGGGGTTGGATAATTTATTCGGAGCTATTAGAGCGGGATCGGGTTTTCATTTGAATCCAACCCCATATATATATATATATATATAGGGTTGGGTTCAAATGAGAACCTGTCAATATATGCGAACCTAGGGACCAATCTGAACCATTGATTATTTTAATCCGAAGGCCAGAATTAAATGAAATTATGTGTTTAAAAATAGAAAAAATAAATTATTCACGCTGCTTTATTAATAGGGAGGGTCAAATTAGGCCTAAGATAATATTGTATCAATCCCGCCAATTACGTAGCCCCGTGATATTTGGAACACCAAAAGGCAATTTCAATATGAAGCTACCCGTATCAAAAATTCATTCGGAAAGAAATCACTAGGTTGCGTGCCGGCACTATAGAAAGGATTCGTTTGTACATGATATTCAACGCGGTTTAGGATTATCACATTGCGCTTCGAGCAAAAATTCGGGGTTTCCTGATGGAGAGCGACGGTCGGCGTTCAAGGGGTCTGCGGCGGACGGCGGCGGATGCGGTCACAGGTATAATTTGAACCCACTGAGGCGTGTCTTTTTTATAAACCCTAGAAAGCAGTATGTAAGCGAAAAATATCATATACAACTATAGTTTAATTACTGGAATTCCATTTAAAACAAAAAATTCCAATTGAATTCATGAATCCGATTTTTGCTGGGCCTCCTGTTATTTTATTTACTGATTTTTTTCTTGTTCTGGCCTAAAAAATGGGATTCACTGAGCATGCTTTTTACTAAAAATTGATTTTTGGAAAGTAATGCTTTTACATTGGTGAAATTCCCCAACCAATCTTGAAAATTCATAGTGCACTTTGTAGTACTATCTAACTGTTTGCACATATGAAATGCAGTAATTTTTTGTTAGCGGTGTTCTTTATATGTAAGCTTAGTGCTTTCAATATTTTATGGTGCTTTAAATTGTGCTTTGTTGTGCACTTAGATAGAGAGTGTACAACTGCTTCTTGAAATATGTTTCAGCTGCTCCCATGTCTGTCCATTGAAAAGAGGATAAGTGTCTGGTGCTGTTTGATACTTGTTGTTAGTGCTTTTAATGTGTACGATGCTTTGAAGTATAACCCAGTGTGCCTCAGATAATTTGCTTGCAGTTTGTTGGAGCTAATCGTGCAGTGATTTTATTTTGTAGTGTTTTTAATAATACTTGAAGGTGCTTTATATATTATGGTGCTTTTAGTGTGTGTGAGTGGTGCTTTTAAATATATGTGCTTGGATTTATACGTATGATGCTTTGAATATTTATATATAATAGCTGGTGCTTTGAGTATGTGCCTATGTGTAAATAGCCTCTGAACACGTGTGTCTGTAAAATATCCAGTGATGTTATAATAGTGTCATGCGCGAACGTTGTTTAATTCAAGTGCTTATAAAAAACAAGTTGTGTTAGCACTTTTTATTGATTATTGTTTGTTAAATATACTCATGTGCATTCTGGTTTTAGATAATGGATATATGTTTTAATTCTCTGTCTATAGGGCTCTTAGTATATATGCATAGTGCTTTATTTTTTTGCTATTGAATAGTTTGATTGAATCCGTGCAATGCCTTTACATTCTGATTTGTACATATTTGTATGTGATTTTCGTGTGTTTTTGCATCGTATGTTGTGTGCTTTTATGTGTTTTAAGTTTATCTTTTTATCGTTTTTCTTCCTTTTTTTATGTTTTTCGTTTCTTATGGTGTTTAATGTGTTTTTACTTTGTTTTGTATGAAATAATCTAACTTTGTTCAATGTTAATATCTCAGCTCAAAACGAGGAAAACGGGACGAGCGACGAGCCGAAGCCATGCAGGTGCGTCGACTGACGCACCGTCGACGCACTGTCAATGCTACGCCCGCGTCGACTGACGCACCGTCGATGCAAAGGTTCTGAAGCGTCGATCCTAGGCCCGTCAGTCGACGCCACCATCGACGCAAAGGTTCTGGAGCGTCGATCCTAGGCCATCAGTCGATGCACCGCCTGTCGACGCGTGCAGCCTGGCTCGCGTCGACTGACGCACCGTCGACGCAAAGGTTCTGAAGCGTCGATCCGAGGTCCGTCAGTCGACGCTCTTCCTGGTCGACGCATGCACCTGGCTCGCTTCGACTGACGCACCGTCGAAGCTCCGGCGGTTGAGCGGGTTATTTTTGAAGAAATCTATAAAAACCGGCGGAATTTTCCATTTGCACACCAGACTTCGAGGGGGCAAGGTCCAGAACAATTAGAAATATATTCCCCTTTCCCTTTTCCATCATATTTGAAGATTTCGTTCAAAGATTGCAACGGAGGCTCGTTTCTACGTTCACCGTCGTTACTTGTCATCGTTTGTCGCTGAAGTTCGATCGTTTGCTGCAGATTTTCATGAACTATAAGTAGTAATTTCCTGCTTTCTGTAATTTGGCTTTGGATTTAGTTTTCTTAAGTTGTACGTTTCACTATTAGTATGTTAGTTCGACTATGTTATTTTAGTAATTCAAATGCTTTCGACTTGCTAGTTGATAATGTTGCTTCTCGTTTTTAATTATCTGAATTTTCATGTTTCTAATTAGGTTTAATTAGTTAATTAGGTTTTTAATAATTGCATGCTCGTTTTTAAATTCGTAGTTGTAGAACCCTTCAACAAAGAAATGGATCGTGTGTTTAATTATAAAAATACTGAACACAGATTGACATTCTTACATTGTGTAGTTTCGAGTTCCGAAACTTCCAACTGAGACAATTTTAATGAATGACACTGAAATCTCAAAATATCTCGTTCGACGCCAAACCATATTTTTGAGGCAACATGTGTCGGAAAACTAGCCAACAAAAGTGATAATCTCAGGACCTATAGGATGAGGAGCCTTGAGTATCTCATCCTCTGTAGGAACAGATGCCACGCCGCGCTCTTCCACCCTCTCAACCTCTTCATTCGATATAGGGTGGCTCTTCCATATTTCCAGAATCAATATTTCTTTGTCCGATTTGATGGGCCCCGACCTCGACTTCTTGAATCATATGGATGCGTTAGTCATAGTCATCGGGTAATTAGCCTTTTCCTTGTCTACATCTAGATTAGATTTTGCTTGAGGACAAACAAAAAGCTAAGTGTGGGGGAGTTGATTGTACATATTTGTATGTAATTTTCGTGTGTTTTTGCATCGTATGTTGTGTGCTTTTATGTGTTTTAAGTTTATCTTTTTATCGTTTTCTTCCTTTTTATGTTTTTCGTTTCTTATGGTGTTTAATGTATTTTTACTTTGTTTTGTATGAAATAATCTAACTTTGTTCAATGTTAATATCTCAGCTCAAAATGAGGAAAACGGACGAGCGACGGGCCGAAGCCATGCAGGTGCGTCGACTGACGCACTATCGATGCTACGCCCGCGTCGACTGACGCACCGTCAACGCAAAGGTTCTGAAGCGTCGATCCTATGCCCGTCAGTCGACGCACCGTCGACGCAAAGGTTCTGAAGCGTCGATCCTAGGCCATCAGTCGACGCACCGCCTGTCGACGCGTGCGGCCTAACTCGCGTCGACTGACGCACCGTCGACACAAAGGTTCTGAAGCGTCGATCTGAGGCCCGTCAGTCGACGCTCTGCCTGGTCGACGCATGCACCTGGCTCGCGTCGACTGACGCACCGTCGACGCTCCGGCGGTTGAGCGGTTATTTTTGAAGAAATCTATAAAAAACGGCAGAATTTTCCATTTGCACACCAGACTTCGAGGGGGCAAGGTCCAGAACACTTAGAAATATATTCCCCTTTCCCTTTTCCATCATATTTGAAGATTTCGTTCGAAGATTGCAACGGAGGCTCGTTTCTACATTCACCGTCGTTACTTGTCATCGTTTGACGCTGAAGTTCGATCGTTTGCTACAGATTTTCATGAACTATAAGTAGTAATTTCCTGCTTTCTGTAATTTGCTTTGGATTTAGTTTTCTTAAGTTGTACGTTTCACTATTAGTATGTTAGTTCGACTATGTTATTTTAGTAATTCAAATGCTTTCGACTTGCTAGTTGATAATGATGCTTCTCGTTTTTAATTATCTGAATTTTCATGTTTCTAATTAGGTTTAATTAGTTAATTAGGTTTTTAATAATTGCATGCTCGTTTTTAAATTCGTAGTTGTAGAACCCTTCAACAAAGAAATGGATCGTGTGTTTAATTATAAAAATTGTGAACAAACATCTATCGACGCCGATTGCAATTCCTCGTGATTCGACTCGGATCAACTTATCGCATACAATAGCTCTGTTCTCTTGCGGACGAGCTTTTCATTAATTTTAAATGCGAAAAAGTTTGATTCACATTCTCTTTCAAACAGCTGTATTAGTATTATACAGCAGTTAAGCTGCTTTCAGAGTGTGTGTTTGTGCACTAGTTGTCGGTATATATGTCTGAGATGATATATATTTTTCTTATAAATTGCACAGAACTGTTTCGTAAAATTTATAACATGTATAAATTGTGCAGATAAGGTTGATACACAAAAAAAATACGCAAAGTGGCCAAATTGAACAGAAAACTGGGTGATGTTGTGAACTCTGAAATAAAGGATGGCAATAATACAACGCATAGTGGAGCGTTCGAGGCGGGGTTCGCATCCGTAAACCTTGCAGCTGATTCGGCACCTATCTGGATAATTGTCCGTCAATCTAACCAGCACTTACCTATGACGGCTGGAATGTTTGCTTCGAACAGCATTCGGCTTGAAACCTCCAGGGTACCAACCGCCCGTGTGTCAGTCTTGCCTTCTGCACATGATGAGTCTGATGACGATGACAGAGTTGAGAATGACGTGGAGAGCCGTCCGAATAACTGCATTGGAGCTAATGAGGGAGACGTCGATGTGGTGGATGAAGAAGATGATGCTGATAACGAAATAGGCGGCATAGAATACCCATTACTGAAAACCAGGACTTCTCCTAGAATTTTAGTGGATGCCTTAAAGAAGCTAAACCAACGATAAATTGCTGCGGTCGAGGGGATGGGGTTCGGTGGCCTGCTACACCTGAATATTAGTGCGTTGCCACAGAAATTGTGTTATTGGGTTTTGGATAAGTTTGATCCGAGAAGCTGTGAGCTGAGTTTGCAGAAGGGCAGGACGATCCACGTTGATCCTATGGATGTTCACGTCACTCTTAGCCTGCCGAGGGGGCAAGTGAGTATTCGAAAGAAACCAAGGCACGAACACTCGGCGTTATTGGACACGTGGGCTGGATTCTTTACGAAAAAAAAGGATAAGATTCTACCGAAAGAAGTTTCACAAAAGATGCTTGATGAGACTGAGGGTAGTGTATGGTCAAGCGCCAATTCCTAATACTAGCTACGTCTTGTCTAATTGAGACTGCACACAATGGATACGTGCTTCCGCAAATAATGGACTACTTGGATGACGTTGACAACATGGCGAAACTCAACTGGTGTGAATACACGATGATGAGGCTTATAAGCTGCAAGCTTGACTGGGACAAAAACAAGACTAAAGAATTCAGGGGGCCAATACTATTCCTGACGGTAATGTCTCCACGATCAGTAAAAATCATACCGTTGTAATATGCCTAAAAAAATTTTTGTTTTTGTTTTCATGAAATTTTATCTATTTCTATTAAGAGACGCAGACCACAACTGAATCCAAAAAATGTATTTTTGAAAAGGGCTCTTAATTTGTTTTCAAAAAATAGCTTCATCATCCCTTTTTTTTTCTTTTCAAAACAATGAAATGCTATTGATTAATCAACAGTGTGCTGTTGATTACTTGGGTGTCTGGAAATACTAATACTACTTGAATGATCATAGGTGATGTATGTTGACCGGGTTATGTTGTTCACTCGATCTGTCCCGAGGGCTTTCCCATCGATAAAAGGATGGGATAAAGATTTGTTGAAGAAAAGAGAGAACCAGGAGGTAGCTGCAAACGGTTTAGGCGCCAGTTTTCCGTACGATAGGATGGAACCTCTGGAGACGCTAGTTTGTGAAGCGATTCAACCTCCACCACGAACTGAAAAGAACAAAATCACAGTTGTTCCGGAGGGGGTAGTGTGCACG
>BMAC01000039.1:2131398-2161876 GCA_014905375.1 Phtheirospermum japonicum
TAATTTTATTATCCAACACATCAATTCAAAGCCATCTCATTTTGTATGAATTTATTATGATAACAAAAATTTAGAATCATTTAAAACAATTTTGAAATAGAAATTTGAGAATAATGAATCTTGATTATTTAAAATTCAAGATCATTTAAAAATTTTAGAGTCACTTTTAACAATCTTGAAACTAAGTGATATTTGGAATAATTGGAACTACCCTTTTTTTTTTACTTAAAAAAAAAATAGAACCGGTTTTTACCGGTTTACTGGTTCGCCGGTTTTACCGATTTTTACCTGGTTTTTTCACCTGACACTGGGTCATTAGCCCGCCGGACCAAATAAAAAACCGGACCGGACTTGGGACCGGTTCTCGGTTAACCCGGTCGGACCTAATTCTTGGCTCTGTCTCTGGTTTGTCGTGCATTGCCTATTCTGTGCATATATAACCGTTATAAAGGAAATAAAGTAAAAGTTGTGGGCTACAAAATGTGAAGTTCTTATTTATTGACCATCTCAAGTTGAGTGTTTACACAAGTCTCTACAACATGGTATGTAAATCCAAGAAATTAACAAATTGGTGGCCAAACTGCACTGATTGCAACATGGCTGTGGGATCACCCCCAATCAAAACCCTGATTGTGGACCAATCCCAGCTCTTGAAAATTTAAATAACGCGAATTATTGCTATTATATTTATATTTTTTACTTTGTTTTTTGGTTGCTTATTATTTCTGTACTTTCAGTCTCTGCCTTATCTCCTCATCTCCATAGGAAGGCAGAATCAGTTAGGCTGACAAAATATATTTTCAGAAAATCAGTTTTGTTTTCTGTACATCCATTTAGTTTATTCTCCCACAAGATTTCTTCCTCAGCTTGTTATTCTACTGACATATTCTGCATCATATGTGACTAGAAATTTATGTACAATTAAATAATGAAAGACAATTATTGGTTTGGCTACATCTTGTGTAGCCAATAATGAAAGTGAGATTTTTTTATTTTTTTTTTCGCATAACTTTTTCCTTTTCCTCTTTCTTTTTATAGGCAACTTGCTATCTTTCGGGTACACAAACACACTTGTTCATTTTCGGATTTACGAATCAAGTCTTATAACCACTCACTCAATCAAACCGCACCAGTGATTGGTGCAAATGTGAGAATTCGAAGTTAAATTTTTTGATCTCAATACATGTTATACTCCTATATTATTACTTCACTAGTCTAGTCTTCGCACGACCGACATTATTACATAATCTTGAAGTGTAAATGGTCATTACTACCAATTATATGTATTAGACTACAATATTTTTGCCCACTCTTCATGAAAACATTTTTTTCCCCATTATTTAATGAAAAAGAGGCTTGCACACGATGGTGTAAGTGCAAGACTTGCACTTGGTTGGTATAATAGGCCTCCTTTTAGCAAGAGTATTATGGTAAGTGCGGGTACAAAAATAAATAAAATAAAATTATATAATAAAATTATATATATATATATATAAATAAAATGAGGTAAATAAGTAGTTGCCCTATCAATATTGGGTAGTAAAGAAATGTTCCCTAATCTTGAAACAACGCTTGTTTGTCAATAGTGTCAAAACAAGGGAATGGGAGTTTTAACTATTAAACCAAGAATTTTATTAAAGAATCCTGTTTTTATTATAAAAGAGCCTCGTTCTAATAGTATTAAGACGTTCACACCGTTGGAAATATTATTTTCACCAATATTATTCTTTATTTGTAGTTTGCTTTTTTTAGGACACAAAATATTTTAGGACTTTAGATTTCTTTCTTAGTTGGAGTGTAGGACTTTATTTAGTTTCTTAAATACTTATCTAACTTGTTTAATAAGACTAGAAGTCTTGTTTTATAAAAAGGAGAAGACGCAAGAAAAAAAGAAGATGTACGACGCATACATGCTTGAAGCAGATCACGCAAAGTAAGACACGGAGAACACGAGCAAATAGATTTCTTGTAGCAACGATCCAAATCAAGGAGATCTTCAAAGTTGCGTAACCAAAAAAGAAGATCATCAAAAACTTTGCCACAAGACTTGAAGCGACGATCTTATTTACGAAGATCTTTGAAGTTGCGTAACCAACGGAGAAGATCATCATACCGAGGCGACGAGTATATTGTGTATCAAGAGTCTGATACAATTTATTTTTCATATATTACTTTTTATTATTTTGTATTGATCTTAAACGTTGATAAGTAATATAGTTTTCGGGTTTGTACACCCAAGTTCGTAAGCACGATTGCTTACGAATTGAAATTAATTTATTGTGTTTTACTTATTTATTTTCGCTGCTGTTTCTGAGATTCAGTTGATGTTAGGTCTGGTGACATCTATCACGAAACCTAACGTCATATCTGAAAACTGCATTTCTACAAAACTACAATTGGCACCAGAGCAGGATACTTAACCTTAAGTATTTCGATCCTTGTTTTGTAAATTTGACTTAATGGACGCTCAAGGTAATCCAAGACCACCAATCCTAAATGGAGAGAACTACTCTCTCTGGAAACAGAGGATGCGGTGGCATATCAAAAACATCGATGAACGAGCTTGGAGATCCATCCTTGTTGGATGGGAGAAACCTCGTGTTGCTGCTGATGGTGATGGTGACTCCGTATTCAAGAGAGAAGAAGACTGGACGGACAATGAAGATGCCATTTCAAACTGGAACTCTAAGACCATTAATACCCTGTGCAGCTATGTCGATACAAACTACTACAAAGTGATCAAGAATTGTGAGTCTGCGAAAGATGCATGGGATGCCCTTCAAAGGGTATGCGAAGGGACTGCAAGTGTGAAAAAATCTCGCCTGAGAATGCTCACCACAACGTTCGAGACCATGAGAATGGATGATAAAGAGTCGGTTGTGGAGTATGCCATGAGACTCTCCGACATAGCAAGTGAAATTGGAAACCTTGGCGAGCCATGTCCAGTGCACGCCTTGTTGGAAAACTTCTCAGATCCATTTCAAAGAAGTTCAGTATGAAAGTAGTTGCCATTGAGGAATCCAAAGATACTGACAAACTAGTCTATGATGATTTGGTCGGTGCACTCAAAACATATGAGATAGAGCATATAGACTTTCATTCGAAGGAGAAAAATGTTGCTCTCACCTCCGATGTTAACTCAAAAGATGAAGATGAAGATACTGACTGGAGAGAGCTATTTGATAAATTCGAAAGAACCACACTTGGAGAGGAAGAAGTATCACGCATTACTCAGAAATTCGACTGCTACTTAAGGAGAAAGAACAATATTGGACTGAAAGAATCAAACTCCTTGATGGAGACACCACCTCCAAAGTCTTCTGGAAGAAAGTTGTCCAACTTCCAGCCCTCATTTTCATAATCAAAGACTGGAAATTCTCCCAAGCCACTTAGTGAAATTCAATGCCATGAGTGCAAGGGTTGGGATCACTACAAAAATGAATGTGCAAATACGTTAAGGAATAAGAGTCTTATTTCGAAGGAGTTTGATGAAGATGGAAGCGAATCTGACTCACCTGAGTCAGTACCTGCACTTTTTGCTCATGTTGCCTGGGATGACGACTTTTGAGTTCACAACATCAATTCTAACACCTTGTGCCTTAATGCTGAGGTTGAAGATTCTCGCGACGAATATAAAAAGTTGTGCGTGGAGTATGATGAACTATTTTCCAAATGGGGAAATCAGGTTTTGAAAGTGAAAACCCTTACGATCAAAGTTGAAAAGCTTACTCATGAGATAGATGATCAAGTGAAGATCATTACCCGGTTGGAGACCTCTCTTACAAGGAAAGATTCAGAATTGGAACGAGTAAGGGCTGAGCTAAAATTCAAACCTCAACAAGGGAAAGACAAAGGTGGATGAAATTCTGGAAATGTCGTACCCAGAATCTTCAAGGCACGAAATTGGTTACAAACCGGAGCAACAATCACGTCAAGTCGGCCACAACCAAGAGTCTATCAAGCGCCATAAGAAGAGAAGAACGCAGTATATCTGCCATCACTGTGGAGATCATGGCCACATTCGCCCCTTCTGCTGGAAGAGAACCGGGAAGAAAAGTCATTTTCAGAGGATTAATCAAGATGTTGGGACTCGTGATGGGACTCAAGCTGTCAACACCATAGGCAACACCAAGTTGAAACGAGTCTGGGTAAGAAAGGGGGAGGTCAAGTGTAACATGATTTATACTTCTCTAAATTCTCATGTTCCTGGAGCATGGTACTTTGATATTGGATGCTCCAAACATATGACCGGATTAGAAGACCTTTTGTCGAACATTGTAAAATTTAAAGGAGGAAAGGTCAAATATGGTGGAGGCGCAAATGGACAGATTATTGGGCAAGGAACACTCCATGTTCCAGGTATTGGCAAGCTGGAAAATGTGCTACTTGTTGAAGGACTGACTACTAGTTTGATAAGCATTAGTCAGTTGTGTGATGGTGGCTTTAGTGTTAAGTTCACCCGGGAAAAGTGTGAAGTCTATGACGAGGATGGTGCCTATATCCTCACTGGTCAGAGGACTTCTGATAATTTTTACCAATTAATTGGTGATATGTTCTGCAGGTACAAGATAGTGGAAAGTTTGATCAAGGATAAAGCTGCTGTTGTAAGTGGTGACGGGTCTGGTGACATGTCACTGAACCCAACACCGACTCAAGAAGAGCTGGATCAATTCCGTAGATATTGGGCAGGTGATGTCATAGATAGGAAGAGTACCACTGGAGGATGTTTCTTTTTGGGTAGTAACCTGGTTTCATGGTACAGTAAGAAACAAAACTATATATCCCTCTCTACTGTTGAAGCTGAATACACTGCAGCTGGAAGTGCGTGTGCGCAACTTTTATGGATGAACCAGATGATTGAGAACTACGGTTTCCATAGCAGTATTTTAACCGTACTCTGTGATAATACGAGCGCAATTGACATCTCAAAAAATCCAGTTCGCCACTCTCGTATAAAACACATTGACATCAGGTATCACTTCATCCGAGATTTAGTTGAGAGAAAGATAATAAGTCTTGAACATGTAGGGACGGACAGTCAGCGTGCTGACATATTCACAAAAGCATTAGATTTAGAGACCTTCTCTCGTTTGAGAAAAGATCTCGAAATGTGCACTGTCTAGTCCATGTTGGGTTTGATGTTATGACGCCCAAAGATGTCATCAGTTCATAACATCTGTATAATTTACATGCATTTTTATTTTCTTTTTCATACATCATACGAATGCATTGAGTTTGATTTAAAGAGAAATAAGGTCATGTGTTGTAATAAAAGTGATGACAAAAAGACTAACCTCTTCGTTTAGGTGATTGTYGAACTCTCCCGCAYAAACAGYTTTTCTCCCAGGRCCAAARYCAAAAGGTGTTAACAGCAATTGTTGAAGATGTAATAATACTCTTCAAATCTTAAAAAGATGAAGAAAATCTAGACTAAAGGCTTGATCTTTAAATTTCACCTTATTGAGCGATTTTGACGTTGTCATTAACTTGGGTTAAGGGGTTTGTTTTCATTGACTTCACCTTATGCAATGTTGGGTCTAATGTCATCAGTCATGAAAAGCAACACTGATCAAAATCTCTAAAAATCTTTATGTGAAATTTTTTAACGTTTCTAGATCATACTTTTAGGCATAATATAAGATATACAGATTTTGTGAATTTGTCAATATTGCTGAGTGTTCTGTTTCTCGTGTTTGTTTCTTATTCTGACGTCTCTTGATTTTTTTTTGAGGTTGTAGTTATTTGATTGTTTCAGTGGCGTTGTGATCGGCTGTGCTGAGCAGGTAATATGAGATTGATATGAATTTTGGATTTGTCACTTTGTACGCTTTTTATACGGCTTTGGTGATGGTTCAATTTGCCAGCTCTAATTCAGTTTTATGCAATTGTAGGGACGTGTGATTTGGTTTGGATTTTTGGTTGATTGAGTGGAAATCATGTGTCCTAAATTAAGGGGGAGTGGGATTTTTGGATGGAAAGAAAATCTTTTGTGGGTTTAAAAATGGATAATTGGTAATTTATGATTTATTACCGTTTTTATTCTAGTTCTCTTTAATATTTCAGCACTTAAAACTCTCTTACTCTTAACTTCTTCACAGTCTCTCTCGAATTGCCTTTGTTTTTTGTTTTCTTTTTGAAATTTGGAACAGGATGTCTTCTCCGAGCAAAATTCCCGAGCTCCCTGCCAGCGTGCAAAACTCCACTGATGAACAAGTACCTGCCAACTTTCTGAGGTTCAGTGGCCTGGATATCCGTGATCTTAGACCTCCATGAAGGCCACACAGAAGAAAGACAAGGTTCCCTTGCATGCTGCTGACCCGATTGATGATGTTGGTTCCGGTGATTTGTCACGGATTCCAACATCGCCTGCTGTTGATCCTATTCCTTCCCCAACCACTAAGTCGACCTCCATTTTATCTGGAAGTATCCCAGTTACATTGGCTACAAGCTCTGATGATGCTCCGTCTCAAGCCGTCGAGATTGAAGACATGGAACCAATCTCCACGAGGTTCTTGACGAGTGAAGTTGAGGAGCTGTTCTTGAGATTTCAAAATCAAGGCACGAGGTTCTTTAGGTCTGATAATGATGATGTGTATACTGGAGAGGCCGATTTGTTTTCTTTGAGGGGCCAGCGTCCTTTCGAGCTGGTGTTGTGAGTGATGGTGTTTCTGATGTTCCCATCACCGGTCCCAACATGGTTCGTTTATCTGCCCCGGTTGTACGTGCTCAACTGGACTTGCTTGACTACCAAATTATCCAGCTCTAGGCGTTGCGTGGTTCCTGGTTGGAGGCTCTTTTGTTTTCAGAACAAAAAGGGGAAGAAGGTGTAGAGACGCGGCTGTGGAGGGTAGCTTCTAGTTTGAGCCAATGATTGTGGTTTGTTTGCTCTAAACAATGAGTATTTGTTTAGGGGGAATTTTTAATTCAGGGGGAGTTTTTAGTCTTTTGATCATTTTCATGTGTCTTGGGTATTTTGTCCAAAAAGGCAAAAGTGGGAGATTGTTGGGAATATTATTTTCACCAATATTATTCCTTATTTGTAGTTTGCCTTTCTTAGGACACAAAGTATTTTAGAACTCTAAATTTCTTTCTTAGTTTGAGTCTAGGACTTTATTTAGTTTCCAAAATACTTATCTAACTTGTTTAACAAGACTAGGAGTCTTGTTTTATAAAAAAGGAGAAGACACGAGAGAAAAAGAAGATGTACGACGCATACATCCTTGAAGCAGATCACGCAAAGTAAGACACGGAGAACGCGAGCAAATAGATTTCTTGTAGCAACGATCCAAATCAAGGAGATATTCAAAGTTGCGTAACCAACAAAGAAGATCATCAAAAACTTTGCCACAAGACTTGAAGCCACGATCTTATTTACGAAGATCTTTGAAGTTGCGTAACCAACGGAGAAGATCATCATACCGAGGCGACGAGTATTTTGTGTATCAAGAGTTTGATACAATTTGTTTTTCATATATTACTTTTTATTATTTTGTATTGATCTTAAACGTTGATAAGTAATATAGTTTTCGGGTTTGTACACCCAAGTTCGTAAGCACGATTGCTTACGAATTGAAATTAATTTATTGTGTTTTACTTATTTATTTTCGCTGCTGTTTCTGAGATTCAGTTGATATTAGGTATGGTGACATCTATCACGAAACCTAACATCATATCTGAAAATTGCATTTTTACAAAACTACACACACATTACTATATATATTCATCATGATTTAAATCTGAATAAAATCAGAAATATTGCCCAGCATGAAAAGATTTATCCTCCAGAAATACCCCTTCTACTTATAGGTTTAGTAAGGCTGTAAAAAATCCATTCACAGTCACACAAAACTAAACCAACAAATTAATTCCAAAAGCTCCATCTCCAAAATTTGCACATTAGTAGCACTTAACCTTTTATCCATAGATAATGAATGAATGGCCTTACCCAACCCCCGATTGCAGCACCCGAAAGAAAGTCCACTTGTTCCGATGACCGCCCAAATACCCCTTACTGGTGACAACAGATTCGTCGCTAGTCCACCACTCGCAGTCGATGCTCGATTTATCCGAAACCTCCTCCTCCTCCTCTTCTTCTTTCGAATTGTCAAAATCGAAATCCTTGCTCGAACCCACCGACACGGTACGCGGAATTTCGCATTCGTCTATTTTACGCGGAGGCACGTTCTCCTTCACGACACAAATCGGGATATCCTCGCCGATCAATTCAAACGAAACTCTATGATCGCCGTTTTGCGACTCTCGGTCTGAATTAGCAAGTGACGCCACGTCATAATTCGAAAAGTGTCCGTATCCAATAAATTCGCACTTTGCGTTCCTCCGATTCCGAGCTAGCGACGACGACAAGAGCTCCGCGAACGGCACTTCGGGCGAAGAAGGGGTCGTCGTCTCGGTCGGCGGGGTGAGAGGGGCGGTCGACGGTTCGGTGGTGAAGGTTGAGAAAACGGGCGGGGAGACTAATTGGGTCTCGTAAGCGTACGGGCCGATGGTGAAAATGGGCTGGGTCCCGGTTGGGGAGTAGGCGTGGACGGAGAGTAAGCCGATGGGGGTGTGGGTGGCGGAGGGAGGATCGGATTGGAGGAAAGAGGCTGGGGAAGAAGGAGGGACTATGAAGGGGAGTAGAATGGCGGACGAGCGGTGGTTGGGATTGTCTACGGAGGGGTGTACGGTAGCTAGCGGTGAGGGCTCGGAGACGAGAACGGCGTGGCTGATACGTTTGGTGTGTTTGTGAGAACCGAAACACGAGTAGAGACTCCGGAAGCTCGCCCATCTTTTCCTCTGGAGAAAATATATAAATGTACATATAAATGTACAGGGCATTATTAGTAATTAGGCCTGATTTTTACGATTTTCATGAGCTTAAGAATTTGAAAAACATGAACACAAGAAATTAAGATGAGCAAACACTCACACACAAGAAAAAAAAAAGGTTTTAAAATTTCTAGCAGCAAAATTAGTATTTTTATGTAAAAAAGACACATGTTTGTGAGCACAATATAATATATGTGTGTCATAAAATTCTACTTCTGGAAAAGCCTAAACTTTGCCTCCTTTACTGTACACTATTTATGTCATATACGACAAGCCGTCTAGCATACACTAAAATCTCAAATCCATTATTCTTCGCCTCTTTTCTTTCGATTTATTGTATCAGGTCCTGAAGTAAAGCAATAATTGCACCGTAAGATGCATTGATCCTCAGATTTCGACATTTAAATAATAATAAAATAAAACTAATAATTAAAAAAAATAACTTTTTGCTTTCATTAAAAAGATGCTGCAAGACTTAAGACTACCAAGACCTCATTAACGGAAACACTGGAGTCATTTAAATTTCATGGCTGCTAATTAATGCCATATATACTTTGAATTTCCGAAGCCAACTGTCAAAACAGAGAATTGAAAACCTGATGTTTGTTGGTTTTGAAATAAAGGTTATCCGGAAGAAAAAACTTAAAATTCAGAGCAATCATTCAGTTTTTTCTGATACAGCACTATTTACCTTTTTGGGTATTAAAAAAAAACTCCCTTTGCAGCTAAATTTGTTTTTAATTATTGGCCAAAAAGCTATTAATTGTTCAGATTTAAGTAAAATCTCATAGTCGACAAAAGGAAAAATCTACCAAACCTACGAAAAATGAAGAATATTTACATCAAGCAAAAGCACGAAGAGCATATGCAAATCAACACACACATACATGCGTGTTTGGGTATACGTATAAATTATGTTCAAATTCAAATAAAATTAATTCTATCTTGAAAATATGTATGAACCTGAACTGAAGATGGTTGAGCTCTCCTTCCTGATGTAAAAATGGCAGTTGCGGCAGCGTTTACAGTGTCCACGCTATTCTGGACGCTACTCATGGTGATATGCGCAGCTTATAATTTCTCCGGCGAGCTGACGTCAGATCCCGGCGATATGGCGCGGGTTTTGATGTGATTCCCGGTGGCTTTGGTCGGGAGGGTCAATCAAAGAGTGAGATTGCTACGCAAAATCACATGGCGTGTTTCAAGCCAAGCGAAAAAAATGATGGCCTTTATAAGTAAAGGGCACATTTTTGTTTAATTATATTTGGTGCCCTTTTTGATGAATTTTATTTACATTCGAAGCCCATTTGTGTAAATTCTTATCGCATTGGTTTTTAATTGGAATTGTTGTGTAGTGGGATTATTTATTTGAAATTCAAATATATTTCTGAATGAATATGTAATCAAAGTAATTTTACTTAGAGAGAAATTAATATAGAATATACATAAAAAATATAAATTTTTATTGTTTCGAGTCTCCCAAAACTAATATTCATTTAGGACTTTTAAGACATTTTAAGATTTTTAAAATCATGATATATTTAATTAAAATATTTTAAAATTTATAAAAATTTTAAGGTATTTAACTGAGATTTTTAATGAATTATTGAATGTCTATAAAAGTCTTAAGGTATTCATTTGAGATATTTTAAATTCTTAAATTGTCATGAGGTATTTAAAAAGTCAAATACTATTTTGTAATTTGACTGGATTTTTCTAAATTTCTAAATTAATTATATTTACCAAATCCCACTGTCATATCCCATCGTTAAACATGAGATTTCAAAAAATTACAAATATGTAAAATCAATAAAAATAAAAGAAAATCCATACAAGTCTTATATTGAAACAAATCTTAAAATCTCTATAAAAGTTACAAATGAATACACCCACTAATTCAAATCTGAATTAAATATTGAGTAAAATAAGTTGTGAAATAATTCCAAATTATAAAAGTTGTGAAATAGAATTCTTCCTTGAGAAATTCACAAATTACATAAAATTTGAACTCGTAAAAGATTCCAATAAAAAAAAATATGTTGCCTTGTAAATTATGAAGAATGGTAGGGTCATGAAGTAAATAATAACCACATGCAATATTTAGGAGGTGAGTTTGGGGCTATTTGGTGTATATTAGATAATTATGGGGCTAACGTGTGAAAAGCTTCACACTTGTCAGAATTCGCCACCCGGCTCCTGCTTTATTTTCGGCGCCGCGCAGGATAAGAATGGATGGGCTATTTAGAGCGAACGTACGCCAGGTGGAAGAGGGAGGGGTGCGCATTCAATGTGGCGTATGTGCGCCTGCCACAGAAAATGAATTTACTCCAAGAGTCACGCGACCTTCGTGACGATGCTTGGGTTGGTGGGGCCAACTCACATATCTAATTAGTTGACTAATTTCTGTGATCAGATTTTATCGCGAATTAATTTGTTTATTGTGTATATTTTATTATTTTCATAATAGGGGTAAAAGATATTGGGTTATGAATGAACATGGATGGTTGAGTTAAATATAAATTCACAACATTTTAACTATATTACGATGCAAGTGATTTTCACATGATTTCTTATTTAAACTTCTTTTTTATTTATATATTATTTTAAGTCAATAACAAGAGAGGATAACACAAGAGCTTAACCTCCTAATTTTCGGTTTGAGTATCTGAGTATTATGGCAGACTCAATAGAAAAGCTGGTTAGACGTGATTTAGTTTTAATAGAATATATAACTTAAAAAATCTGGTTTTGGTTCCAAAAATTGATTTATTTATTTTTTAGTATTTTGACCGGACAAATCATTAAAAACAATCGCTAGATGAATTCAATTTAATAAAATGTCGGCGCACCTTGAAAATATTTAATTTTATATTAGATGTATTGATACAAGGATTTTAAACTCACTAGTTAAGCTGATGAGTTGAGTTGACTGACCTAATGAAGTAGATGATCTAACTTGATCATTTGAGTATATTTCATGTCTCTGATTATCTGTCGTTAGTCTCGGTTCCAATATAAATTTTATATGTACAATGTTTTTTGAGCGAATCGTCTTCATATATGACTGATCTAGTCGAGCCAAGTAAACATAGAATAGGGATAGTCAAATATCACAATTATCTTAATGTACTTTAAATGTGAGTTTTTATTCTTGATTAAAAAGAAAAAAAAAAAAGGGTCCTCTCTTATGTAAAATCTAAATATTTTAGATGGGATGAACTTGTGTGATTTTTTTGACCTTTTCATATGCGCATGATTTTTGGTTTTGGAAGTGAGTAAGCTTTAGCTTTATGCAGATATCATTTTAGGGGTTTTTCACTTTCAAAGATATCCACGTGCGCATAACCACATTTTCTTTCCTTTTGTTATATTATTATTATATGTAATATTGTATTGGTGCAATGGGGATGGAGCTGCAAAGCCATAGCTTTAGCCCTCGTGTGATAGATAGTGACACTTTTCTAAATTCTTCCCCCTTAATTTTAACTATCTTTTGCATGGACTCTTTCTCTTTACATTATCCCTTTGCTTGTTTGATAATGACACACACAACTTCCACTATTTGGATTCTTGCCTCGATTTTACTCTCATCTCCTTTTCTTTTATTTTACAGAAGTAAAAACTCTTCAAGTAAAATTTGATATTAGGGTAAATAGTTTATATTCTTTTGTATTTATTTGTAATTTCCTTTTATTTGTTATCTTGTTCTCTAAGACTTGTAGTTGTATTTATACGAGCTTTACTTTTAATAATAATTAACCTTTCTTCTAATCGCCATAAGGTATAGGCTAACGCTACTCGAATTCCTCGTTTTCCCCTTGCTAACCGGCAGCCATGACCACTGTCGCCTTCCCTCTCATCGCCATTAACACCGTTGCTCAAACTCCGCTTAAATTGACCTCGACGAACTACACATCGTGGCGCCTGCAATTTTAAACGGTTCTTATTGTTATAATCTACTTGGCTTTATTGATGGTAAAATTCCATGCCCGTTAGTAGAGGTGCTCAACGGTTTGGCCAAACCACCAACCGTTGACCACGGTTCGAATTGGAATCAAAACCGTAACTGTCAATAAGGTGGTCCGGTTCCACTTTGAACTTTTTCTCAAAAATGAACCGACAGTTCAAATCGCCGGTTTATATTATTATTATTATTATTATTATTATTATTATTATTATTATTATTATTATTATTATTTGGTTTTTTTCCTATACTTATAAGTGTCCATTAACATCAAACTCGACGATATTTTGAATTGGTGACCAACAAGAAAATTACTTTATTTTATAAGTAATAACTCCACGATCATGATGAAGATATTAGTCGTTTCTGGATCTATCAGCGATTCAATAAATTGGTAATAACCTATGTCTCTCAACCACTCTAAGGTAAGTAAGATAAGAGAAAATTATGTGCACTTTAATTTTAAGGTGGAAAATTACAATTTAAATATACAAATTATTTTATATTTTAAATTCGAGTATTTGAAAATTGTCCATTCTCATCCCATTTCAAAGTTCATAAATCACGTATACTTCTAATATATATATATATATATATATATATATATATATATATATATATATATATATATATATATATATATATATATATATAATTATTTGAAATTAAAATTTTAAATTTTAATTTCAAATATTTGAGATAGTTCAAGTCTAATTTCATTTCTTTCTTGAATTTAATCAAAGTGTTATATCTATTTTATCACTTAATCTCATACATATTTAAAAGACTGGTAATAAATATATCAAAAAACCAAAAAAAGAAAAAAGAAAGTCAACCCGGCTCAAATCGGCGAACCGACCAAACCAAACTGTAGCCGAACCATGAACCAGCGGTTCACGAACTGTCGGTAACCGGCCGATTTCACAGTCTGGTTGCGGTTTGTCATTAATTGACAAACCGAACTGGTTGTTCGAACTGTGAACCGCCGGTTCTAAACAGTTGGGCATGTCTACCTGTCAACCACTATCACAGTGGATAATGTGATCGCTCCTAATCCTGCCTATCGGGTCTGGATTCATCAAGATCAATTGATTTTGAATGCTATTATTACCTCCCTCTCTCTTTTGTTGATTATGTTTATTGATTTGTCTATCACTTCTGGTGATGCTTGTACGACCCTTATCGACACTAATGGTCGTGCTACTAGGGGAGAATTCTAACCCTTAAATATCTGATTCTTCATCTAATTAAGGGCACTCAGACCATCACGAAGTTTATGCATGGAATCAAATCCGTCATCGATGAACTTTCCCTACTTAGTGTTTTAAGCGACCTTGAAGATCTTGCACTTAAGGTGCTCAAATGGCCTTGATGAAAATCACAAGGAACTCTCTCATGCGGTTCAGGCTCGTGAGTCACCCATCTTGTTTGATGAACTCCATGAGAAATTACTTAGCCTTAATGATCAATTGGATGCGCACCATCCGCCCTCACTGACTCCCTCGCCCGTCACCACTTTAGCTTTGCGCCATCCGCCTCCCATTAATCCTGGTCCTTCTCGTGGTGTGCTGGCAGTCCGCGTTCCCAGGTGAGTCCAAGTTGCTTGATGACCGGTCAGCGCCCCTATCTGGGCAAGTGCCAATTTTTCAGATATCAAAGGCACTTAGCCAAACGCTGCTCTACTTACTAGTTTTCACCATGGACTAATGCTTCCCCTAAACAACCACCGCATGCTCACATGGCCACACATGCTCCATCTACCTCAGAGTGGATCCTTGATTACAGGGCATCTCACTATATCACATCGAACTTTACGAATGTTTTGCTCTACTCTCCTTATGAAGGTAATGACAATGATGTGATTGGTAACAGCTTAGGTTTGCGTATTAAACACACATGCGACTTGACACCCCCTCAGTCTCTCATCTTCATTTATTGTACTGTTTATGTGCTCCTACCATCCAACAAAATTTCATTTTTGTTTCATAATGATGCACGACCAATGATGTTGATGTTGTTTTCTCTTCTACTTGCTTTCATAGGAGAGATCGTCGCACAGGGGTCTAACTTCTTCAAGGCCCGCATAAAAATAGTGTGTATCACTGGCTTGCTTTGGCGTGTGCATTACCTACTCCATCCGTCCTTACGGTCTCTTTAATTAATTTTCTCTGATATTTGAACGCTACCTGTGATATGTACTGATGGTTATAAGTATTATATTATATTTGTAGAAAATTTTACAAAGAGTGTTTGGTTTTCTTCGTTACATCAAAAATATGATATGTATATCTGTTTTAGAAGTTTTGATGGTGTAGTATAGATAAGGGGTTCATGTGACTTAGTATTATCGGAATTCAAGTGCTCGTAGGAATCAATGAGTTTCTAGCTTGAGAAATTGAAGGAAAACGAAAATAAACGAAAAACTTCAAAAATCTATGATGATCTATGAAAAGTAAAGCAAGTATTTCGGATGCCTCGTGCATATGTTATATTGAAATTGCAAGCAATAATCAAAAGAAGCAATAAAAAGCAAAGGAACAACAAAGTACAAGCATGAAAACCTAAGGTACAACTACGCATGCATGATCATGAAATTTAAACAATGCAAATCTACGAGAATCGAAAGCACCAATGGAAAGAGCAATAAAAATTGACGTAAAAGTTAAAAACTTTTCGAAAAATAACTAGAAACAAAGATTAGATCTAAGATTCAATATAAAACCATGCATGAAAATAAAAACCAAAATAAAGCATAGGAAATACTTGAAATAAAAACGATCAAGGACCCGACCTATGATCAAGGTGTGTCGCTCACCTAGATTTCATAAACCAAATCACAAATTTAACAATAAATCTAAGAGATAAGACAAAATGCATAACTTGAAGAACAAGCTTGAAATTGAAGAACAAGGACGAAATTAAGCAAAAACTTACTTGAATTAAGAAAGAGAATCCAAAAACTTGAAAGAAATTACAATCCAAATTAAATTCCAAGTGATGACTTGAATTCTTCTTGAGCTTACAAGCCCAAGGAAAAGCTTGAAATTAAATATAAGAACTAGAGAGAGAAATTAAATCCTAAATCCATGCAAGAGTTGGGAGAATGAGACATCATGAGAGATCTCTCTTTTTGTACTAGGTTTAATTGGTGGTAAATGGGTCAAGTAAGCCTTAAAAGCTTGGATTTCCCGGGTTTGACCAGGTTTGACCCGAAATGGCCCCTTGGCTTGATGTTTGGCGTTGCTATTGGCTTGGGTTTGGCATTTGGCAAGGCGCTGAGCAAGGCATGGGCACTGGCGTTGCTGTTGGTGCAGACGCTGGCGTCGCTTGGCATGGGCCGGGCAAGGCATGTGCGCTGGATGCTTGGTGAGGCTGTTGGCAAGGCATGGTGCAGGCGCTTGGCGTGGATCTTGGCAAGGGCTGGCAAGGCGTTGGCATCGGTCTTGGCTTGGTGCTAAGAGCGAGCATGCAAGGGCTGGTGCGGGCATGCCTTGGCATCGGTGTTGGCGTGCGCAGGCATGCTCCAGCATGCACTAAGGAGCCTGGCGTGAGTCTTGGCATGCCTTGGCAAGGTTTGGCTATCATTCCAGAATGTTGTGGCTTTTGGAGCTTGCCCTTGGCGCTGATTTTGGCACGGGTTTTGGGCCTCAATGTCTTGGCTCGAACCTAGGCGCATGCCGGCACGTCTTGGCGCGAGTCTAATTCATTAAGCCACCTATGAAATAAGAATTTTGAACATAAAAACCCAAGAATCACACAAACATCACCAATATCGTATACATAAGACTCAAAACAATAAAACGAGAAAACAACTTAATAACCTAATGAATTGACTCAAAACTACTATAAATAACATTAAACCCTAATTAAAGACACGAGAAGAACACCGCAATTACATGCAAAATAATATCACTTTTGTCCAGTTTAAATCTTTCATCGAAAATTATTCCAAACTTCCATTCGTACGTTTTACACTAACAATAGAGGCAAATATATCTCCCTTCACCCCTTTCTTTTCGCTATTGGCATCACTCATTTAACTATATCTGCTCACACGCCCCAACACAATGGGTATTATAAATGCCGACATTGTTATATAGTCGAAATGGGTCTCTCTCTACTTCACCATGACTCCATGTCACTCTCTTTATGGCCATTTGCGTTCCCCATATCCACATATCTAATTAATCGAATGTCGAAAGCAAAACCCTCCCACCTCTTATCATTTGAAAAACTTTTTGATAAATCCCTAGATATGCTAAGCCTTCGTGTGCTTGGTTGGCTCTATTTTCCATGGCTCAAACGACTTTATGCCTCTCAAAACTTGAGTCTTGATCTTGTCCTTATGTCTTAGTTGGTTATTCTCTTACACAAAGTGCATATCCTTTGATCCCATCAATAATAAGTTTTTTCACCTCTCGTCACATCCAATTTGATGAACGCACATTCCCCTTTCCAACGCTACTCTCTCCTCCTGTCGAACCTCCGCCCTCCCTATCCCCTCTCTCTTTCTTTCCTATCCAGTCTTCGTTACATACTCTCGATGCACCATCATCACAACTAGTGAGCCCCGTGGCTGCTCTCTCACTACTAAAACCACCGCCATCAGTGACACAATGGTACATGGGACTTGGTTCCCTCTTCTCCATCACAAAATATTGTCAAAAAATAAATGGATTTTTCACATTAAACGACACCCCATTGGTTTAATTGAGAAATTTAAGGCTCACCTGGTCGCTAAAGGGTCTCATCAACACCCTAACATTGACTACTTTGACACTTTCAGCCATGTGGTTAAGCCCACCACTATCCGGCTCGTTCTAAGACTCGCTATCTTTCGGGGGTAGTCTCTTTGGCAGATAGATTGGATGTAAATAACATGTTTCTCCATGGTCATTTGAATGAGAAGGTCTATATGCCCTAGCCTCCTAGGTTTGTTGATTGTAACCTTCCTTCCTACGTGTGTAAACTCAAAAAATCAATTTATTGGCTCAAACAGGACCTTCGTACTTGGTACAGTGAACTTCGCCATTTCTTATTAGATATGGGGTTCTCCAATGTAAAACCTGACTCATCGCCTTTTATTTTCATCGCTCTAGTATCACTGCCCACCTTATCGTATATGTGGATGATATTTTGATAGATCGCGATCCGAGGTTCATTTATTGAGTTGTTGATGCTCTTGCTAAAAGCTTCTTGATAAAAGACTTGGGCCTCTTACTTATTTTCTCGGCATTGAGGTATTGCTCGGCTCTCAGGGTGATTTTCATCCCAATGTAAGTATGTTGTGGACCTTCTCACTCATCATAACATGCTTCATTCCAAATCAGTTCAGATGTCGCTTAGTTCTACTTGCTCCTCTCTCTAGCCAATGGCTCGCCTCTAATAAGGGAAATAGCTAATTAACCGTATATTCAGTGTATTTAATGTAATTAGTATTTAATTTACTTTATATACTTTTCCTCCCTAATATCATGGGAAGTGATTGTAATTACACACCTATAAATATAAGTTTCCTACAATCACCATTTATCGGTGATTTTCATATCATTCACGTGGTATTAGACTAATCGATCTCCTAAATCTCATAACTACTCTTTCTCTCTCTTAATCCCAACCCTAATTCTCTTTCTCCCCCTCATCGGTAAGGCTGCCCCACCCTCCGACTCTCTTCCTGTTAATACTATGATTAGTATGACTCCGGTGAAGCTCGACTCCTCCAACTATCTCCTATGGCATCAACAAATCATGCATATGACCGAGTGTGTTTCGATCTCCAAGGATTCCTCGAGCGCTGCCCCGCCTCCTTCCGTGATGTCTGATGATGGCGTCTCATCTCCTAATCCGGCCTATTAATCTTGACACGTAAGCTCCTCTCTGTCCTCTGGACATCGCTCTCCCCCGAAGCCATATCCGAGATCATCAATTGCGTTTCCACGCACTCTGCGTTGACCACCCTCCAAGCTGTGTTCTCTAATTCTTCCACCGCCCGCACGCATCAGTTACGTGAGGAGCTTCTATCCCTGCGTCGCGGTGCTACTTCTGTCGAAGAGTATGACAGAAAGTTCAAGGGACTCTGTGATCAATTATCCTCGATAAACCATCCGGTCGATGACTCTGACAAAGGCCATTGGTTCCTGCATGGATTAGGAGGCCAGTACACGTTGTTCACTAACACGTGGCTTGCTCTTACTCCGATGCCTCCGTTTTGCAATCTCCTCCACCAGGCCAAGCGGTTTAAGTCCATGCTTCGTGCCATGGAAGGACCTGCTACCCCGCCTGCTGCTTTCACTGCCGACCAAGTCTCTCAAACATATAGGCAGTACCCCGCTGGTGGTCTGAGGTCCGGTTCGGGTGGTGGCCAATTCGGTGGTCAGCACTCCGCTGGCGGATGAGGATGCCCCAATAATAGGGGCCGTGGTAAATCCGGCAGACACTCAAACTCTGGGAGTGGTTGTCATCCTTACGTCCCGCACTGTCAAATATGTCGTGGGGAGGCACTATGCTGACAAGTGTCCCCAATTCCTCAACTTCTGCAATGATGCTCCTTCTGCTAACTTGGCTCAAGCCTTTAATGCATTGTGCAATGTCACCTCACCGAACCCCGATTGGTACCTAGACTCCGGTGCTTCCGCTCACATGACAAATCAGCAATCTGCTCCCGACAACTATCATTCGTATTCTGGTAATGGGTCTATTATTGTTGGTGACGACAATTCTTTATCTATTTCGCATATTGGTTTGTGTACACTACTTGACAGTGTTAAACTATTAGATGTGCTTGTTTTGCCCCATATTACGAAAAATTTGTTATCCATCAGCAAATTGAACTCTGATTATCCTGTTGATGTTCTTTTCTCTGACATATCTTTTGAAATTCAGAATCGGGTGACCAAAAGAACTCTGGCTCAGGGCAGATGTGAAAAGGGGCTATACGTTCTTCATCATGGCATTCCATCTTTGGGCTCTTCTTCATAAAACCTTGTAAGAAAGTTTTGCTACATGACATTTACGTTTGAGGCATGTCCCATCAAGTGTCATTTCTCTTTTAAATAAATCAGGACATTTGTGAGTTTCTTCTTTATTACCAGCACCCTGGCTTATGTCCTTCTTGTCAAATGACCAAAAGCAAACGCTTATCCTTCAATTTAAATGAAAAATATACAACCGATGTGCTTGATTTAATTCATTACGACTTATGGGGTCCTGCGCCTTTTACTACTTCTGATGGTTATAAGTATTATGTGGTTTTTGTTGATGATTTCTCGAGGTTTTCCTGGATCTATCCATTAGGGGCTAAATCCGAATTATTTGATACGTTCGTTCATTTTCATAAATTCGTATGCAACCAGTTTTCTCGTACTATTAAAATCCTTCAGAGTGATGGGGGCACTAAATTTGTTAATACTCGGGTCAGTGAATTTATGGCTGCAAATGGTATTCATCATCGTTTATCTTGTCCCTATATGCCGCAGCAAAATGGTCAAGCCGAACGCAAACATCGACATATCACTAAAATAGGTCTTTCCATGATGTTTCACTCTCATGCTTCTGCGTTCTTTTGGTTTGATGATTTCTCTACTGCTGTGTATATTGTTAACAGGCTTCCGTCTATGATTCTGGAAAATAAATCTCCGTTTGAAGTCTTGTTTGGCTTTGCTCCGAATTATGCGCTTTTTCGTCATTTTAGTTGTCGTGTCTTCCCATACTTATGGGATTATGCACCTAATAAGCTCTCTCCTCGAAGTAGTCCTTGCATCTTTTTAGGCTACAACTCTATGTATAAGGGCTTTCGTTGTTTGGATCAAACTTCGTCTCGAATTTACATAACTATACATGCTCGATTTGATGAATCACTTTTTTCCTTTTTCCGGTCACTCGTGTTCTTCTACTTCTAACGATTTGGACATTGTCAGTTTTTTAGATGGAATACCTTCTCTGCCTGCGCCGGCTCCTCTACCACCTTCAGGATCACCTGCTCCAGACAATCCACATCGCCGCTTACCTATTCTTCTCGATGATCATGACGCAGAGGCTTCATCCGGTGGGTCGTCCGGTCGGATGAGTGGATCAGATAGTGCAGCAGAGGCTCCATTCGATCGGACAGGTGGATACAACCGATTGGACACTACTCCAGTGGCTCCACTCGGTAGGTCATCCAGTAGGACGGTTAAATAAGACATTGTTGCAGAGGCTCCATCCGGTCGGACGGGTGACTATAACCGCTCGGACAATGCTCCAATGGCTCCATCCGGTAGGTCTTTTGGTTAGATGAGTGGACCGGATGATGCTGTAGAGGCTCAATCTGGTGGGTAATCCGGTCGGATGGTCAGTGCTGCAGAGGCTCCATCAGGTTGGATGAGTGGACCGGACATCATGCCTGATGTCCTCCTTCTCGCTGCTATGCCTCCGGCTTCATTTGCACCACCGACCATTCATCCTATGGTTACTCGATCTCGGGTTTCAAGTCAGCTGCTAAGTCCCCAGCTTGGTTGTCCGCCATGCAAGAAGGAATTGATTCACTTCGTGATAATAACACTTGGGATCATGTCCCTCGTCCACCCGATAGGAACATTGTTGGTTCAAAATGGGTCTTCAGGACCAAATTTCGTGCAGACAACTCCATTGAACGTCACAAGACCCGTTTGGTCACTCAAGGTTTCACTCAGATCCCCAGCTCAGACTTTCATCATACATTTACGTCAACTTGATGTTAAAAATACATTTCTTAATGGTATTCTTATAAAAACCTGTATTCATGGCTCAACCCTCTGGATTTGTTGATCCTCGTTTCCCGGATCATGTATGTCGTCTCAAAAAGGCCTTATACGGCCTTCGTCAAGCTCCCCTTTCTTAGTTTCAAAGGTTCAACACCTATCTCCTCGGCCTCAGTTTCTACCAAAATTGATCAAATACGTCCTTATTTAACTTCCATCCAGGGAAATCTACCATTCTTGTTCACCTCTATGTAGACGATACCATCATCACGGGTGATGATTCAACTCTACTTCAACAGTTCATCTCTCGAACTCATCAGGAGTTTGCCATTAAAGATCTTAGTCGTCTCAACTAATTTCTTGGTCTTGAGGTCTCTCACACTCCTAATGGCCTTTTCATTGGTCAAGCAAAATATGCCCATGACATCCTTGAGCGTGCTGAGTTATTAGAATCAAAACCCTCTGCTACGCCTTTATCTGCAAAGGACGTTCTTGTTCATACTGGTCTATCATTTCGTGATCCCACGCTTTATAGATCATTGGTTGGGGCCCTTCAGTATTTAACCATCACTCGACCGGATCTCTCCTATGTGGTAAATCTTGGCACTCAATTTCTTCAGTCACCAAATATTGATCATTTTTATTTAGGCTGTAAAACGTATGCTACGATACGTGAAAGGCACCATTCATTTTGGCATCTCCCTCACTCGTCGTTTGGACTCTTCCATTGTTGGCTACTCAGATGCCGATTGGGCTCGCTGTATTGAAATTCATCGCTCTACATATGGTTACTCTATTTTTCTTGGAGGTAATCTTGTCTCTTGGATTTCCAAGAAGAAACCTACAGTTGCCCGCTCCAGCTGCGAATCTGAATATCGTGCTATGGCAAATTCTTCTGCTGAAATTGTTTGGTTGATGAATCTTCTTCATGAACTTCGGTCCTCCCCGTCCTCTCGGCCCAACTCCTTTGTGACAACAAAAGTGTTATCTTCCTCAGCCAGAATCTTGTAGCTCACAAACGGGCTAAGCATATTGACTTGGATTATCATTTTGTTCGAGAACTCGTCTCCTCGGGAAAGCTTGATACGCATTTTGTTCCTTCTAATTTTTAGCTCGCTGACATATTCACGAAAAGTCTCCCTCGTCCAGCATTTGAGTTTCCCCATTCCAATCTTTGCGTGTGCCTTCACCCCATGCAATGCTTGGGGTGGGGGGGTGGGGATAAGGGAAATAGCTAATTTATCGTATATTAAGTGTATTTAATGTAGTTAGTATTTGATTTACTTTCTATACTTATCTTCCCTAATATCATGGGTAGTGATTGTAATTACACACCTATAAATATAAGTTTCCTACAATTACCATTTACCGGTGATTTTCATATCATTCATAACCTTTTTCTGATCCTGTCTATTGTCGTGTTGTCGGGGTCCTTCAATATATATTACTCACTTGTCCAAACATTGTGTCCACTGTGAACAAACTCTCTTCAGGTATTTGGATGGAGGGATTTGAATCCATCGTCAAATCAACTCACATTTATTTGGTTAAAACTCAAATCAATGGATTTAGAATCCTTCAACATCCATTCTCAATTTTTAGTTCATTTTCCGTGGAGAATTTAGTTTTTCACAATCCTTTTTTACATAATAATTATTGTTTCCTTTATCATAGCAACATACCTTCCTGACATAAGGACGTTGTTCAGTCGTTGAATATACATTTCAAATTCTAAACTATACCTCTAATTGCAAAAGAAACCTACGGTGAGAACCAAGAAACAAGAACATACAGAACCCAAAAATAAAAATAAAAATTAAGATAAGTTAAACTATTTTATTATATTTTATGTGTTGACACAAAAGGAGAAACGAACGAATTTATTGTTGAAATTGGGCCTACGAAGTCGCGGGTCCACTGGATATTTTACAAAGTGACCCATCTGATAGGGTGGCTTAGTATGGTATTGGCCCCACGACACAAAAGTTTAACCAGCATACCACATGTTCACAGTTGTTGGTGGTTGACATCTAATTACACCACACACAAACAGAAACTTATATAATAAATTATATATGCGAAAGAATTTTTTGTTGATATTCATACCATCAAACTTTCCCCTGCCGAATTTTCAATTATTTGGGTCTTAGCCCATTAAGGATCTATTTCTAATTGAGATTGGGTTTTACTTGGGCCTATACATTATTGAAATCCCCGTGGAGTTAAAAGGATCCTTCATAATTTAGGTGCGATCGAATATTCTTTCAATTCGTTTAATTAGATAACAGTATTAAATTGACAAACACTTGTGTTAGGTCAGATTGACGGGTCATGACCTGTTAGGTTATCTGACCCGATACTATAATGTATTGATTTTTTTACTATGATATATTGATTTTTTTACTATAATATATTGGATTTTATATTCGAAAGTATTGATTTTTCATAAATTTCTAACCCGTGATATTATGTATTGTTACTATAATGTATCAACTTTTGTACTATTATGTATTGATATGAGATTTTGGCCTAACGGATGATCCATTAGTTCGGTCTGACAAGAGAGCTGCCCTATAAAATTTATTTTAGAGAAATATATTTTATTTTATTTTTTTGAAAATAGTGATGGTTATAAGTAATTTGTTGGTATGTAATTGTATAGAATTTTTTTTAATGGTTTTCAAGTTGGCGCACCCAATTTAAGAATCTAAATTATTTTCTTCCAATTATTTTTAATTAATAGTTATTTTTTAATATATTTTATTTATTTTTATATAATAATAATTTAATATTTAATTCATAATTTATAAATTTCTTATAATTATTAAAAAGATCAATAATTATTGTCTCAGTATGTAAATTAATTGCAACTTGAATCTAAGGGAAAACATAATAAATAAATAAAATAATAATAATAATCTAACATATCTATCTATCTATCTATCTATCTATATATATATATATATATATATATATATATATATATATATATATTGTCTCAGTATGTAAATTAATCACAACTTAAATTTAAGAAAAAAAAACTAATAAATAAAAAATAATAATAATCTAACATATCAACCTCTATTTGTTAATTCTGTTGACACCTTACTGAGATGTCAACTCCTAATGAATTCAATTACAAGTGCCATTTTATTCTGTTGACACCTTCCTTTTACGTATTTTTGCCTATGGTATAAAATAGTACTTTTTCTCATTTTACCACCTCATTACAAATTTAGGGTTTACTTATTTCTCCTCTCTATCTTTATCCTTTGCAGCCGCACAAAAAAAAAAAGGAAAAAGAATAAGCAGCAGCGAAAAATTGAGAACAGATCTGTATTTTAAAGATCGAAGATCGACCAGATCTGTATGTTTAATATTTGTATTAAGATCGAAGATCTCTATTTTAAAGATCGAAGATCGACCAGATCTGTATTTTAAAGATCAAAGATCGAAGATCAAAAATTGAGAACAGATCTTTATGTTTAATTTTTGTATTTTAAAGATCCTTCTCATTATCAATTATTAGATCAAAGATCGACTATTATTTTCATTTTATTGGTATTTGCGTCGATCTCAATATATCTGGATTGTTTTTGTTCTTCAATCTGATAAAATTGAGAACAAATCTTTATTTTAAAGATCCCTAATTATTGAAATAAATTATTTTGATGTATCAATTATTTGAGATCTGTATATAAAATAATTTAAACTAATCGCAGTATAATTGTTTTATTTTGTATATTTTGATGAATTCGGAAATTGAATTCATCTCTTTTTCCTTTAATTCTTCGTCGGTGGCGGCACAGTGGATTGGATCTCCGGCGAGCAAAAGCTTCAATTGTCGGCAACCATGTGCAGGCGCGGTGATGGCGTCTTCGAGGCGGGCGCAGGTGCAGCGACGCAGGGGTGGAGTCTATAAACCATTTCATGGTGTGTGTTTTTTACTTTGTAAATTGTATTTTCTAAGTTTTCTTATTTTTCTTTTTTTTCCGTAATTTGTGTTATCAATTTTTTTTAACTGTGATGCCATCAGATCTGCACATATATGTATCATTGAATTATTTTTATTGGTAAAATCATTGTTATTTTCTTGTTGTGATTCTTATTATCCAGGTATCAACTAAGATACGATCTGATTTTTATTTTGTTTTAAGTGTAATTCATCCATTCTGTAGTGTTTTTTTTTGCTGGATTAAAACGGCAGTGGCTGACAGCGATTCGTCGACGGGTTCGATTGGGCGGCGCGACTATCCCGATTCATCGACAGTCGAGAAAATTGCAGCAGTCAGAGATGGGAAAATGGTTGCGGTTGGAGGAGGGCTAGAGAAGGCAACGTTGTAACTGTAGTCGGTCGTGCCTATGGGTCCGTTCCGTCACCAATATTCAGGGGTATTTAAAAATGTTTATGAGAATGATTCATAACATTTTTCGAATTTTCTGGAGTTTTTTGCAGTCACGCGATTTTGTTCTATTTGGCTTGTGTGTTTCCTGGAGTTGCTGATCATTTGGTGAGTTCCAATATTGCTTATTTATTTCATTAGAACATTGTAATACATTCAAGTTCAACTACCTATTTCTTGATCTTTTTTTAGGTATCATGCTGACCTTTTGAAAAGAGCGAAAGTCCACTCAGTTTTGGATTAGCACCACTTAAATTCTCGGTGCTGGTATTTATGTTGATCTCTAGCAAGATTTATTTATGGATATTATAACCATGCTTTGTGTACCGTCACTTTTTCCAAGCACATTAATGCTGTTGAGGTTGAAAATGATGTCAAAGTTGAAACTCCAATTTAATTACGTCTATGGTTAACTGTTTATGTAACTCGCTGATTGCATTTTCAGAAAGAATATTGTTTAGTTTATTATATTCTTCCGTGGTGGGTTGTAGCGTCTTATCGTATACTTCTGTTCTATTCCCCCTTCCAGCTAAATATGTGCTCCATTCCACTCTCGGGCACGCACTTAGAAGGCCTTTGAATCATGAAAAAGTAGCCGAAAGCGAAAAACATTTAAATATTTTTTTGATACGCATTTCTATATATAAAGTTGGCATTAAATATGATTAATAAAAATAAATTATCTGAATAGCATTCTAAATTAGGCATAATTATATAAATCATTATCAAATTCAATATATGTGTTAACTAAAAAAAAATCATTCGAATATCTAGCAATAAATTTTTTTTCTAAAATGTTCTACTAATTATGCTTAATTAATGTAAAATTTCTATGTTTATCTCAAATTAATTTTTGAAATTAAAAAATCTAAATTAAAATCACATATCCTCATTTTAGCGTGATCGGATTAAATATAGTTTTTTGTCTTTAAAAGCTTTCCATGTTTCTCAAAATTTAATTAGTATAATTATAAATTAAACATGTAAAACAAATTTCCTAATTTAACCATATTCCTTCAATTATGTTATTTCTATTGTACATGATTGAAATACACCATTTCTTTCATCTTAGTTTTTCTTTTAAGGGACCTAATAATATTTATAACTAAATTATATAGATTATAGAAATACAACTAATCAAATTGAGTTGTTAATTTATAATCAATATAATTATTTTTGAATGAACGTCAATTAGAAGGTCAAAAATATAATTTTCGTATTCAAACTTAACCATATATCCTCCCTAATTGAATAAATGGTCCATCTACTCTCTCAAAGGGCAATTGAATTAAAAAAACACCCTAAAATCAATCTTGAAACTAAGTCAATCAAACTTACTCCATTATTGAGCTTAACATAAAATTGAGTCAATATGGTTGACTTCATTTTTAAGAAAATCATTTATTCCATTGACAACATTCAGGCCTTAATTATTCAAAATTATGGTTTTTTAACATGTTCTTAAATTATAAGAGGTATTTTAAAAAAAAAAATTATTTGCTTATAAATTTAATGTTAATTGATGTTAATTGCAGAATTCTTTAAATCATATTAATATATTATTTGGACTAAATGAAAGATGAAATAAACTCCATAAACTAACAATTTAATCAAAAACACACACCAGAATCATCTCCTTCAATTGAATCAATTAAACATAATAAAACACTTGGTTAATATTTTACATAATATTGGTCAAACATTCATTTTCTTATGTAATGAAACAAATTCCAACTTTACATATATATTGTGTGTTAATCTAACAATACATTTCTTCCATGAGGCTAATTAACAAAATAATAAATAAAATAAATGTTATATGTAAAACAGAGATCTCATATTATTTTTTATCTGTTTCCAAATTTTTTCTAATATAATGAATTATTAATGTGTGTATATATTCCGTTTTTTTTATATTTTTTGATCAGATCAAATCGGTTTTTATCAGATCAATTCCTAGAATTCTAATACCGCCGTATTATTTTTTTTATCAAATGAAGAATATGGTAATTAAATTCTAATTATTTTGTATATAAAATACCGCCTGTTTTTAATCCAGTTATTTTGAATACGGTTGTATTCTATTTTTTATCCAATAGTTTATAAGTTTTATATTAACTGAAAATAAAGACTTCACACACACACACACACACACACACACACTTATATTGTACTCCAAGATTGAAATGTTATATATATGTTAATCTGCGACCTATTATATAAGATTTAAGGTTTGAGAGGAGTTGAATATTAGTTATATTACGGAATTAATTTTATGCCGATGATTTTTAGTGATTTCTTTGTTCAATTTGGTATTTTCTCGGCCTCAATATTTTTCAGAGGATGATAATCATTTTTTTATATATAATTCTCGTAATTAAAATGAATTTGTGTGTTCAAATTGGCTAATTTCTTGGCGTAAACTATTTTTTTCAAGTAAGAACTTACTTTAGCTAATTTTAGTCATTAAAATGATTGATTTATTTGCAGAAAATTATTATTTTGAAAAGTTTATTGTTGAATCATATATGAAAAATATGTTATATTCAACAATAATCTCTTATTTATTAGATATCTTGAAGAGGGTGTTGTGTAATTCATAATTGTTTGTCATTATTTTTATTATTTGATGAAATTTAAAATATTATGATGTCTAATTAAAAAATATATATGCACCCCGTCTTTTGCACGAGCAAGACAATAAATATCACGACTTATATTAGAATTTTCTAATATAACAATTCAAAATATTTTTCCAATAAATAAATATTTTAGGTGTTTAAAAATATATTTAAGGAAGATAACACTACATATAGGTAGAAAGATTATCGTAGTTAAAAAAGTATTTATAAAAATTAACATTTGTGTACAATATAATGTTCAATGAATATATATTACATATTGTATCTAATAAATAAACATAATTTTATTTCTTATATATTTAATTATTGTCATTATATATCAACTTCACATAATGAGTTAAAATATTTATCTCTAATTAGTTAACATGGATATGGTTTATGTAATTATTAATTTACTTTCAACCAATATTTAGTTTATCCATTTGTGTTGAATAGGTTCTTGTGAAGATAGAGAAATTGGTAGCAATAACAAAGTTGACGGGAGTGGAGAAGATGATGAAAAGGTTGCTGGACAATTTTAAATAGCGTGAAGTGATCTAATATGGTAAACACTACAACATAATAAATTGATTAAATAGATATACCAGTGATTTGATTTTATAAATCATGTATTCGAAGTCTTTATCATATACAAGTATTTTAGGTGGATTGTGTAAGATGTTTTTTATTTTATTTATTTTATTACGTTGCAATGTCGGTCAAGAGTAAAAGGACGAAATTGGTTGACAAAATTCATTTTTATGATTGAGAAGTTGAATTTTCATGTGTAATAATTTTTAGTATGCATTACTTAGAGATATATTTACAGTATTTTTAAAGCTTGAATGAACAGCGTTTAAAGGAAGCCTCTGAGATTGAGAGGCCGTAACAGAGGAGATTATGAAATATTACACATCTTATATTTATATCAAAAAAAATTATCCACTGTATTAATAATTCACTTTCTAAAATTAATAATTATTTTTGATATATTTTACGTTTTTATGCCTTTCTTTACGCGGGTATTCAAACCCGTCATTATATGTGAACCTAGGGACTAATCCTGGCCTTAGATCTAATATTGCACAGTACAATTATATGTCCAGGTTCATTGTACTTTTTTTACAATTATATATATATATATATATAAAGTTGCTCGGATCATTTTGTGGGGCGACATGTGTCAATATATCATTTGCTCAAATTTTTTTACATTTTTGTTATTTGATTAAATTGTAGTGATTTTTGTTATTTGGTAATTGATTTATTTTGTTGTCTGACTTTATTTTCATTCTCTCAAACTTCTCGATTCTTTTTTTCAAATTGGTTAAAAAAAATCTCATCTCCTCGATTCTTCGGTCATAAAGCCCTAAGGCCAGTGTTTTGAAAATCAGATCGGACCGGCCGGTCTGACCGGGTTAACCGAGAACCGGTCACGAGTCCCTTCCGATTTTTACTTAGTTCGGGTGGCTAATAACCCAGTGCTACACGGCAAGAACAGGTAAAACCGGTGAACAAGTAAAAATCGGTTCTAATCTTTTTTTTAGTTTAAAAAAAATAAGAATAGGTAGTTCCAATTATTCCAAATATCAACTTATTATCAAGATTGTTTTAATTGATTCTAAAATTTTAAATGATCAAGAGTCATTATTTGCAAACTTTTTATTTCAAGATTATTTTAAATGATCCTAAATTTTTGTTATCATAATAAATGCATACAAAATGAGATTGATTTTGAATGGATGTGTTGGGTAATAGAATTGTACGTGGTATATATGATATTAATATTGTTGCTATTTATATTGCATAATAATAATAATTATTATATAATATATATATATAACACTGAGTCAACTCATCATATATTACATTCAGATATCATCACATTCTACATTCAGATATCATCACATTCTACATTTCACATATCATCACATTAACATTCAG